>CANIUD010000899.1:0-434075 GCA_947470075.1 Closterium sp. Yama58-4 | reverse complement strand
CTGCTGCACCTGTCCACTACCTGAGCCTCCCGAACGACGGACGCCAGAGTCTACTACCACTACGGCCACCCCGACTGCTCAAACCGGCGTACCACTCACGAGCCTGCTGGACCAGAAGAGGGCACGGCTGCTGCACCTGTCCACTACCAGGGGCTCCCGAACGACGCACGTCAGAGCGACTACCAACACTGCACACCCCGATAGCCCCAACTGCGTACCACTCACGAGCCTGCTGGACCGTAGGAGGGCACGCTGCTGCACCTGTCCACTACAGGGGCTCTTAAACGAACCCGTCAAGCGACTACCACTACGGCCACCTCGATAGCCCCAACTGGCGTACCACTCACGAGCCTGCTGGAGCGTGAGGGACTCACGCGCACGGTCCTGTGGCTGCATCTGGCCACGTCAGGAGCAGCAGGAGGTAGCGGGAGTGGGGTAGAAACGGCAGTAGGTAGCAGTAGCAGCGGTAATGCTCACCAGTGGTCGGCGTGGCAGGCGCAGTAGGAAGCTCCGCGGCAGCTGCTGCAGAGCTAGACCGGGCTACGACGGCAGTTGCTCCAGGGGCGCGGCTGCTTCGAGGTGCGGGCGGCTCCAGGGGCGGCTGCTGCAGTGGCGGGCGGCTCCAGTGGCTGCTGCCGCAGTGCGGGCGGCTGCAGGGGCTGCCTGCAGTGGCGGCGGCTCCAGGGGCTGCTACTGCAGTGGCGGCTGCTCCAGGGGCGAGAGGCGGATTAGGGTTAGGTGGCGACGGCGCGGGCAGGGCGACGCGGCGGGCAGGTGGCGACGCCGCGGGCAGGGCGACGGATTAGGGTTAGGTGGCGACGGCGCGGGTTAGTGTTAGTCTGTTGCATCACTGCTAATGATCTTGTCCATTCCTGTCTGCTTCAGGTATGGTGTGCGAGTACCAGAAGCCTCCAGCCTAAAGTCGGGGTCGAGATCCGGAGGGTGCGTCCAAGTGGTGAAGTTGACGATGGCGTCACTGTCGGCAGTGCCTTGGTTTGGAACGAAGTTGACGACAAGACGCTGTTCTTCAGGACTGCCTTCCCGATGTAAAGTCCGCCCTTCCCGTGGTACAGCTTGAATTCTTGGGTTGTGCTGTCGGCTTCAAGGTGTTTTCCCTTTCGCTCACTGGCAACACACTGAGTAATAATTCGTAGCCGAGTCCTTCTGCGATCAAACCTTTGACATTTGTAGGATAACATTAGTCACGAAGAGACTGCAGCTGAACTACTCCTTGTCGTCGTGTGCGCCGGTTCTGGTTGTTAGCGACGGTTATCACGACTTCTTGGTTGAGGCGTTGTTCCCGTTGAACAAAGCGGCTTGAGAAGCACATGTGTTGTCTGCAACAACTGTCCAAGAACCACGTGTCTCGGCCGGACGGCTCGTTCTGAGCGATGGCGCCGTACGTCGGATTTGGTTGCAGTGATTCGCCACGAGGAGTGTGTGCGTTGAGCCGTTCTTCTGGCGAGTAGGTCAGGGGTGAATCAGTAATGCAGAGTCTATTCTTGTCATACAGCTTACGATGTTCTTGCACCTCGTGTAGTTTGCGGCGTTGAAGACTGTGGCTGGTTGGAAGATTGCGGTTGTGTGGAGGTTACTTGGATACTTGAAGGTCGAAGCTGGCGCGGTGGTGGTGTTGACTGTTGATGACTGGAACAGTTGACGCGGGAGTGTCCAGATGTTCGACAGAGATGGCAGAACGGCGGTACGTATTTCCGTGTTTGATGCTCGTGTTGTTGGTTGTTGTTGCTGTGGCGCCTCTGGGTGTGGAAGGCAAATTCTGGTACTGACACCCTTTTCTTGTGTTGTTCTTCGTGCAGGTCCATATCTTGCTGCGTGGCGTGGAGTTCTGCGCAGAAATTTGCTTCGGAAAGTCTTCCGTGGGCCCGAAGAATGGCCCGGGTGGAACACCATAGAGGACCGAGGCCCGCGAGGATGACGGTGACGAAGGCGTCTTCGGATAATGCTCCGCCATACCGAATGAGTCTGTCGTATAGACTGCGACAGCGACTTATATAAGCCATTGCCTTTTTCGCCGAGTTGCATTTGGACTGTTGTCAATTGAGCCATGAGACGACTTTGATTCATGTTGTCGTTTGCTTGCTACAAGTCCTTTCAGATGTTTGTGGGCGAGCTCGGCGGAGTTACCGTATCCGCGACAAGTTCGAATGTTCCACTGCTCGCTTGCCGTGATGTTTCGCAGGAGAATGGTGTATGCCATCAATGACTGGTAAGTGTATTGTTTGTCGTACCGTATCCCGTGCGTTGGATATGGCAGGGAACCATCGAAGAAGCCGAGGATTTAGGCTCCTTCCATCATCAGCTCGAATTCAAGGACCAGGTATAGGCGGTCCTTTCCGTCGAAGGGTGTTGTTGTTTGCAGCTTTAGCACATGTGCAAATTGTGAATGCAGCTGAAGCGCATCCAATTTCTTGGTCTCTTGTTCAGGTGTAGCTGGAAGTCGATTCGGCATGAAGCTGACAGAGCCACGTTGGGGCCCATCCGGCGCGAAGGTAGGCTGTTGATTTCCGCGCGCAAAGGAAGAACCATCAAGGCTCATGGAAGTGACCCCGTTGTTGTTGCTGCTGTTATTTGACTGTGCAGGAGCCTTTTGTTGTTGCTCGTAGAACGACATGAAGGAGAAGAATTTTCCCATCATGCTTGGGTCGAAGCCAGTTTACGGATTTACGGGCGCTTTAGTAGGTCCTGTAGCTGGTCCTTGGGCAATGCCTTCTTCTGTCTGTAGTCCAGAGACCGGAGGTGGAGTAGGAGTAGTGCCGGGAGATCCGGTGGATGATCCCCCTTCCTTCTGTGTTTCTTTTTTTGTACGAGTAAAAGAAACTAAAGGTAGTTTGAGCCTAGTCTTGACTGCTCTCATACCATGTTGGACTGAACAAGCCCTTAGGATCTTTTCAATGACTGAGGCTCAGGGTAGTGATGTATTGGCGGAAGTGTTTAATAAACTGGTCAAACCGCCTTGTGCTAGTATGTGAGGCAAGATGAGTTGATAATAATGCAATGATACAGAGTTTATATATGTTTACAGGAATATTAGATACTTAACCGCTTTGTATCCAACTGTAACTGTAACCGCTAACGCGGTCCGATTCAGCGACGACTCGGATCACTGCTCAATAACGAGTCAGTTATTTGTCCTTGCTGACGTGCTGTTTTTCGCCGAGTCAAAGGTCGATGACCTTTGACCTTCGATTTAACTGCTTCCAGTTGTCGCATTGTGAAAGCTCACTTAGTCCTCTTGCAAAGGCAACGTGCTTCATTCCAAATGGGGCCTCTGAGGCATGTGCATTCTTGGCCGGCGGTATCTCTCAATTGACTGCTGGTGCCTGGTGGGTGATGGGGCTGCGGATGTGGCCTGCAGCTGGGTGGAGAGGTGATGAGAGTGGTCTTGGGCAATGGTGACGTAGATTTCCTTTGCGCCATCGCTTCGCCATCGGCCCATGCGTTTGAAGAGCCGATCAGGAACTCCTAGGCTGGCTGCTGCTGTGTCGCTGCAAACCCTTCCTAAAGGAGTGGGTCCCGATGTGCGTGGCATCCAGTCCCCCCTTGCTGCAAGCCTCGAGGCACCAATTTCGGATGGTTGGGTAAGAGGGTGACTTGTCGTGCAGCGTCGCTTGTGCCCCTTTGGTAAGCACCCGTATCAGTGGCCCGTGAGGCATCATTTGCGAGGCCTGCGATTGAATGAAATTCCTTGTGCATCTGACTGCACAATTGGCCCTGTAGTCGCCGCCACCGGGATCCAGGTGCCCCTTCCTACTTGGTCTGTCTTGGAGTACGGGATGAGGAGCCACATCGCCTCTTCCTCGAACTGTATGTCATTCCATTGGAGGGAGATGAGGTCGGAGAAGCGCAAGAAAGCTGCGAACATGAGGAGAGGGAACAAACCCTTTTGATATTCCGCGGGACTGCTGATTCAAGGAAGGGTCGTGCCGTGTCGTGCACCTGGTGAAGTGACACTGGCTCCTTGGTCCTTGTGGGCCGAAGGCCATGTCGTTTGGCAACTCTCTCACTTGCAGGGTGAGTGGGCGCTAGTGGGGGAGGTTTTGCTTGTCACCCGATGGGCGAAGGCCACCGCGGAACATGTGAGGCTGATTGTTGAGATGGTTGCCTTGTTGTTCAGCGCGTGGATGAGGTAGAGTGCTAGCGTCAAGTCTGTTGCTGGTAGGAACGTGTGTGCTTGACTTGAACACATTAGTTTCCTAAATTTCTGCCAATATGGCTGGTAGTTTTCGATTGTAGATGGTGCACGGACATTATGGATGACTCGCATCAACTGTTGTTTGGGCTATGTGGCAGTCCGAGTCCAGAGAATGCTGATGCATGTGAGCCTGGTCTGAGGCAATTGACTTTCGTGGGCGAGTGGTAGGTAAGCCACCACCTCTGGGGCCCATGTCTGTGCCCACTGGGGCACACTCAGCATCATCTCGGTCTACGTACGCTTAGCGTGACTAAGCGTAGCCGGGATTAGGTTGAGGGGTGGAAAAGCGAAGCAACGTTCGCCCGTTCCAAGAGATCGAGAATGCGTCGATAGCGATGGCGCCTGGATGTCGTATCTTGGAGCAAAACCGTTCCAGTTCTTATTGTGGATGTTTGCGAATAGGCCAATTGTATGGGGTCCCCATCGGCGTTCCAGGAGGCGAAACTAGGGTGCATGCAAGGAATAATCGTCGTGATCCTGGATCTTGGAAATTTCGTCAGCATGGGCGTTCAGCTCCCTCGGGATCCATTCAATCGCCAGCCGGGTGCGATTTTTGAGACAGAACTGTATGATTGCTTGGCATGTCCTTGTTAGACGGGGTTGGTGGGACCCCCCTTTGGGCAGGAGATGAACATGACTCCTTGGTTTCTACGCGGACGAGGACATGGTCTGTTAACGGGAGTGAGTGTTGGCCCCGCCCTCGCTTGGGCAACGCCGACAACTTGGTCGGATGTACGGGAGAAGCAGCCGACCGTTCGCAGTGAAGGAGCTGCTCGACAGGCCCTCTGTCGAGCTGCAGGGGTTCGCTGTGGTGTTGCCGTCGACCAGGGAGCTGGATAGCTGCAACTGGACTGGTCTGGGCGACGGGCGGGCCGTCGATCAGGAGGGCAGTTTGACCGGGAGTCGACGGAGCAGTCTGTCGACCTGCAGCTCGACCGGGCGGTCGTCGGAGCGGTCCGTTGATCTGCAGTTCGACCGGGAGGTCGACGGAGCAGTCCGTCGACCTGACAAGTAAGCAGCGGTTGACGAGGGATCTCTGCGACATCAGCTGAGAGATCTGGTCGACGGAAGGGTCCGTCGACCAGGGGAAGCTCGACAGGAGCTGTGGTCGACCGAGGGACCTCGTGGTCGACCGGAGGCACCTAGTGGTCGACCGGGGGATCTCCTGGTCGACCTGGGGCACCTGGTGGTCGACCGAGGGACCTGGTGGTGGTGTCCAGGTCGACCGGGTAACCTGCTCGACGAGTTCTGCGGAGGCACGCGAACGTCATCGAGGTCGCGATGGCGAAGGCAACTTCGAGCGATGGCTGGTATCCCGAAGTTGATGTGGCTCGTCAGGCGTAGACAACAGCCGACGGATGCCCAACAAGGCAAGTCGGGCCAATCGTCTGCGCGCATCTGCGAGTGTGCGTACTACTGTCTTCTACGGGGCAATGCTGGCCAGCCGCATTGCTGCAGCATTGGCACGCCGTCGACCTGCAGTGTTGGCAGGTCGCTCTTCTGCAGTGCTGGCGCGACTCCTCTACGCAACGCTGGCAGGCGGTCGACCATGCGGTGCAGGCGGTCGACCAGGCTAGCTGCAGAGTTGCTAGGTGCCTGATGTAGTCATTCTGTCATTGCTTGTTGAATCATTCTGGAATTCGTCTCGTCGACGTCCTTCGTCGACCGCCCACCTCCGCTACCACCTCCGCCCGGCTTCGCGTGTCACAGGATCAAATTTCCACTCGAGAATGTTGCACTATAGGTGAGTACAAGGCGTATTTATACTCAGAAATACATAGAAACAAGCGATAATCCGAACCTTCGGGAACGCGCTCTTCTAGGATAGATAATCACTAGTGCGCATAAGCACGCAAGCCCATTGGCACATTGGATTATGGTGAGATTACGCCTTGTACACCATGTTAAATTGTAATGTGTTATATGTTGGTAGGCTGTAGTGGGGTAGCCAATATGGGGTACATTCCCAACTAGGGTTTGCTACTTGTACCCAACTGTTTCATTCAATGCATTCATTCTTGCCTAGTTCTTCTAACATGGTATTCAGAGCAGGAGGTCCCTAGGACCTACCGACCGTTTTTTTTAAGGGCCCACCACCGCTCGCATGCGGTTACTACGCTACCCCGTGCCCTAGCCTCGTTAGCGCCCTCGTGCGTCCTCGTTAGCGCCCTCGCGCGCCCTCGTTAGCGCCCTCGCGCGCCTCTCGTTAGCGCCCTCGCGCGCCCTCGCTAGCGCCCTCGTGCGCCTCTCGCTGGCGCCCTCGAGCGCCCCTCGCAGCGTCGCCGCCCGCCGCCGCCGCCGAGCCGCCCTCTCGCAGCGTCGCCCGCCTGCCGCGCTGCCCGTTTTGCAGCCCGCCCGCCGAGCCGCCTGCTCGCAGCGTCGCCCGCCCGCCCGCTGCCCGCTTGCAGCGTCGCCCGCCCGCCTGCTGCCCACTTGCGGCGACGCCCCGCCCGCCCGCTGCCCGCTTCGCAGCGTCGCCCGCCCGCCGCGCTACCCGTTCGCGGCGTCGCCCGCCCGCCTCGCTGCCCGCTCGCAGTGTCGCCCGCTCGCCCGCTGCCCGCCTCGCAGCCCGCCCGCCTCGCTGCCCGCTCGCAGCGCCCCGCTCGCCGCTGCCCCCTCGCAGCCCGCCCGCCGCGCTGCCTGCTCGCAGCGTCGCCCGCCCGCCCGCTGCCCGCCTGCAGCGTCGCCCCCCGCCCGCCCCCCTGCCCGTTCGCAGCGTCGCCCCGCCGCATCGCTGCCCGCTGCAGCGTCGCCCGCCGCCCGCCCGCTCCCGCTTGCAGCGTCGCCCGCCTGCCCGCTGCCCTCTTCGCAGCCCGCCCACCGCGCTGCCCGCGCCGCCGTGTCGCCCGCCCGCCCCGCTGCCCGCTTCGCAGCCCGCCCGCCGCACTTCCCGCCTGCAGCACCGCGCTGCCCGCTTCGCAGCCCGCCCCCCGCACTGCCCGCTCGCCGCGTCGCCCGCCCGCCGCGCTTCCCGCCGAGCTACCTACCTGCAGCGCTGCGGCAGCTTCCTTTGCTCAGTCGCACTGTCGCTATGGCTTCCATCCGCGTGCTGTCGTTCGATACTGAGGGCCGCCCTGTGAAGTTCGCCACTTGGCTGGATGACCTGCAGCTGTTCCTTCTGAGCGATAGCAAGGAGCATGTGTCGCTCTATGATTACGCTGGTCTGCTGCACCTGCCCCTCCTGCCACAGCCGAGCTTAGTGTTCGTTCCCACTGGCAGACTCGTGACGCAGCTGCTCGCCTAGCCATTCGCAGTCACCTGCCGCTAGCTGAGCTCGAGCATTTTGGCGACTGCAAATCCGCTAAGGCCCTGTACGATGCTGTCGTTGCTCGCTACTCCTCGCCTGCCACAGCCGAGCTTAGCCGCCTCATGCTGCCGTACCTGTTCCCTGAGCTGTCCACCTTTGCTACAGTCGCCGATCTTATCACCCACCTTCGCACTAGTGATGCCCGCCTGCGTGCCGCCCTTCCCACTGAGTTCTGCGCTAAGAATCCCCCTCCACTGTACTGGACACTCCACTTCATAGTCACCCGTCTCCCTGACACCCTCAGCTCAGTTCGAGACCACTTCCTTGCTCGCTGTCCCACTGAGCTCACAGTCGCCCTCCTAGAGGAGCACCTGCTAGCGGCCGAAAAGAGCATTGTAGCTGTCGGTGCTGCTCGTGGCGCTCCTCGCACCCCCATCTTTGAGGGGTGTTCTCCCTCTCCCCTCGCTCCCTCCTACGCTACTGCTGCTGCTGTTGACTTCCTTGGTGCTGAGTCTGCTGGCGCTGCTTCTGCTCCTGGTGGGAGGCGCCGCACCGGCAAGGGCAAGGGGGGCAAGGGTGGCGGGGGTGGCGCTGGGGGGGGAGGAGGTGGGGGAGGTGGGGGGGGAGGCGGTGCTGGAGGGAGCGGTGGCGGGAGCGCTGGTGGGAGTGGGGTCGGCGGTGGAGGCGGGGGCGGCGGAGGGAGCGGTGGCGGTGGTGGCGGCGGCGGCGGTGGCGGCGGCGGCGGCGGCAGTGGCGGTGGCGGCGGTGGCGGTCGGAGCGGTGGTAGTGGTGGCGGCGGAGGTCGGAGTGGAGGCACTGGCTCGGGCCAGAGCTCCCAGCAGCAGCAGCGTCCCCAGACGACCCAGCAGCTTCGTGAGTGGCTTGCTCAGCGTGGGACGTCGGGGGGCAGTGGCCGCTGTTCCTATGTCATTCGCACAGGTGACCGCAAGGGGCAGACGTGTGGGAGGTTCCACACCCAGTACCGCTGCTTCTCCCGCCTTGACGACGCTTGGCGTGAGGAGATGGGCGAGGATGTTGAGCGCCCCCGCTGGGCTGAGCTGATGAGGGCTGGTGTTGATATCTTTGCTCTTGACTATGATGCTATTATTGCTGCCATATATGCATTGACTGTTAGTGCCGAGGGAGACTGTTACTTGTGTGTGCCGCCTGACCCAGGTATAGAGCCCGCTGCCCTGGCCACTAGTGAGTCTGCTCTCTCTGGTATGGTGCCCCCTGTACTTGCTCCCTCCAGTGCTGTCCCCGCTGTTTGCGAGTCTGCTCTCTCAGGTACAGCACCCACAGAGACTGCTCTCTCAGGTACCGCACCGGCTGAGGCCTGTCACACCTTCACCCTTGACTCAGGTGCTTCCCGCTGTTTCTTTCGTGACAGTACTCACTCACACCGCTCCCTGCACCGGTCCCAGTCTCCTTGGCTGACCCCTCTGGGGGCCCAGTCCTTGCCCAGTCCACCACTGTCCTCCCTTGTCCGGCGGTTCCGTCTGGCTCGTTGTCGGGTTTCCACCTCCCCTCGTTCTCGACGAACCTGGTGAGCAACGCTGTCATCCAGGATCAGTGGGTTGACACCTTTACCCCTGGAGGACAGCGTGTGGCGATCTGCACGTGCTCCAGGACCGGCCGTCACCTGGCTACGTTCACCCGTCGACCAGGGTCGAGTCTCTACACACTGACACACTGTCCACTGCGTCTCCTCAGGTCGCTGCTGTCGGTCAGGTGTCCGCGTCAGGTCTGGTGGCCCACGCCTGTGAGTGTCGTTCCCTGTCGCACCAGACTCTTCTCTGGCACCACCCCCGCCTGGTCACCCCTCCTTGCCACGCCTCCATGGCATGCACCGTCGCCACCTTGTGTCTGGTTTCCCAGGTCCCTCCTCCTCCCTCCCCTCCCTGCCTCGCCTGCGCCGCCTTGCCTTCCTTGCGTCGAGGGGCGGCAGCGCGCCGCTCCTCACTCCTCCTCGTTCCCCCCGACAGAGGCTCCTCTGCAGACCCTCCACCTGGACGTGTGGGGCCCAGCCCGCGTTCGTGGCCAGGGCGGTGAGCGGTACTTTTTGCTGGTTGTTGACGACTACTCGCATTACACCACGGTCTTCCCCTTGCGCACCAAGGGTGAGGTCCCTGCTGTTCTGATCCCTTGGATCCGCACAGTTCGTCTCCAGCTCCGCCGCCGTTTCCGGACGGATCTTCCTTTCCTGCGTCTGCACTCTGACAGAGGTGGTGAGTTTTCCTCCGATCTCTTGAGGACCTTCTGTCAGGCGGAGGGCATCGAGCAGACCTTCACGCTTCCGGACTCCCCACAGCAGAATGGGGTTGCTGAGCGCCGCATTGGCCTGGTCATGGAGGTCGCTCGTACCTCCTTGGTTCACGCGGCGGCTCCCCATTTTCTGTGGCCGTTTGCTGTCCGGTACGCCGCGCATCAACTCAACCTCTGGCCCCGTGTCTCCTTGCCGGAGACCTCGCCCACACTGCGTTGGACGGGGGAGGTTGGCGATGCGTCGCGCTTCCGGGTGTGGGGTGCTCGTGCCCTTGTCCGCGATACGTCCGCGGACAAGCTCTCCTCCCGCACACTTCCCTGTGTCTTCCTGGGCTTTGTCCCTGACGCGCCGGGCTGGCAGTTTTACCACCCCACCTCGCGCCGGGTCTTCGCCTCTCAGGACGTCACCTTTGACGAGTCGGTTCCCTTTTACCGTCTCTTCCCCTACCGCACTACCCCCCCCCTCCTTCCCCCCCCGCCGCTTTTCCTTGCTCCTGGTCCCCCTCCGGTAGACCCCCTTCCCCCTCAGGGTCCTGCTCCTTCAGGTTTCTCAGGTCGACCCTCCTCCCGTCGCTGAGCCTGTCGAGGTCACAGGTGACTCAGGTGCTGCTGCAGGTGGTGCTGCTGGGAGTGCTGAGCCTGGGGGTGCTGAGCCTGCGGGTGCTGGGCCTGGGAGTGCTGGGACTGCGGGTGCTGGAGCTGAGGGTACTGTGCCTGAGAGTTCGGCGCCTGGGGGTGCTGAGCCTGGGGGTGCTGCGACTGGGGGTGCTGAGCCTGCGTGTGCGGAGTCTGGGGTGCTGAGTCTGGGGGTGCTGCGCCTGCGGGTACTGAGCCTGGGGGTGCTGCTACTGAGCCTACGGAGCCTCGGGTTGCTGTGTCTGGGGGTGCTCCGGTTCGGGGTGCTGAGCAGTCTCTCACGCCGCAGCAGCTTCGTGACTGGTACGTCCGGCGCTTTCGCCGTCCTAGTGGCTCGGCTGGAGTTGGGGGTGCTGGAGCTGCTCGTCCTGGGGGTGCTCGTACTGGGGGTACTGGAGCTGCCGGGACTGGTCGTTCTGGGAGCACTACGACTGGAGCTGCTGGAGCTGGGGACTCTGGAGCTGGCGGTACTAGTGGAGTTGGAGCTGCCGACTCTGGGGGTGCTCTTCCTAGCGGTGCTGCGGACCCTGGGGGTGGTGCTGCTGCTGGTGCTGCGGACCCACCTGGTGGGCCTGCTGCTGGAGCTGAGGACCCGAGCGGTGGCGCTGCTGCTGGTGCTGGGGACCCGGACGTTGGAGCTCCTGCTGGTACTGAGGACCCGGCCGCTGGAGTCTCTTCTGCTTCTGCGAGCGCTGGCGCGGCCGCGGCCGTACTTCGTACCGCTCCTTCAGCAGGTTCTTGGGCAGGCTCCTCCTCCTTGTCCTCCTCCCTCCGTAGGGTGTCTCCCGCCTGTCCAGCCACAGTCACAGTTACCTACCTACCTCACCTCTCCCTGCTCCCTCTCCTTACACTGGTCCCATAGGAGGTCTTACAGAGCGTCGTGAGCCTGAGTCTCGTCCTGCGTCGCCTGTTCGCACTGCTCGCACTGGTCGTCGTGTCCGTCGTGAGCGTCCTCCTCCTGTCCCAGGCACTCACTACATGACTCTGCGTCCCTCTACTGCTCCTCAGCGTGTCCCTCTACCGTCTCCTCCTGCGTCCTCTTTGCCTGACGTTCCGGACCCTGAGTCTGACCGGTATCGTGCTGAGCACCCTACTGTCACGCGTCTCCTAGCTACTGTTTTCACTGACCCTACCTTTGAGTCCTCGGCTGCGTCTGCTCTAGTCGCTGAGTTGGTTGACTTTGCTGCTGCCTGTCGTCTAGACTACGCTGCTAGCCTTGTTGCTGAGCCTGCGTCTGCGTCTGTCTGTCCTCCGTCCGTCGGGGTGAGTGTGCTCTTGGCACGGACGTCCTTGAGGACAGGCAGGAGGACTTTGACTCTCTCGCGGCTGCTGTACCTCATCTCGTGGCCTGGTTGCTTGCCCCTGAGGGAGACCCGGATGCACTAGACATCCCCACTCCGCGCACTTACGCAGAGGCGATCTCGGGTCCCTACTCCTCTCAGTGGCAGACAGCCATGGACGCAGAGATGGCATCCTGGAAGTCCACAGGCACCTACGTCGACGAGGTTCCCCCTCCTGGGGCGAACATCGTCGATGGCATGTGGATTTTCAGGGTGAAGCGGCCGCCAGGTTCTCCGCTTGTCTTCAAGGCTCGTTACGTTGCTAGAGGCTTCAGTCAGCGTCAGGGGGTCGACTTCTTCCAGACCTTCTCCCCCACCCCGAAGATGACCACTCTTCGGGTTCTGCTGCACGTTGCTGCTCAGCGTGACTACGAGCTTCACTCTCTTGACTTCAGCACAGCGTTCCTGCAGGGCAGCCTGCACGAGGAGATCTGGCTGCGCCGCCCACCTGGCTTTACTGGTCGTTTCCTCCTGGTACCCAGTGGAGCCTCCGCCGGCCAGTCTACGGTCTCCGCCAGGCGCCACGTGAGTGGCACGACACACTGAGGACTACACTTGCGGCTCTTGGGTTCGCGCCGTCTACTGCTGACCCGTCGCTGTTTCTGCGCACAGACACGTCGCTGCTGCCGTTCTACATTCTCGTGTACGTCGACGACTTGGTCTTTGCTACTGCTGACACTGAGGCACTCGCTCGTGTGAAGTCGGAGCTGCAGAAGAGACACACCTGCACTGACCTGGGTGAACTGCGTAGCTACCTTGGCTTGCAGATCACCCGGGACAGAGCTCGCCGCACCATCACCCTGACTCAGTCACACATGGTGCAGCAGGTCCTTCAGCGCTTCGGCTTCCATTTCTCCTCACCACAGGCCACACCTCTGGCTACCAGCCACTCGCTCTCAGCTCCACCTTCGGACGAGTCCGTAGAGCCGAGTGGCCCGTACCCAGAGCTTGTAGGCTGCCTCATGTACCTGATGACTTGCACGCGACCTGACCTCGCGTACCCTCTTAGCATCCTTGCTCGTTACGTTGCACCTGGGAGACACAGGCGAGAGCACTGGGAGGCTGCTAAGAGGGTGCTGCGTTACTTGTGCAGTACATCAGGCATGGGGCTGGTGCTTGGAGGACACGACAGAGTTGTCCTCACTGGTCACTCGGACGCTTCTTGGGTGGACGACCTGGCTACGCAGCGGTCGTCAAAGGGTTACACCTTCAGCCTTGGCTCTGGTTCTGTCTCGTGGCGGTCCACCCGCTCTTCCTCTGTTCTCGGCTCTAGTTGTGAGGCTGAGATCTACGCCACAGCCATGGCTGCACAGGAGTTACGCTGGCTCACCTACCTGCTGACTGACTTGGGAGAGCGGCCTAGTTCTCCTCCAGTTCTGTACGGTGACAACAAGGCGGCTCTTGCCTTGTGTCAGGAGCACAGAGTGGAGCACAGGACAAAGCACATTGCTCTTCGCTACTTTCTTGCTCGAGAGCTTCAGCAGCGCGGTCAGCTTCGGCTTGTGTACGTGGACTCGAAGGCCAACACTGCTGATATCTTCACCAAGGCGCTCCCGCCTAGTGATCATCAGCGGCACTGTACTTCTTTAGGCCTTGTGTCCACGTTTCCTCACTTGCTCACTGCTTGACATTCTTTGTACTGTACTTTATATATATATCTTGTTGCTTGCTTGCTAGGTTTTGATCACTGTGTTGCTTGTGTTGTACTATATCTAGCACTGCATGTGAACTGGCCTTGTGGCCTTTGCTTGTGCTCGGAGTGTGGTGACGTTGTGATCCACCCTGGGCTTGCGTTGCTTTGCTGGACTGGTCTTGTGACCCTTTGTTCTCCCCCACTTTGCCTATGGGGGTGTGTTAAATTGTAATGTGTTATATGTTGGTAGGCTGTAGTGGGGTAGCCAATATGGGGTACATTCCCAACTAGGGTTTGCTACTTGTACCCAACTGTTTCATTCAATGCATTCATTCTTGCCTAGTTCTTCTAACACACCACTGTCGGTGCTGTCGGTGCCGTATAATGTAATTGTCGGTGCCGAAAATACAAATAAGTGAAATAATCGGAAAGCTCTAGAAAATAGAATAGTAGTCCGATTGAGGTGAAATAAAGTGCAAATGAAAGAGGAGAATAAGAAGAATAAGATAGAGTAAAAATATGGACACGAGAATATGTCGAACGTCGACGTACTCTTACACTTCCCCCCCTCAAAGCTGGGTGGTAGACGTAACACCCTGCTTGACAAGATAGTCGCGAAGAGAACGTCGGGCGTTACTCATGTCTTCTTCAGAGACCCAGCTGTCCTCGGAAGGATCATAGCCCTTCCAGCGTATGAGAAACTCCAGGGCGCCATGCCGACGACGACGATGTGCAAGCACGGATTCGACCTCGTACTCAAGTTCATCATTCACGAGGACTGGAGGCGGCGGCGGAGGTTGGCGTCCCGTGTACAGCTTATTTGGATCCCGATAGGGTTTAAGAAGCTGCACGTGGAAGGCGTTATGAATCTTCCAACTAGCTGGTAGGCGCAAGCGGAATGTGACTGGAGTGACCTGCTCTTCTACGAGGAAAGGTCCGCAGAAGCGAGGTCGTAACTTGGATGGAAGGTGACCGAGGTTGAGGTTGCATGTGTCGAGAAGCACATGGTCACCAACCGCAATGGTATGATCACGTCGATGGCGATCGGCCAAGCGTTTCTGTGAAGACTGTATGTCCTGTAGACGCTTGTGTGTCCGATCCCAAAGCTGCTGCATTGTGGTAACGAAGTCGTGCGCGGGTTGGACAGTTGCAGGTACTGTCGGCTGTTGAGGAGTTAGCGGATGTCGACCGTAACAGAGGAAGAATGGGGTCTCTCCTGTTGCGGCATGCTTTGCATTATTGTAGGCGAACTCCAACACCGGCAAGTGCAAGTCCCACTTGTTAATGTCGTCCTTGCACGCTGCGCGCAAGAGTTGTTCCACAATTTGGTTCAAGCGCTCTGTCTGCCCATCGGTCTGGGGATGATATGCAGATGACATCGCTAGGCGTGTCCCCATGAGCGACATGAGCTCTTTCCAGAACTTGCTAGTAAACTTGGGGTCCTTGTTGGATATGAGCGTTGTTGGGATCCCGTGCTGTGAGATTATGTGTTTGAGGAATAGCTGTGCCGTTCCTCCGTGCGTGCGGTTGTTGTTAAACTGTATTATGCTTGTAGGCTGTAGTGGGGTAGCCAATATGGGGTACAACCCCAACTAGGGTTTCATATTTGTACCCAAACTTCTGCTAGTTCATCCATTCTTGCCTAGTGATTCTAACATGGTATTCAGAGCAGGAGGTCCCTAGGACCTACCGACCGTTTTTTTAGGGCCCACCACCGCTCGCATGCGGTTACCACGCTACCCCGTGCCCTAGCCTCGTAGCGCCCTCGTGCGCCCTCGTTAGCGCCCTCGCGCGCCCCTCGTTAGCGCCCTCGCGCGCCCCTCGTTAGCGCCCTCGCGCACCCTCGTTAGCGCCCTCGCGCGCCCCTCGCTAGCGCCCTCGCGCGCCCCTCGCGCGCACCCTCGTTAGCGCCCTCGCGCGCCCCTCGTTAGCGCCCTCGCGCGCCCCTTGCTAGCGCCCTCGCGCGCCCCTCGCTAGCGCCCTCGCGCGCCCCCTCGCGCGTCGCCCCGCCCGCCGAGCCGCCCGCTCGCAGCGTCGCCCGCCCGCCACGCTGCCCGCTCGCCCCTCGCCCGCCGCGCTGCCTGCTCGCAGCGTCGCCCGCTCGCCCCGCTGCCCGCTTCGCAGCGTCGCCCGCTCGCTCGCTGCCCGCTCGCAGCGTCGCCCGCCCGCTTCGCAGCCCGCTCGCCCCGCTGCCCGCTTTGCAGCCCGCCCGCCCGCCCGCTGCCCGCTTCGCGGCCCGCCCGCTTCGCTGCCCGCTCGCAGCGCCGCCCGCCCGCCCGCTACCTGCTTCGCAGCGTCGCCCGCCCGCTTGCTGCCCGCTCGCGGCTTCGCCCGCCCGCCCGCTGCCCGCTTCGCAGCCCGCCCGCCTCGCTGCCCGCTTGCAGCGTCGCCCGCCCGCCCGCTGCCCGCTTCGCAGCCGCCCGCGCGCTGCCCACTCGCCGCGTCGCCCGCCCGTCCCGCTGCCCGCTTCGCAGCCCGCCCGCCGCACTTCCCGCCTGCAGCGCCGCCCGCCTCGCCTGCTGCTCCCTGCCTGTGCACCGCCGCTTGCTCCTGCTGTGGCTGCTAGCTTCGCTCTAGCGCGTCCCCTCTGCTGCTGCCGCTGCTCTGCTGTGCCCTCACGCCTGAGCTATGGCCTCTATTCGCGTTCTTTCCTTCGATGCTGAGGGCCGTCCCGTGCAGTTCACTTCCTGGCTCGACGACCTGCAGTTGTATCTTATGAGCAATAGCACGGACCACATCTCCCTCTATGACTACGCGTCTGGTGCTGCCGCTGCTCCTGCTGCCACAGCCGAGCTTAGTGTTCGTTCCCACTGGCAGACTCGTGACGCAGCTGCTCGCCTAGCCATTCGCAGTCACCTGCCGCTAGCTGAGCTCGAGCATTTTGGCGACTGCAAATCCGCTAAGGCCCTGTACGATGCTGTCGTTGCTCGCTACTCCTCGCCTGCCACAGCCGAGCTTAGCCGCCTCATGCTGCCGTACCTGTTCCCCGATCTGTCCACCTTTGCTACAGTCGCCGATCTTATCACCCACCTTCGCACTAGTGATGCTCGCCTGCGTGCCGCCCTTCCCACCGAGTTCTGCGCTAAGAACCCCCCTCCACTGTACTGGACACTCCACTTCATAGTCACCCGTCTCCCTGACACCCTCAGCTCAGTTCGAGACCACTTCCTTGCTCGCTGTCCCACTGAGCTCACAGTCACCCTCCTAGAGGAGCAGCTGCTCGCGGCCGAAAAGAGCATTGTAGCTGTCGGTGCTGCTCGTGGCGCTCCTCGCACCCCCATCTTTGAGGGGTGTTCTCCCTCTCCCCTCGCTCCCTCCTACGCTACTGCTGCTGCTGTTGACTTCCTTGGTGCTGAGTCTGCTGGCGCTGCTTCTGCTCCTGGTGGGAGGCGCCGCACCGGCAAGGGCAAGGGGGGCAAGGGTGGTGGTGGTGGCGCTGGGGGGGGAGGAGGTGGGGGAGGTGGGGGGGGAGGCGGTGCTGGAGGGAGCGGTGGCGGGAGCGCTGGTGGGAGTGGGGTCGGCGGTGGAGGCGGGGGCGGCGGAGGGAGCGGTGGCGGTGGTGGCGGCGGCGGCGGTGGCGGCGGCGGCGGCAGTGGCGGTGGCGGCGGTGGCGGTCGGAGCGGTGGTAGTGGTGGCGGCGGAGGTCGGAGTGGAGGCACTGGCTCGGGCCAGAGCTCCCAGCAGCAGCAGCGTCCCCAGACGACCCAGCAGCTTCGTGAGTGGCTTGCTCAGCGTGGGACGTCGGGGGGCAGTGGCCGCTGTTCTTATGTCATTCGCACAGGTGACCGCAAGGGACAGACGTGTGGGAGGTTCCACACCCCGTACCGCTGCTTCTCCCGCCTTGACGACGCTTGGCGTGAGGAGATGGGTGCGGATGTTGAGCGCCCCCGCTGGGCTGAGCTCATGAGGGCTGGTGTTGATGTCTTTGCTCTTGACTATGATGCTATTATTGCTGCCATGTATGCATTGACTGTTAGTGCCGAGGGAGACTGTTACTTGTGTGTGCCGCCTGACCCAGGTATAGAGCCCGCTGCCCTGGGTACTAGTGAGTCTGCTCTCTCAGGTACAGCACCCACAGAGACTGCTCTCTCAGGTACCGCACCGGCTGAGGCCTGTCACACCTTCACCCTTGACTCAGGTGCTTCCCGTTGCTTCTTTCGTGACAGTACTGAGCTCACACCGCTTCCTGCACCGGTCCCAGTCTCCTTGGCTGACCCCTCTGGGGGCCCAGTCCTTGCCCAGTCCACCACTGTCCTCCCTTGTCCGGCGGTTCCGTCTGGCTCGTTGTCGGGTTTCCACCTCCCCTCGTTCTCGACGAACCTGGTGAGCAACGCTGTCATCCAGGATCAGTGGGTTGACACCTTTACCCCTGGAGGACAGCGTGTGGCGATCTGCACGTGCTCCAGGACCGGCCGTCACCTGGCTACGTTTACCCGTCGGCCGGGGTCGAGTCTCTACACACTGACCACTGCGTCTCCTCAGGTCGCTGCTGTCGGTCAGGTGTCTGCGTCAGGTCTGGTAGCCCACGCCTGTGAGTGTCGTTCCCTGTCGCACCAGACTCTTCTCTGGCACCACCGCCTGGGTCACCCCTCCTTGCCACGCCTTCGTGGCATGCACCGTCGCCACCTTGTGTCTGGTCTTCCCAGGTCCCTCCCTCCCCTCCCTGCCTCGCCTGCGCCGCCTTGCCTTCCTTGCGTTGAGGGGCGGCAGCGCGCCGCTCCTCACTCCTCCTCGTTCCCCCCGACAGAGGCTCCTCTGCAGACCCTCCACCTGGACGTGTGGGGCCCAGCCCGCGTTCGTGGCCAGGGCGGTGAGCGGTACTTTTTGCTGGTTGTCGACGACTACTCGCGTTACACCACGGTCTTCCCCTTGCGCACCAAGGGTGAGGTCCCTGCTGTTCTGATCCCTTGGATCCGCACAGTTCGTCTCCAGCTCCGCCGCCGTTTCCGGACGGATCTTCCTGTCCTGCGTCTGCACTCTGACAGAGGTGGTGAGTTTTCCTCCGATCTCTTGAGGACCTTCTGTCAGGCGGAGGGCATCGAGCAGACCTTCACGCTTCCGGACTCCCCGCAGCAGAATGGGGTTGCTGAGCGCCGCATTGGCCTGGTCATGGAGGTCGCTCGTACCTCCTTGGTCCACGCGGCGGCTCCCCATTTTCTGTGGCCGTTTGCTGTCCGGTACGCCGCGCATCAGCTCAACCTCTGGCCCCATGTCTCCTTGCCGGAGACCTCGCCCACACTGCGTTGGACGGGGGAGGTTGGCGATGCGTCGCGCTTCCGGGTGTGGGGTGCTCGTGCCCTTGTCCGCGATACGTCCGCGGACAAGCTCTCCTCCCGCACGCTTCCCTGTGTCTTCCTTGGCTTTGTCCCTGACGCGCCTGGCTGGCAGTTTTACCACCCCACCTCGCGCCGGGTCTTCGCCTCTCAGGATGTCACCTTTGACGAGTCGGTCCCTTTTTACCGTCTCTTCCCCTACCGCACTGCCCCCCTCCCTCCCCCGCCGCTTTTCCTTGCTCCTGGTCCCCCTCCGGTAGACCCCCTTCCCCCTCAGGGTCCTGCTCCTTCAGGTGTCTCTCAGGTAGACCCTCCTCCCGTCGCTGAGCCTGTCGAGGTCACAGGTGACTCAGGTGCTGCTGCAGGTGGTACTGCTGGGAGTGCTGAGCCTGGGGGTGCTGAGCCTGCGGGTGCTGGGCCTGGGAGTGCTGGGACTGCGGGTGCTGGAGCTGAGGGTACTGTGCCTGAGAGTTTGCCGCCTGGGGGTGCTGAGCCTGGGGGTGCTGCGACTGAGGGTGCTGAGCCTGCGTGTGCGGAGTCTGGGGGTGCTGAGTCTGGGGGTGCTGAGCCTACGGGTACTGAGCCTGGGGGTGCTGCTACTGAGCCTACGGAGCCTCGGGTTACTGCGTCTGGGGGTGCTCCGGTTCGGGGTGCTGAGCAGTCTCTCACACCGCAGCAGCTTCGTGACTGGTACGTCCGGCGCTTTCGCCGTCCTAGTGGCTCGGCTGGAGTTGGGGGTACTGGAGCTACCGGGACTGGTTGTTCTGGGAGCACTGCGACTGGAGCTGCTGGAGCTGGGGACTCTGGCGCTGGCGGTGCTAGCGGAGTTGGAGCTGCCGACTCTGGGGGTGGCGCTGCTGCTGGTGCTGCGGACCCGCCTGGTGGAGCTGCTGCTGGAGCTGAGGACCCGAGCGGTGGCGCTGCTGCTGGTGCTGGGGACCCGGACGTTGGAGCTCCTGCTGGTACTGAGGACCCGGCCGCTGGAGTCTCTTCTGCTTCTGGAGCCGCTGCGCGGCCGCGACCGTACTTCGTTCCGCTCCTTCAGCAGGTTCTTGGGCAGGCTCCTCCTCCTTGTCCTCCTCCCTCCGTAGAGTGTCCTCCGCCTGTCCAGCCGCAGTCACAGTTACCGCCTGCCTCGCCTCTCCCTGCTCCCTCTCCTTACACTGGTCCCACAGGAGGTCTTACAGAGCGTCGTGAGCCTGAGTCTCGTCCTGCGTCGCCTGTTCGTCTTGCTCGCACTGGTAGTCGTGTCCGTCGTGAGCGTCCTCCTCCTGTCCCAGGCACTCACTACATGACTCTGCGTCCCTCTACTGCTCCTCGGCGTGTCCCTCTACCGTCTCCTCCTGCGTCCTCTTTGCCTGCCATTCCGGACCCTGAGTCTGACCGGTATCGCGCTGAGCACCCTACAGTCACGCGTCTCCTAGCTACTGTTGTCACTGACCCTACCTTTGAGTCCTCGGCTGCGTCTGCTCTGGTCGCTGAGTTGGTTGCCTTTGCTGCTGCCTGTCGTCTAGACTACGCTGCTAGCCTTGTTGCTGAGCCTGCGTCTGCGTCTGTCTGTCCTCCGTCCGTCGGGGGTGAGTGTGCTCTTGGCACGGACGTCCTTGAGGACAGGCAGGAGGACTTTGACTCTCTTGCGGCTGCTGTACCTCATCTCGTGGCCTGGTTGCTTGCCCCTGAGGGAGACCCGGATGCACTAGACATCCCCACTCCGCGCACTTACGCAGAGGCGATCTCGGGTCCCTACTCCTCTCAGTGGCAGACAGCCATGGACGCAGAGATGGCATCCTGGAAGTCCACAGGCACCTACGTCGACGAGGTTCCCCCTCCTGGGGTGAACATCGTCGATGGCATGTGGATTTTCAGGGTGAAGCGGCCGCCAGGTTCTCCGCCTGTCTTCAAGGCTCGTTACGTTGCTAGAGGCTTCAGTCAGCGTCAGGGGGTCGACTTCTTCCAGACCTTCTCCCCCACCCCGAAGATGACCACTCTTCGGGTTCTGCTGCACGTTGCTGCTCAGCGTGACTACGAGCTTCACTCTCTTGACTTCAGCACAGCGTTCCTGCAGGGCAGCCTGCACGAGGAGATCTGGCTGCGCCGCCCACCTGGCTTTACTGGGTCGTTTCCCCCTGGTACCCAGTGGAGTCTCCGCCGGCCAGTCTACGGTCTCCGCCAGGCGCCACGTGAGTGGCACGACACACTGAGGACTACACTTGCGGCTCTTGGGTTCGCGCCGTCTACTGCTGACCCGTCGCTGTTTCTGCGCACAGACACGTCGCTGCCGCCGTTCTACATTCTCGTGTACGTCGACGACTTAGTCTTTGCTACTGCTGACACTGAGGCACTCGCTCGTGTGAAGTCGGAGCTGCAGAAGAGACACACCTGCACTGACCTGGGTGAACTGCGTAGCTACCTTGGCTTGCAGATCACCCGGGACAGAGCTCGCCGCACCATCACCCTGACTCAGTCACACATGGTGCAGCAGGTCCTTCAGCGCTTCGGCTTCCAGTTCTCCTCACCACAGGCCACACCTCTGGCTACCAGCCACTCGCTCTCAGCTCCACCTTCGGACGAGTCCGTAGAGCCGAGTGGCCCGTACCCAGAGCTTGTAGGCTGCCTCATGTACCTGATGACTTGCACGCGCCCTGACCTCGCGTACCCTCTTAGCATCCTTGCTCGTTACGTTGCGCCTGGGAGACACAGGCGAGAGCACTGGGAGGCTGCTAAGAGGGTGCTGCGTTACTTGTGCAGTACATCAGGCATGGGGCTGGTGCTTGGAGGACGCGACAGAGTTGTCCTCACTGGTCACTCGGACGCTTCTTGGGTGGACGACCTGGCTACGCAGCGGTCGTCACAGGGTTACACCTTCAGCCTTGGCTCTGGTTCTGTCTCGTGGCGGTCCACCCGCTCTTCCTCTGTTCTCGGCTCTAGTTGTGAGGCTGAGATCTACGCCACAGCCATGGCTGCACAGGAGTTACGCTGGCTCACCTACCTGCTGACTGACTTGGGAGAGCGGCCTAGTTCTCCTCCAGTTCTGTACGGTGACAACAAGGCGGCTCTTGCCTTGTGTCAGGAGCACAGACTGGAGCACAGGACGAAGCACATTGCTCTTCGCTACTTTCTTGCTCGAGAGCTTCAGCAGCGCGGTCAGCTTCGGCTTGTGTACGTGGACTCGAAGGCCAACACTGCTGATATCTTCACCAAGGCGCTCCCGCCTAGTGATCATCAGCGGCACTGTACTTCTTTAGGCCTTGTGTCCACGTTTCCTCACTTGCTCACTGCTTGACATTCTTTGTACTGTACTTTATATATATCTTGTTGCTTGCTTGCTAGGTTTTGATCACTGTGTTGCTTGCCTTGTACTATATCTAGCACTGCATGTGAACTGGCCTTGTGGCCTTTACTTGTGCTCGGAGTGTGGTGACGTTGTGATCCACCCTGGGCTTTGCTTTGCTTTGCTGGACTGGTCTTGTGACCCTTTGTTCTCCCCCACTTTGCCTATGGGGGTGTGTTAAACTGTATTATGCTTGTAGGCTGTAGTGGGGTAGCCAATATGGGGTACAACCCCAACTAGGGTTTCATATTTGTACCCAAACTTCTGCTAGTTCATCTATTCTTGCCTAGTGATTCTAACACAGCCCACATCGACCAACCGGTCCCCACGGAAGAAGTCGGTGGCGCTGAAGCAGCTCAAGAGGGAGCTAGAGGTCAACAAGAAGCTGCGACGACCTCAAACCTCCTCTACAGATGCATCTGAAACATTTGCAACATCTACCCTACGAGGGAATTCTACTACGAGCTCGAGAACCACGTCGTCGACGACAATAAAAAATCCTAGCAATATGGAAAGGCAGGACCGGCAACCTGGCACCCAAGAAGATACCACGTCAGTCTGCCTTTCCCACAGTCCCTCCTTGTTGCCCCTCCGTCAGGCCCCAAGTCCAAGGCGGCACAATTTCATCAGCTTCTCACCATGTCTACGCTCTTCCACTTTCATCTCGTAGATGTTTCTGCTTGGAACTTTGCCTGTAGTGTTGATAGATGTGGTTTTGGTGAAGTTGCAGCGCCTGTGAGATCAACATTGCACGTTGCTCATCCTTGCGCCAAAATTGCACATGTACATTTGGGCGAAACTAGCTGCCAATCAGATATGAGGAAGAACTGCTCTTGTTCCTGGTTCAGTTCGCAACTCGTTCGGAGGTGGGAAAAAAAATTCTCACCACACTTCCAACTTCCCAAAATATTACAAAGACTAGAGACTTCAAGTTGGGCCCAACTAGAAGGGGGGGGTCATTATTTTAGCTGCTGGCTTTAAAGACAACTCTTTACAAGTCTGCTACACTATGGCCCCCGAAGGAAAAGCCACTGCAGACTCTCCGGGCCCACCACCAGCAACACCTAATGCGCCCTCAGCGGTGACTTCCGTCAACGCCCTCTGATTGAGCAGCTAGTCACTCGCATCAACGCACTTGAGAGCCATCAAGCTATAAGCATTGACGGCTCTGTTAAACAGGCTAGGCGAAAACGAGAAATAGGCAAAGAGGATTTTGACTAACAAGCATAAGGATACATATAGCAAACCTTAGAAGGGATGTACTCGCTATAGAGTACCCCACTGCAGGCTAGACAACCATTACATTCTGACACACCCCCATAGTCAAAGTGGGGTACAATCAACACAACAAGCAGGCAGAGCAGTAGGTTCACAAATACAAGCAAAGCTAGAGGCTATCACAGAGGGCAAGTGAGGAGGAGGAGAAACTGTGGGAGCAAGAAGATGAGAGGCGACGGCTGAAGCTGCAGACACACGGGCAGCAGGAGTGCGCCGCACTGTCGCTACCAGGCTAAACCCGGACTACACGGCGACAGGGGGTCGCAGCTGGCTCGCTGTGCTCCCAGGGGAGCTCACACTGTGGCTACCGGGCGCAGAGCCCCGGACTACACGGCCACGGGACTCGGGCCAACACTGCTGATATATTCACCAAGGCACTTCCGTCTGGTGATCATCAGCGCTTTTGTACTTTGTTAGGCCTTGTGCCTACGTTTCCACACTTTCTGTAGTCTTTTGTGTATACTGTGCTCTATATTTATACCTGCATGCTTGCTCTTGCTAGGTATTGATCACTGTACTGCTCTTGTTGCTTATATATATCTCTGCATGTGGACTGGCCTTGCGGCCCTTTGCTTGTGCTCAGAATGTGTGGTGACGTTGAGATCCACCCTGAGCTTGCTTTGCGTCTCTTGACTGGTCGTGTGACCCCTTGTTCTCCCCCACTTTGCCTATGGGGGTGTGTCAAACATATATGCTGCATATTGTCTAGGCTGCAGTGGGGTAGCCCATATGGGGTACAACCCAATTAGGGTTTACTACTTGTACTCCTGCATGCTGTTAGTTCATCATTCTTGCTACTAGATTCTAACAGCCCGTACGGGCTGCGCCAGGCCTGCGCGCGGCCCGTACAGCCCGCGCGCGGCCCGTACGGCCTGCGCTAGGCCCGCGCGCGGCCCAGGCAGCCCGCGCGCGGTTCGTCCGGCCTGCGCCAGGCCCGTGCGCGGCCCGTACAGTCTGCCCCAGTGCCGCACGCCGTCCCCCGAGCTTCTGACCGCGCCCCACCCCCGCTGCTGCCCGCGCTCCTGTGTTAGGGTTTGGGGGTGGAGAGTATGGGGGTGGAGAGTATGGGGGTGTTGTGTGTGTGAGCCGTCCCCTGCTCCTCCTCCTCCGTCTCCCACTGCTGCAGCTACCGCTGAGGGGGGTGGATGTGTTGGAGCCGTCGGAGTGGTACGAGGGGGGTGGCGTGTGAGCGGTGCTAGAGGTTCAACAGGGAGTGTGTGAAAGGGGTGTGGGACAGCTGGGGGAGGTTGAGTGGAGGCAGCCGTCTTGTCGTCCGCAGCGCCTGTAGTCCAGAGAGCCAGCTGCGTCTGTGGCCTGAGTAGTCCGGGGCTCTGCGCCTGGTAGCCACAGTGTGAGCACTTCTCGTAGTCCAGAGAGCCAGCTGCGTCTGTGGCCTGAGTAGTCCGGGTATAGCCTGGTAGCTACAGTGTGAGCACTCCTGGGAGCACAGAGAGCCAGCTGCGCCTGTCGCCTGATTAGTGCGGGTTTAGTCTGGTTGCGACAGTGCTGCGCACTCCTGTTGCCCGTGTGTCTGTAGCTTCAGCCGTCGCCTCCCATCTTCTCACCCCCGCAGTTTCTCCTCCTCCTCACTTACTCTCTGTGATAGTCTCTAGCTTTGCTTATCATTGTGAACTACTGCTCTGCCTGCTTGCTGTGTTGATTATACCCCACTTTGACTATGGGGGTGTGTCAGAATGTGATGTTTGTCTAGCCTGCAGTGGGGTACTCTATAGCGAGTACAGCCCGAATTAGGGTTTGCTATATGTACTCAACTGCCTGCTAGTGAAACCCCTCTTTCCTGTTTCTAGTTTGTGCCTGCTATTCTGACACATTTACCTTTGACAACCGTCAAGCTTCAGCTCCTGCACAAGACAATCAACATCGCACACAGCCAAAAGCAATTGCAACCATGCAAACCAAGTTTGTTCTGATTTCAAAGCTGAAGACTTCAACTCCATTCATTTGACGGCAAGGATTTCTACACGTGGAGCTTCGAATTTGAACTTCTCGCAACAACTGCCCAGATCTAGATGTATACCACGGGAGTTTCCCCTTCCCATCGGAAGGCACCATCCGGGAGAAGCACCAACCCACCACAAATCTCTTCTCGCTTACACCGCACTTCTTCGAAATCTCTCCCCCTCTGAGCAACTCGGCATCCGCTCCTTTAAAACGGAGTGTGCTCCTGCGCAGCTGTCCTGGGAACACCTGCGCAATTCATACATGGCAACAGATCCGGTTACCATGAGGCGACTGCTCAGTCAATTGACATCTATCAAAATGCAGCAAGGGGAGAAAGCGGGACCGTATATCAACCGGTGTCGCAATCTATGCGATCATATTAAGAAGTGTGGCGGAACCGTCCCTGGCGACATGCTCGTCTCGATGATTCTTTCCGGCCTTGGACCCGATTGGCGCCAATGCCAGTCGTTGCTCCGCGCTAGAGCAACCATTTCCGAGTCCGCCCTCCGTGCCACCCTTCTCTCCGAGCAGAAGGAAATGGATTTGTACAATGAGAAGAACAACAAGCGGGAGAAATTAGCGTTCTTCGCGGGGTCAATTGAAGAGGAGCAGCATGAAAAGAAGGGAACCTTCTGCAAATACTGCAAGAAGCCCGGCCACACCATAGATCGGTGCTACAAACGAAAGGCTGCCGATGAAAGACGCAACAATAACTCATCTGGTCAGCAGCCCTCAGGGCCCCCGACAACTCCAGCTGCAACGACGACCGTGTCACCACCTTCCGTCGCAAGCACCTCGCAAGCTTCTGCACGCATCTCATCCAAAGACAAAAGCAAGGGTTCAATCTTGAGCTGCATGGCTCGGCGTCGCAGAGATATCCGGTACTATGAGAACATCGAGTACCCACGAATCGCACCCATCGCCCCCGTTACGCCAAACCCGAACAATGACCCTACGCTCAGTCTCTGGATCGACAAACCCACCAATATCCCACCTGATTTCGAGCTACCTCCAATCACTCTGGAGTCATTTCCCAGCCTCCCTACCAGAAAATGCATTGACCTCTCACCATACACGGGCGACTTCGACCGCATAGTCACTCCAAAGATTGTCGGCATCGCGCGGCAGAACCGCGAGAGCGTCAACACCTGGTATCTTGATAGTTGCTGCGGACAGCACATGGTGGGATCACCAATGCTCATCAGTAACTCAAGGCGGATGAGGCGACCGTGTGAAATCACCGTCGCCAACAACGACCGACTCAAGGCATACGACATCGGTGAAATTTACCTTGAGGCCGAAGACACAAAGTTCACCATTCACATTGGAGACGTGCTGGTTGCTCCAGATCTGCAGTACAACCTACTCTCTTCGGCGCAACTCATGCGGTGCGGAGTCGACATTCGCAGCAACTGCAAAGACAAGGCCTTCGAATTATTTTACAAAAACACTTCCATCGGAAAAGTTGTCGACGACGACGGAGTCTTCGTGCTGAATTTCTTGGCTCAAGGCACCACTCGAGACTCCGACCGCACCTTGCTGCTGAAAACGACTCCCACGGAACAGCCGACCTGGTCGCATCCAAAGGAGACGGACCTTGAACGACCAGCCTCTGATGGACTTCTTCGCTTGCGCGCTGTTCTGACTGCCTCAACCTCTACGCCGGTGACACCGGACCTGCAACGATGGAACAGGAGGAGGTCAGCAAGGAAGCGACAGAGAAAATCACCACCGAAGAAAGTGAAACTGCAGAACCAGCCTCGCCCAGCTGGACCACCCCCAGCCCTACGATTGGTCCATGGGGAGTCGTCCAACCACCACCAGAAGAAGCTGCTCCTAAAAGTGGCTGGACAACGACCTCAAGCGAATGGAATTGGACCCCTTACCCTGAGGCGCCAACACTCCCACATGAAGGCGTGGTGAACACGGACCCATACTGGGCAACACGAGGAACAAGTTGGGCGGACCTCCTCTCCCGAACCAGTATGTTCCTGACACACCACCACCACCACCACCACCACCACCACCACCACCACCACCACCACCACCACCACCACCACCACCACCACCACCATCACCACCACAAGAAGAATCAGAGGAAATGACTTACGAGTTCGTGGGAGCAGTTGAATTACCTGGACCCACTGAGGAAGCGCCGCCACCGGAGCAAGGACCTCAATTGATTCCGATCACCGGCGACGAGTACCTCTACCACCGCGTGTCGATGGAAGGACTCCCAGCCTCTGAATGGCCTGAGGCTGCTTGGCTCCCACGTCCTTTGCTGGTGACCGGAGACCCAGTACACACCGCTGACTCGGACAATGTCATCGGCATTCTCGAAGACACCCTGAAGCGCAATTCCGCCCGAGCCCTTGCAGCTGACGTCGGCGCCGCGGCCGACAAGGGACCTGACACGAAGCAGTGGGACGAAGCGAAAAGAAACAAATATTATCAAAAGACCGTCGGCTACCGTGCAGAACCAGAGATCTGGCATCAACGGCTCGGACACCCTTCGCACGTCACACTCAAGAATTTAATTGCCGCCGAAGTCTTCGACCCGAACGCCCTGCGCCCAGAGGCTGAACTCTCACAGTCTCTTCGAATGACCCACCGTGCCTTGTGTGCCCCACCGCGTCTCTCGCCCACAAGCCCTTCCCCGACCTACCCCCTGGTTACAAACGCTACGAACCACTCGACAAGGTCTATAGCGACTTCATGGTTTTCAGCCAGGAAGGACTTGACAGCGAACAGTACACACTAACCTTCATCGACGCCTGCACACGCTACGTCTGGGCTGTCAATACCGACTGCCGCTCACTTGCCTTCGAATGCTTTGTGGTTTGGATGAAGCAATCAGAACGAGAATCCGGATTGAAGCTGAAAAGCTTCCAGACAGACGGAGAAGCAGAGTTTTTCTCCACTGAGTTCAAGGAACTCTTTACCAAGACAGAGATTGAGCACCTGGTGTCCTTGCCCTACGCTCACGAACAGCAAGTCGTTGCAGAATGGACAAACAGGAGCCTCACCACAAGGATGAGGGCTCTGATGAAGCAGTCGGCCATCTCTACCCGGTATTGGCTGTTTGCTATGAACCAAGCCGGTATCGGCTGCACAACTTGCTATCCTCCCGAAGTCTCGAGAACAACAACTCTCCTTACAATGCTTGGACGGGCAGGAAAGCATCTCCTTCGGGTGTTCGGCTGCATGGTACAGTACAGGGCACACAGCAAGGACCGGAAAATTTTTGGATTGGGCACGATTGGGCATTCACCCCGGGATCGAAAAGGAGTACAAGGCGTGGATCGTGCTGGACTACGCGACACACGAAGTGACGAAATCACGTGACTGCATCTTCTACAAGAAGCTGGCCCTGCCAATGTTCAAGGAACACCGCGAAGCTGACAGGGCACCAGAAAGGGTATTCGTGGGCCACCGCAGCTTCGCCACACCACACGATGAGGCTTACCTGGCAGAAGATGCTGACCCAGCAGATGTCACGCAATACGACACCGCCTCCAGCATCCCCCTTACACGCCCATTCAATACTCCAACCTTCATCCCTCTCTCCCAATTCAATCCTGATGACATAACTCGAGAAGCCCACAACTACAACAGCAAAACGCGCTGATCTCCAGATGCCGAGTTACCAGCTCCAAATGCCTCGCCGGACACCATTTGCACCGGCCACGACAGCGACGACGATGTCGTCGAAGTTACCAGCTTCCACGACTACGATCGCCTCCACTACGAAAAGACCAACAAAACTGGTCTCCGTGTCCTAAGCCTCGCACTGCAGTTCGCCACGGTTCACCCAAAGAACCCACTACCGTGCCACTTTATATATATTTTGTATAAGTGCATGTAGTTCTAGCTGTACTGTAGTTACATAGCTGTTCTGTTTGGTGGTGCACCACTCCCTGCATGTTTCTCAACTATTTGTACTTGCAATTCCATAGTGAAGCCCTCTTTTGCTTTGCCTACTCTCTTGACACTCTAGGCGGCCTAGGCTAAACCCTAGGCTCCTAGTCCTAAGTTACCTATTTTAACATGGTAGCACAGCAAGTAAGATCCTGGCCTGTTCCTTTTAATCATCTCATGGGCCCACTGTTAGCTTCCGCCAATGCGCCTATTTTTTGCTCGTCGCTCGCCCCGTGCATGCACCTGTTCCTGCCCGTCGTGCGCCCCGAGGCGCGCGACAATTTCCTGCCCGTCGTGCGCCCCGAGGCGCGAGACGGTTTCTGCCCTACCTCGCGCAGCCCGTACGACCCGCACAAGGCCCGCGCACGGCCCGTACAGCCCACGCTAGGCCCGCGCGCTGCCTATACTGCCGGGCCCACGCGCTGCCTGTGCAGCCCGCACCAGGCCCGTGCGCGGCCCGTATAGCCTGCGCCAGGCCCGCGCGCACCTGCCGTGCCGCATGCGCACCTGCACTGCCCCTGCTGGCGCCCGCGCAGCTCCCCCCCCCCCCCCCCTTCTCCTCCATCCCCCTGCTGCGCGTGTAGCCATGGGGGGGAGGGTATGGGGGTGGCGGGTGTGCGTAATCTGCTACTGCTCCTCCTCCTCCTCTCTCTCCCACTGCTGCAGCTGCCGCTGAGGGGGGTGGGTGTGTGGGAGCCGAGGGAGTGGCGCTAGGGATGCAGAAGGGGGTGTGAAAAGGGGGTGTAGGACAATGGTGGGAGGTTGAAAGGAGGTAGCCGCTTTGAAGCCAGCAGCTCCAATCGTCCGGATGCCCTTGCTCCGGTAGCCCCTGATCCCATTGCTCCAGTCGCCCGTAGTCAGTTGCTCCAGCCGCTCGTCTAGCCGCGGAGCCAGTTACTCCAGTAGTCCGGACGTCCTTGCTCCGGTAGCCTGTGTGCCAGTTGCTCCAGTCGCCCGTGTGCCAGCAGCTTCAGCTGCTGCCTCCTACCTCCTCTCTTCTCATAGTCCCTCCTATACCTCACTTGCCCTCTTCTTCTGCTGCGCCATGCTGGGTGTACCACTTCATGGGGTGTTCTGCGCAGGGCTATTCCTGCATGCACTTAGGGGGTATGTCAGAATATATCATATATATATATATATATTTCTGTATAAGTGCATGTACTTCTAGCTGTAGTGTAGTTACATAGCTATTCTGTTTGGTGGTGCACCACTCCCTGCATGTTTCTCCACTATTTGTACTTGCAATTCCATAATGAAGCCCTCTTTTGCTTTGCCTACTCTCTTGATACTCTAGGTGGCCTAGGCTAAACCCTAGGCTCCTAGTCCTAAGTTATGAACCTATTTTAACAAATATATATAAACATAGTTTGACACCAAGCTCCTACGCAGAGATGGCAGAGAGGTTTGAACTAGTTCCTAGGCATAGGCCGACTCGGCCTTGTATAAGATTGTGTGGTTTGACAAAAGTAGCGCGCGGTGGGGCAAACAGTGGTACATGGTAATGGGCGAAGAATAGTCAAGCCTATGAACACTATCGTTTGTAATCGATGAAGTGAGGTTCGTAGTAGGGGATTTGAAAAAGAAAAAATCCTTACATAAGTGTTCAAAATTCTCTACCGTATTGTAAACATAAAGTTTTCTTGATTGAATAAATGTTTGTCCCCACATAGTCGCTCGGGGGAATTCAAAGCGTCCACTGAAATAACTCTTGTTCATCCTTGAGTTTTGATTCAGCCAACAACTAAAAATAACAGGGCTCGACGATGAACGTCGTAAGGGTTGCGTAGCGGCAGCCAAGATTCTGGTCTTTCAGCGCCAAGGGGAGCGCGAACCAACCAGAGCTCGCTGATCAAGGAGGTGCTGAAGAATTTCACCGTCGAGAAGTTCAATGGTGAGGGCTATGATGACTGGGCCTGGAAAATGCAATTGTATTTCCGTCAGATCGGTTTGCTGAAACTAATGATTGGGGAGGAGCCTAGACCGAGTGACCCCACGCTGCAGGAAGATTGGGACGAGCGCTCCTCGGCTGGCTACTATCTGATGTCGCAGAGTTTGGAGCTGAACCAGCGTCACCACGTCATGCATCTGCTGCCGGAGGTTGAATGCGGTCCGAAGGCGTGGACCGTGTTGAAGGAGCTGCACGCCCCGACCTCCGTTGTCGCAACGTTGATGCTGGAGAGGGAGCTGTCCGCGTTGCGCCTGAGCGAGGGTCGCTGCAGGGAGACTGCTCACCAGACGCCTCAGTGCCCCCAGGTGCAGCACCCCTAGGCTCAGTACCTTCAAGCCCAGCACCCCCAGACTCCTCACACGCAGGCTCAGCACCCCCAGGCTCAGCACCCCCAAGCTCCGCACCCCCAGGCTCAGCACCCCCAGGCTCTGCACCCCCAGGCTCAGCACCCCTAGAAGTAACACCCCGAGCAGGACCACCCTCAGCAGGACCTGAGTCACCAGTGACCTCAACCGGCGCAGTCAAGGGAGGAGGGTCAACCTGAGACACACCTGAAGGAGCAAAAACGGGAGGGGGGAGGAGGTCTACCTGGGACCTCAGCACCTGGAGCGAGGAAGAGCGGCGGGGGGGGGAGAGGGGCAGCGCGGTAGGGGAAGAGACGGTAAAAGGGAACCGACTCGTCGAACGTGACGTCCTGAGAGGGGAAGACACGGCGCGAGGTGGGGTGGTAAAACTGCCAACCAGGCGCGTCAGGGACAAAGCCAAGGAAGACACAGGGAATAGCGCGGGCGGAGAGCTTGTCCGCGGTGGTATCGCGAACAAAGGCACGAGCACCCCAGACCCGGAAACGCGACGCATCGCCAACCTTCCCCGTCCACAGCAGCGTGGGCGAGGTCTCCGGCAAGGAGACACGGGGCCAGAGGTTGAGCTGATGCGCGGCGTACCGGACCGCAAACGGCCACAGAAAATGGGGGGCAGCCGCATGGATCATGGAGGTACGAGCGACCTCCATGACTAAGCCAATGCGGCGCTCAGCAACCCCATTCTGCTGCGGAGAGGCCGGAAGCGTGAATGTCTGGCGGATGCCGTGCTCCGCACAGAAGGCTGCCAAGAGGTCGGAGGAGAACTCACCACCTCTATCAGAGTGCAGACGCAGGACGGGAAACTCCGTCCTGAACCGCTCGCGGAGCTGGAGACGAGCAGCGCGGATCCAAGGGATCAAAACATCAGGGACCTCCCCTTTGCGCTGCAAGGGGAAGACCGTGGTGTAACGCGTGTAGTCGTCGACGACCAGCAGAAAGTACCGCTCGTGGCCCTGTCCACGGACGCGGGCTGGGCCCCACACGTCCAGGTGGAGAGTCTGCAGGGGAGCCTCTATGGGAGGGAACGAGGAGGAATGAGGAGCGGCGCGCTGCCGCCCCTCGACACAGGGAAGACAGGGAGGAGCAGGCGAGGGCGGGAGGGGAGGGAGAACCCGGGGAAGACCAGAGACCAGGACACGACGATGCATGCTACGAAGGCGCTGCACCGAGGGGTGACCAAGGCGGTGGTGCCAAAGGAGGGTCTGGTGCGACAGAGCGAGATACGAGCAAGGGGCCGCCAGCTGACCAGACGCAGACGCAGCTACCTGAGGGGACGCAGTGGTCAGGTGTCGGCCCGTCCGAGCACACGTACAGTGGGTCACTCGCTGACTCGCAGGAGTGAACTGGTCAACCCCGCCATCCTGGAGGTCAGCTCCACTCACCAGGTTCGTAGAGAACGAGGGGAGGTAGAGACCGGACAGCGAGCCAGACGGGGCGGCCGGACACGGCAGAACCGTGGAGTAGTGGGCAAGGACAGGACCCCCAGAGGGGTCCGCCAGGGAGACTGCAACGGGCCGACTAAGCGGCGTGAGTGTGGTGCAGTCGCGAAAGAAGGAGCGGGAAGCACCTGAGTCAAGCGTGAAGGTGTACAAGGCCTCAGTAGGCGCAGTACTAGAGAGAGCAGACTCACCAGCACCTGGAGGAGGAGACGCACGAGCACCTAGAGCAGCAGCCTCACCAGCACCAAGAGCAGCAGGCTCTATACCGGGGTCAGGCGGCACGCACAGGTAACAGGCACCGGCATCACTAGTAGGCAACGCATACATGGCAGTGAGAATAGCATCATAGTCAAGAGCAAAGATATCTACCCTCTGCCTAAGCAGCTCCAGCCAGGTGGGGAGCTCAGCCGCGTCGCCAAACTCGGTACGCCAGGCGTCGCTCAGACGGGCAAAACAGCGGGACTGTGTGTGTCCAAGGGTCCCGCAAGCCTGACCAGTCCGAGCACCTGTGCGAATGACGTACTGGCAGCGAGCGATACTCCGAGACCCTCCACTCTGAGCGTACCACTCATGAAGCTGCTGGGGCGTAAGTGTCTCGCGCGGACGCCGTTGCAGCTGCAGCTGGCCACTGCCAGACGCTCCCGACTGACCAGCTCCAGGGCGACAGCCACGACGGCTACCGCCACAACCCCAACTAGCGTACCACTCATGAAGCTGCTGGGGTGTGAGAGACACGCGCGAAAGTTGCTGGGGCTGCATCGGGCCACCGCCAGCAGCAGTAGCAGCGCGGGCAGAGTAGGTGAGGCAGGCAGGCCAGCAGGCAGGCAGGCAGGCAGGCAGGCCAGCAGGCCGGCAGGCAGGGAGGCAGGCAGGCAGGCAGGCAGGCAGACAGGCAGGCAGGTAGGCAGGCAGGCCGGCAGGCAGGCAGGCAGGCAGGCTGGCAGGCAGGCAGGCAGGCAGACAGGCAGGCCGGCAGGCAGGCAGGCAGGCCGGCAGGACGGCAGGCAGGCAGGCAGGCAAGCAGGCAGGCAGGCCGGCAGGTAGGCAGGCAGGCAGGCAGGCAGGCAGGCAGGTAGGCAGGCAGGCCGGCAGGCCGGCAGGCAGGCAGGCAGGCAGGCAGGCCGGCAGGCAAGCAGGCAGGCAGGCAGGCCGGCAGGTAGGCAGGCAGGCAGGCAGACAGGCAGGCCGGCAGGCAGGCAGGCAGGCAGGCAGGCTCACGAGTGATGGGGAGCGGGGCCGCAAAAGCGGCTGCAGAGAAGGGGCCGCGTCGGCTGTAGGGCGACGCGGCGTCAGTGGTAGGGCGGGGCTAGGCTGAGCCGCGGCGGCTGCAGGTCGGGGCCGCAACAGCGGCAGGGTTGGGGTGGCGGCGGCGCCTGCAGGTCGGGGCCGCAACAGAGGCAGGTTCGGGGCAGCGGCGGCGGCCGCAGGTTGGGGCCGCAACAGCGGCAGGTTTGGGGCGGCGGCAGCGGCAGAGCGGGGCCGCGACGGGAGTAGGGCAGGGCGGCGGGGCGGGCGGCGGGACGGGCGGCGCGCGAAGCCGCGGGGCCGCGCGACGGGCTGGCAGGTCGCGGCGCGGGCTGCGCGGGCAGTGCGCGAGCCGCACGCGGGCTGCGCGGGATGCGCGTGGGCCGCGCGGGCTCGGCGCGGGCTGCGCGGGCGGTGCGCGGGGCAGCTGAAGGCCGTGGCGGGCTGCGCGGTCTCAGGGCGGGCCGCGCAGGCGACTAGCGGGGCACGACGCGGCTGGCAGCAGAGGCGCGCGCTAAAAAAAAAAGGGCTATGCGCGCGCGCAGCCGAGGCGCGCGCGGGCAGCAGTAAAGGCAGAGCGTGGGGTAGCACGGTAACCGCGGGCAGTAGGCGGTGGGCCCTAATTTTTTTTTTTTTTTTTTTTTTTTCGGGCCCACCCTTCGCTAGTGACCGTCTGCGGTTACCGTGCTGCCCCACGCCCTGTTCTGCATCGTGCCGCCTGTGCGCGCCCTGCCCTGCCTTGCCTTGCCGTGAGCGGCCCTAGAGCCCGTGCGCCGCCCCATAGCCCGCGCACCGCCCCTGCCTGCCCGTCGCGCCGCCCCAGAGCCTGCGCGCGGCCCCTGCCCCTGCCGTGCGCCGCCCCAGTGCCCGTCGCGCCGCCCTAGAGCCCATATAATGCCAATGATCTGACCAGGCGCGCCAACAAAGCAGCCCTCAAAGTGAGACAAAAAACACGGGGCAAATTGTCTCGTAGTCACCGCCAAGCAGTGCTGACACTGCGAGAATCTGAGATTCACTGTACTTTCGGGCAACTACACTCGGAACGTGTAGGAATCACATTCAGTGTCAGTTTCGGTACAGCGTAGTGGAATCAGTGTCCTAAAAAAAAAAACAACCTGATAGTTCACTGTGATCTTGTAGGAAAAGGCTGAAAAATCAGTCCCACAAACAGCTGAACATTGGAAAATCAGGGTAGGTAAAAAAAAAATCCCTGAAAATCAGGAATTCCAGGAAAAAAAAATCCTGATATCGTAGGGCGAGGCGAGGGACGTTCGGAAGGCGAGGTTGTCGGACCGTGCCTGAGAATTCCGAAAGGTTGAATTGTACGCGCATAGGGTGCCTCACTGGGTCCTCTCGCTATCAGACATTTTTGTTCGTTTGTCTTCGCTTCCGTACGGATTTTTTTTTGGATTAATCTGATGGGCCGGTCAGAATCAGACAAAAGTTTTTTTTTGCCCGGGGGATGCGTCCGATGCATCAGACATCCCTCGGATCCTAGCGAGGACCCGGGTGCCTCACTAAAGATTTTGGCAAAATTCCTTACACCCCCCCCCCCCCCCCCCCCTTTTCTCAAGAAAGGTGGTCAATATCAGGCACACGTCGACGGGAAAGGTAGTCCCGAAATAACGAGTGTCAAACATATATGCTGCTTATTGTGTAGGCTGTAGTGGGGTAGCCCATATGGGGTACAACCCAGATTAGGGTTTCCTACTTGTACCCATCATGCTGCTAGTTCATTCATTCCTGCCTAGACTTCTGACATGGTTTCAGAGCAGTAGGTCCGTAGGACCGTTTTTTTTTTCGGGCCCACCTACCGTTGTGGTTACTGAGCTGCCCCACGTGTTGCCTACGGTGCGCCGCCCGCGCGCGCCTTGCCGTGCCTGCGCTGCGCTGCCCGCGCGCGTCTTGCCTTGCCTGCGCTACGCTGCTCGCGCGTGCCTTGCCTTGCCTGCACCTTGCCTGCGCCTTGCCTTGCCTGCGCTGCGCCGCCCGCGCGCACGCCCTGCCCTGCCCCGCGTTGCGCTGCCCCGCGCACGCCGTGCCCTGCCCCGCGTTGCGCTGCCCCGCGCACGCTCTGCTCTGCCTGGCGTCGCGCGCCCCTGCAGCCCGTCGCGTCGCCCGTCTGCCCTGCCTCTGCCCGTCGCGTCGCCCGTACGGGCTGTCCCAGCCCGTCGCGTCGCCCGTCTGCCCTGCCTCTGCCCGTCGCGTCGCCCGTACGGGCTGTCCCAGCCCGTCGCGTCGCCCGTCCGCCCTGCCTGCCTGTCGAGTAGCCCGTACGGGCTGTCCCAGCCCGTCGCGTCGCCCGTACGGGCTGCCTGCCCGTCGCGTCGCCCGTCCGCCTTGCAGCCCGCGCGTCGCGCCTCTGCTGCCCCGCGCGTCGCGCCCTACGGCAGCCCGCGCGCCGCGCTCTGCAGCCCCGCGCGTCGCGCTCTGCTGCAGCCCGCGCGTCGCGCCCTGCTGCCCTGCACGAATCGCGTCCTGCTGCTCGCGCCGCCCAGGCCGAGCCGAGCCGCCCTACCCGACCCGATCCGCCCTCCTGCTCGTGCTACTACTGCTGCTGGTGGAGGTGCTGCTAGGAGTGCTGGAGGTGCTGCTAGGGTAGATCTAAAAATACAGGAAAAAAAAGGGGGGTGTCTTCTCATAGGAAAAAGCTACATAATACCCGGATGGGTGCATATATATGGTATATATGGTGCATATATATGGTATATGGGTGAGTTTTTTTTATTAGACAAGTTGAGTGTTTCCATGGGCTTTTTAACATCACATGTTGAGGCGCGAATGTGAGTTTCGACGCCCCTTCGAAAATGTCATTTGGCACCTCTCTGGCCACCTGCAGCTGCTGTTGCTGCTGCTCGTGCTGCTGTCTTCCCTCCGTACCGCCCTCCTCCTCGCACGCCTCCTTGCTTACCCGCTATGACTTCCCTTCGTAGTAGCGGTGGGAGTGGTGGCGGCGGCGGTGGCGGCAGTGGGAGTGGTGGCGGCGACCATAGTTGCAGTCGCGGTGGAGCTGTTCAGTGCGGAGTTTCTGGCGGTGGCGAGATCCAGCTGCACCAACGTCCGAGCGAGACCCTTCCACCCCAGCAGCTTCATGCGTGGTACGCTCAGCGTTGTGCGTCTCGGAGAGGTGGCGGCGGCCGTAGTAGCAGTCGTGGTGGAGCTGGTCAGTGCGGAGTCTCTGGCGGTGGCCAGATGCAGCTGCAGTGGCGCCCGCGCGAGACCCTTACGCCCCGGCAGCTGCATGAGTGGTACGCTCAGAGTTGGGGGTGTAGGACTACTGCTCGCTGCCCGTACGTTATTCGCACAGGTGATCGAGCTGGTCAGACTTGCGGGACAGTTAGTCACACAGAGTCCCGCTGCTTCTCCCGTCTGAGCGACGCTTGGCGAGCACGGTTTGGCGACGAGACTGAGCTATCCCTATGTCTAGAGCTGCTTCAGGACGGAGTAGATATATTTGCCTTAGACTATGACACTATCCTTACTGCCATGTATGTTTTGACTGGTACTTCTGAGGGTGACTGTTACCTGTGTGTGCCCCCTGACCCTGGTATAGCGGCTGCTGCTCTAGGTGCTAGTGAGTCTGCTCTCTCTGGTACTGCACCTGCTGAGGCCTTGCACACCTTTACACTTGACTCTGGTGCTTCCCGCTGTTTCTTTCGCGACAGTACCACGGTCACACCCCTCCCTGCACCTGTCCCTGTCTCACTAGCTGACCCCTCTGGGGGCCCAGTGCTTGCACGGTCTACCACTGTGCTTCCGTGTCCGGCGGTCCCATCTGGTGAGCTGTCTGGTCTCCACATCCCCTCGTTCTCTACGAACCTGGTGAGCAACGCCGTGCTTCACGATCATTGGGTTGACACCTTTACTCCTGGAGGACAGCGTGTGGCGATCTGTACGTGCTCTAGGACTGGCCGCCACCTGGCCACGTTCACACGTGCGCCAGGGTCCAGTCTGTACACCCTCACCACTGTGTCGCGCTACACCCCTGTGTCTCCTCAGCTGTACGCGTCCGCTCAGGTAGCTACCCAGTGTGAGTGTCGCCGCCTGTCGCACGACACTCTCCTGTGGCACCACCGCCTTGGTCACCCCTCTCTACCCCGCCTTCGTGGCATGCACTCTCGCCTACTGGTCTCTGGCCTTCCCAGGTCTCTGGCCTCCCTCGCCTGCCCCGCCCTGCATTCCTTGCGTCGAGGGGCGGTAGCGCGCCGCTCCTCACTCCTCCTCGTTCCCTCCCACAGAGGCTCCACTGCAGACTCTCCACCTGAACGTGTGGGGCCCAGCCCGCGTCCAGGGGCAAGGCCGCGAGCGGTACTTCCTGCTGGTCGTCGACGACTACTCGCGTTACACCATGGTCTTCCCCTTGCGCAGCAAGGGTCAGGTCCCTGATGTTCTGATCCCTTGGATCCACGCTGTTCGTCTCCAGCTCCGCGAGCGGTTTCAGTCGGACTTTCCTGTCCTGCGTTTGCACTCTGACAGAGGTGGTGAGTTCACCTCTGACCTCTTGCGAGCCTTCTGTGAGGAGCACGGCATCCGCCAGTCGTTCACGCTTCCGGCCTCTCCGCAGCAGAATGGGTTGCTGAGCGCCGCATTGGCTTGGTCATGGAGGTCGCTCGTACCTCCATGATCCATGCGGCGGCTCCCCATTTTCTGTGGCCGTTTGCGGTCCGGTACGCCGTGCATCAGCTCAACCTCTGGCCCCGTGTCTCCTTGCCGGAGACCTCGCCCACACTGCGGTGGACGGGGGAGGTTGGCGATGCGTCGCGTTTCTGGGTCTGGGGTGCTCGTGCCTTTGTCCGCGATCTCACCGCGGACAAGCTCTCTGCCCGCGCCATTCCCTGCGTCTTCCTTGGTTTTCCTCCTGACGCGCCTGGCTGGCAGTTTTACCACCCCACCTTGCGCCGTGTCTTTGCGTCTCAGGACGTCACTTTTGACGAGTCCGTCCCCTTTTACCGTCTCTTTCCCTACCGCACTGCCCCTCCCCCCCCCCCCCCCCGCCGCTCTTTCTCGCTCCAGGTCCTTCCCAGGTAGACCCCCTCCCCGCGCCAGGTCCTGCTCCTTCAGGTGTTTCTCAGGTAGATCCTCCTGTGCCTGCGCCTGTTGAGGTCACTGGTGACTCAGGTCCTGCTGGAGGTGGTCCTACTCGGGGTGCTGTCTCTGGGGGTGCTGAACCTGGGGGTACGGAGCCCGAGCGAGAGGAGCCTGGGGGTGCTGTGCCTGAGCGTGAGGAGCCTGGAGGTGCTGAGCCTGGGGGTGCCGAGTCTGAGGGTGCTGAGCCTGCGTGTGAGGGGCCTGAGGGTGCTGAGCCTGGAGGTACTGAGCCTGAGCGTGAGGAGCCTGGGGGTGCTGAGTCTGGGGGTGCGGCGCCTGAGGGTACTGCGACTGCTGGTGCACAGTCTCCTTGGAGTGGCCGCCTTCGTCCGCGTACGCCTCTCACCTCACAGCAGCTGCACGAGTGGTACGGTCGCCGTCAGGGTCGCGCTGCTGGAGCTCGGGGCTCTGCTGCTGGAGGTACTTCTGCTGACGTCACTGGAGCTGGGAGTGGTGCTGGTTCTTCGCCTGCTGGAGGTACTGAGCTTGTGCGTGCGGAGACTGGAGGTGCTGTGCCTGGGGGGTGCTGCGTCCGGGGGTGCTGAGCCTGAGAGTGCTGAGTCTAGGGGTGCGGCGCCTGCGGGTACTGAGACTGCTGGTGCGCGGTCTCCTTGGAGTAGCCGCCTTCGTCCGCGTGCGCCTCTCTCCCCGCAGCAGCTGCACGAGTGGTACACTCGCCGTCAGGGTCGCGCTGCTGGAGCTCGGGGCTCTACCGCTGGAGGTGTTTCTGCTGTCGTCGCTGGAGCTGGGAGTGGTGCTGTGTCTACAGGAGGTGCAAGAGTCGCTGGTCCCGGAGGTGCTCGTACTGGAGGTACTGGAGCTGCTGGGGCTGGAGGTGCTGCGTCTGGGGGTGCTGCTGCTGGAGACACTGAGGCTGGAGACCCTAGGACTGGAGGTGTCGGTTCTGGGGGTGCTGCTGCTGGAGACACTGAGGCTGGCGACCCTAGGACTGGAGGTACTGGTTCTGGGGGTGCTGCTGCTGGTGGTGCTGGCGCTGGAGGTTCTGGAGCTACTGGAGGTGCTGGAGCTACTGGAGGTGCTGGAGCCACTGGAGCTGCTGGAGCTGCCGGTGCTGGTGCAGCTGCGCCGACACGACTGTTCTTCGCTCCGCCGTCTCCGTCGTCTCTGCCGCCGCCTGACTCTGTTCTTCGTCAGGTTCTTACCCTTCCGTCGTCTACTGGTCTTCCGTTACTGCCTGGCTCACCGCTCCCTGCTCCTCCTCCTTACACTGAGCAGCCTGGTGGTCTTGCTGAGCGTCGTGAGCCTGCGTCGCGTCCTGTCTCGCCTGTTAATTCTGGTCGTACCAGTCGTCGTGTTGCTCATCCGCGTTCGCTGGCTGTCCCCGGTACACACCTCGTAGTCCGTCGTCTTTCCTCTGCTCCGCAGCGTGTTCCTCTGCCGTCTCCCCCTGCGTCCTCTCTGCCTGACGTTGCCGACCCTGAGTCTGACCGGTTTCGTGCTGAGCACCCCACTGTCACGCGTCTGTTAGCCACTGTTGTCACCGACCCGTCGTTTGAGTCTGCTGCTGCGTCTGCCTTGGTCGCTGAGCTTGTGGACTTTGCTGCTGCCTGTCGTCTAGACTACGCTGCTAGTCTTGTTCTGAGTCTGCGTCTGTCTGTCCTCCGTCCGTCGGGGGTGAGTGTGCTCTTGGCACGGACGTCCTTGAGGACAGGCAGGAGGACCTTGAGTGTCTTGCAGCCGCTGTGCCTCATCTCGTGGCCATGCTGCTTGCCCCTGAGGGAGACCCGGATGCTGTAGACATCCCGACCCCGCGCTCTTACGCTGAGGCGATCGCAGGTCCCTACTCCTCTCAGTGGCAGGCAGCCATGGACGCAGAGATGGCATCCTGGAAGTCCACAGGCACTTACGTTGATGAGGTTCCCCCTCCTGGGGCGAACATCGTCGATGGCATGTGGATTTTCAGGGTGAAGCGGCCGCCGGGTTCTCCGCCTGTCTTCAAGGCGCGTTACGTTGCACGAGGCTTCAGTCAGCGTGAGGGAGTTGACTTCTTCCAGACCTTCTCCCCTACCCCGAAGATGACCACTCTTCGGGTGCTGCTGCACGTTGCCACTCAGCGTGACTACGAGCTTCACTCTCTTGACTTCAGCACAGCCTTCTTACAGCCTGCACGAGGAGATCTGGCTGCGCCGCCCACCTGGCTTCACTGGGTCGTTCCCTCCTGGTACCCAGTGGAGCCTCTGGCGACTAGTCTACGGTCTCCGCCAGGCGCCTTGTGAGTGGCACGACACACTGAGGACGACACTTGCGGCACTTGGGTTTGCTCCTTCGACAGCTGACCCGTCGCTGTTTCTGCGCACCGACACTTCGCTGCCGCCGTTCTACATCCTCGTGTACGTCGACGACTTGGTCTTTGCTACTGCTGACACTGAGGCTCTCGCTCTGGTGAAGTCGGAGCTGCAGAAGAGACACACGTGCACTGACCTGGGTGAGCTGCGCAGTTACCTTGGCTTGCAGATCACCCGAGACAGAGCACGCCGCACCATCACACTGACTCAGTCACACATGGTGCAGCAGGTCCTTCAGCACTTCGGCTTCACCTGGTCCTCCGCACAGTCCACTCCTCTTGCTACAGGTCACTCACTCTCAGCTCCACCTTCGGACGAGTCCGTAGAGTCGAGTGGTCCTTACGCAGAGCTAGTGGGCTGCCTCATGTACCTGATGACCTGCACTCGACCTGACCTTGCGTACCCTCTTGGCCTTTTGGCTCGCTACGTGGCTCCTGGTCGGCACCGAAAGGTGCACATGGATGCTGCAAAGAGGGTACTGCGCTACTTGTGCAGTACATCGGGCATGGGGCTCGTGCTTGGAGGACGGAGCGACGTTGTCCTCACTGGGCACTCAGACGCTTCTTGGGTTGACGACCAGGCTACGCAGCGGTCGTCACAGGGTTACACCTTCAGCCTTGGCTCTGGCTCTGTTTCTTGGCGTTCTACTCGCTCGTCTTCTGTTCTCAGCTCCAGTTGTGAGGCTGAGATCTACGCCACAGCCATGGCTGCTCAGGAGTTGCGCTGGCTCACCTACCTGCTGACCGACTTGGGAGAGAGGCCTCGTTCTCCTCTAGTTCTGTACATCGACAACAAGGCCGCCATTGCCTTGTGTCAGGAGCACATACTGGAGCACAGAACGAAGCACATCGCTCTGCGTTACTTTCTGGCTCGAGAGTTGCAGCAGCGTGGTCAGCTTCGTCTTGCTCACGTGGCCACCAGGGCCAACACTGCTGATATATTCACCAAGGCACTTCCGCCTGGTGATCATCAGCGCTTTTGTACTTTGTTGGGCCTCGTGCCTACGTTTCCTCACTTGCTGTAGGCTTTGCTTGTACTGTGATCTATGTATATATACCTGCATGCTTGCTCTTGCTAGGTAGTGATCACTGTACTGTGTTGTTGCATATATACCGCTGCATGTGAACTGGCCTTGTGGCCCTTTGCTTGTGCTCAGAATGTGTGGTGACTTTGTGATCCACCCTGAGCTTGCTTTGCCTTTCTTGACTGGTCATGTGACCCCTTGTTCTCCCCCACTTTTCCTATGGGGGTTTGTCAAACATATATGCTGCTTATTGTGTAGGCTGTAGTGGGGTAGCCCATATGGGGTACAACCCAGATTAGGGTTTCCTACTTGTACCCATCATGCTGCTAGTTCATTCATTCCTGCCTAGACTTCTGACAACGAGTGCCCTTGCAGCGGGTCAGCAGGGACCCACGTGTCATCTTCGCTCGTGCGGTCCACCCAACATACCCTGACACATTTCCATTCACGGTAGCAATGAATTGACCAGTCTATTGAACTCCCCCCCGTGCTACCGCATCCTCTACCTAGCATGGGGGGGAGTTAAATAGCATAGTTCCTGAATCATCCAACTGTTACATGAAACAACACAATCTATGTAAACTAAAAAGATAATCAAGATCCATCAAATCCAGTTCAAGTTAACACAGTCACTGAGTGGGCACAGAACCTTCTCGGAAATGACGGGTTGATCATCTTTTTAAAATTCACAGATGCGCATATGGATGAGTGTGCACACACAGAGACACATACACTGTCACTAGTGCACATACCGACATGCACACACAAAACTCAGACAAAATCATAAAATAAACCCAAAAGAAATCTAACAATAGAGTAGCATCGATCATACAAATAACAATCTTTCTACTTTCCACGTTAACATTGTTTTTCCAAATGGTACAACAAAGACTCTGGGGGGGGAAAGGGGTGGGAGAGAGGCGGGAGAGGAAAGGAACGGGGCAGAAGGGGCAGAAGAAGAACGAAGGCAAGGAAATTGGGGGTCATGGTACAAACCAATAATAATAGAAAGAAAAGCATGGAATGAATGAAATAGAATATTGGCGAACCCAACACAAAGCTTGTGTAAAATTAATAATTTTGTTGATTACAAGAAAGAAATGAGGAGGAAAGTGAAATCAATGACCAATGAATCGATAAATTGTAACAAGGGGAAAATACTAGAAAAATGTGTAGGAAGGAAAGAGATGTTAGAAAAACTAGGCTTAGTAGCCTGGGGTGGAACGAGAATGACGAAAGAGAAATGGGGTTTCACAATGACAAGGGTACGAGATATAGTTCAAGGTAAGGTGGAAAGGGGGGGTACACCACCAACAAGGGAATACTAGTGATACTACACTAACTAGATTGTATGCAGTTATACAAAGAGTATCATTCTTAACATCCCCCCTAAACTGCGTGCAAGCGTAGCTAGTATAGGAGCGAGGCGTCACCCAAGTGCAGACTTCACCGGGCCGCAGCTGGGCCCACCGATATAAAACATGATGGAATGCCCGCCTGCGGTTTAACCCCCGCAGTGGATGCCCAGTGTGCGCGATAAGGGGCGCACACGCCCGGAAACGACGGAAACGAGGAGGAGTAGCGAGAAGTGATGCAGCGGAAGAGAGAGGGAGAAGAACGAGAGAGAAACAAAACAGGTTACTCTCATCCCCCCTCAGCTTCTCTCCCCCCCCCCCCCACAGCACCAAGTGCTGCAGGGTGAGAGGAAGAGAGAGGGGAGTGTCAGGCTGCTGACTGGTCACACCCGCCACCCCCACATCTCCCTCCCCCCCCCCCCCCCCCCCCCCCCACGGCAGAAGCCGCGGAAGGGAAGGGGGTGGGGGGGGGGCGTACGGAGCTGCTGGTGCTGGCGTCCGTGCTGGCGCAGGTGCTGGTGCTTCGCGGCTGGCGCAGGCCCTGGCGCACGCGCTGGCGCTGGTCGCTGGTCGCACACGGCGTCCGCGCTGGCTCTGGCATCCGCGCTGGCGCACGTCGCGGACGGCTGCGCCGACGCCTGGCGAGGGCGTGCGCTAGCATAGGTTGCGGACGTCCGCGCTGGGGCCTGGCGAGGCACTGGGCGAGCTGCGCGATGGACGGGCAGGGCGGAGGGGGCGCGCCGGACGGGCAGGGCAGAGCAGGGGTGCGACGGACAGGGCGGAGCGGGGGCGCGACGAACGGGACGGGACGGGTGATACGAGCAGGCGCCAGAGCGCCTTAGCGGCTGCTACAGCAGCCATGTCTAAAAAAAAAAAAAAAACTTAGGTCCTTAGGAATAACCTACTCTGTACCATGTTAGAAAGACTAGGCTTAGTAGCCTTGGGTGGAACGAGAATGACGAGAGAGAAAGGGGGTCTCACTATGACAAGGTACAAGATATAGTTCAAGGTAAGGTGGGAAGGGGGGTACACCACCAACAAGGGAATACTAGTGATACTGCTCTAACTAGATTGTATGCAGTTATACAAAGAATATCATTAATAAGAGACATATACTGAAAGTAAAATAACAGAAAATAGGGAACAGTAAGGAAAAAAAAAACAGAAATGAAAAGAATAGGTGAAAGGAATACGAAGGATGAAGGAACGGAAGTGGAAGGCAGGGGGTAGGCACAAAGAAATCACATGAATAAAGGAAAGAGTAAAGGAAGTAGGAAACAGAAAACATTAATGAAAATAATAGGCGAGGGAACGGAAGTGTAAGGTAGAGAGAAGGAACAATAAAAGCACAATAAGTATAAGCCAAAGAGGAAAAGGCAAAATTGGTGTGACGAGCATCACTGAGATGAACTCAGGGTGCGGGCACAAGATGAGAGTGATGGGTGTCGGCAAAGCGGCATTCAAGGGAGCTGATGGGAAGCCGGTCATCCTAGAAGATGTGCTTTTGGTGCCGGAGCTGAAAGGGAATCTGATTTCCCTAAGGAAGATGGGGCTTGCAGGCGTGTGTACAGCAACTAATGGAGCTGAAACCTTCAAGGGGCAGCTCGGTGATCGTGTGCTGTGGGACCTACACGAGGACAAGGACCTGCTTGACGAGTTGTGGCATGTGTCGGTGGTGCTATGGAGTGAGGTGGCACCTGAGAAGGCGAATGGGAGCTGCGGCTGCAAGGGAGATTGTGCTGCAGTAGCTGCTGAAACGATCAAGGAGCTGAAATCAACAATGGAGATGCTGGTGCAGCAGTTGAAGTTGGTGAATGTTCGACTTGCAGCGGCTGAAAAGCGGAATGCTTCCGGTGCTGATGAGGAGAAGGGTGCAGAAGCCAGGGGGAGCAAGGTTATTGCTGTTGCTGTGGTTAAGGGGAAGGGAGTTCACAAGTGTGACACTCGTGAGCAGCACAAATGTGAGGTCTCGGTGCAGCTGAAGGATGGAGCTGAGAAGGAGAAGATAGTGGAGCTGAATGTGGCTGATGATGGGACTCAGGTGAAGGGGGAACCTGAGGTGAAGCGGAGCTTGGAGGAAGCCGACATTACCTTGGATGGTAACGGTATTACCGCAGCTAATGACATGGGAGCTGAAAGTGTGGGGAAGGATAAGACAGCTTTCCCTAAAATTGGAGTTGGGATCGGCAATGTAGCGGAGCCGGTTGACAGTGAGAAGCTGAGTGATGGAGCTGAATAGCCGTCAGGTTGAGGGGGAGTTTGTTGGGTGCAAAATATCATTTGCACGTCAACCTGTCGCCTATTCGTCGAGCAAGGTGAATTTTGAAGGAATAGGATTTACGGTAATTTGCATTGTGTGGAATACGCATTTGTGTGCTGTTTATTTTGGCGTTTACGGTTTGTGATTCGCCTTAACGGTTCTTAAGTTATGTGCATTTGAGTGTGAGGTTACATTCATGCGTTTTCATGGTTGTTCGTGTGTGTTTCGTGTTTTTCTTGTCGTGTCATGAATGTGCGTGAAGTTCCGAGTGATCATGTGTTTTCATGAGCCTTCGCGCATTTGTGAATGTTCGCGTGCTGTTCGTGCAAGCTTCATGAGCGTTCATGTTCGTTCATATGCGTTCATGTCTGCGCGTGACTGTTTATGTTTCATTCTTGTTTGTTCGTGTTTTGTTCATGCATTTTCGTGAGTGTTCATGGTGTGAGTCGAGTGCGCCGGGGAGATGGGGCTCGAGTCTTTGACTGGGCCCTTGACCAGTTTCGCACTGGTCAAAAAGTGCGCGACTGTCAGGACCCGAGCGTGTGGTCCTGACAGGCGCGTGTGGGCCCTCAGGCCCACGCGTGTGTCTGTATACTGTTGCGCGAGGGCCTAAGGCCCATGATCGTAACGGGACAACGCACGTTTGTGCGCTGTACAGCACGACCGAAATATCGGTCGTGTATGATTGCGTACCTGAGGGGTGCGCGTGTGTTTCGGGGGGTGCTTCGGGATTGACTCGAGATTTCAGTTCTGTAACTGAATCTCGAGCCTCGTCATTTACTGTGCAGAGCGCACAGAAATTTCGTGAGAAAGCAGCGCGCGTAAAGGGACAATTTCGATGCAGGGAAAAACGGTGAAAAACCGTGAAGTAACTGTTAGGCTTCGTGAAAAACGGTGAGAAACCGTTTTGTAACTGTGAACGTTCGTGATAACGGTAATCCCACACGAATGTTCATGATTGCGCGTGGGAAATTGTGAACGTTCACGAAGACAGTCAGCAGGGAAAATTTGGCAGGAGTGCAACTTGAAGTCAGTTATTTCTACAAGGCGAATCAAGCCAAATGCAAGGGCAGTTTCGTAACTGCTTTTCAAGGATAACAAGGCGAAGTCATGAAGACTAGTTAAACAGTTTCTTTGTGCTTTCCCATGCTTGTGTGTTAGGCGAAATATAAGATGCGTGCTTGTGCTTGGTTGCAATCAATCCTTTTCAGTGAATATTTTGCTCTATCGACGTATTGACGCGAGGAGTTATTCTGCACACGCACCTATCGATCGTCAACGCTGCGCAATTGAGCTTGGGAATGCTCTTAGTGCACACGACCGTTTTTACACTTAGAGAAATCCCTCTACAAACACGGACCCTTGGTTAGGGGCTGGCGTTGCCAGGCACCCGAGGACCCTTGGAGGTGACCCCGTGGGGACTATCTAGTGTGTATTAAAGGTGTGCTTAAGAGTTTCTAGATCGCAATAGTAGTCAACAGAATCAACAACACAACGAGTGCATAAATCCAAAATGCTCCGCAACCCTAAGACGATTTCGTCGCCTCTTGTTTTTTTTTTTTTTTTTTTTTTTTTTGGTTGTGTTTTAGCGAGTGAAGAATGTCGAGTGAAAACGGGCTCTGACTACCAAGTGTGAGGATCGAGAATCGAGTTCATAAATGTATTTTGATCGCTTGGGTACAACACGAGGCTATATATAGGTATGAAACAAGGCAAGATGACAAGGTGTTACGTAAAGATTCCTAAGTTTACGAAGCATCAGGAACTTGACCTCCTCAAATTCGATAGAATCAATTAGGCGGAATCACGTGTACGTAAAGTCACACAGAATAAACCGAAATGAAACAGAATTCGGTGCATGCAACCTAGTTCGATGCCATATCCATAAAAACTATAGTTAAACAAGGAAAACTAGTGCAAATGATGTTTGGAAAATAAAATAAGTAAGAACGGATAAGCACCCTCACACTAGCGACGATAAGGCGTTCGTAGAACAGTACGTCTCGTGCAGGTGAGATATTGTTGCTCTGAAGGTCTAGGATAAGCCACCCGTTATATTTCTAGTTAATCCCAAGGTGGTTTTCTCAGCGTGTGCGGTCGATGAATTTGCCGATGGTGGCAGGCGTGGGCATGTACTGTACCATGCTGCCCCACAACCGGAGCATCGAGGTCTCGCCCTTCTTCCCAGTCTGTCAAACATTGCATGTTTAAGTTGTGTAGGCTGTAGTGGGTTTGACCTTAGGGGGTACACAAACTTAGGGTTTCCTACTTGTACCCAACTTTCTGCTAGTTCATGCATTTCCTGCTTCATTCATTCTGACATGGTTTCAGAGCAGGTCCTTCACTAGGACCTAGTTTTTAGGGCCCACCACTACTGACTGCCTACTAGCGCCTTCGTGCGCCCTACTGTCGGAGTGCTCCCTAGCGCCTCCCCCCCCAGCGCCCTCGTGCGCCTCTCTTTAACGGCCCCTTAAGGCCCCGTCGACCCCGCGCGCCGCCCCTTAGCGACCCGCGCGCCGCCCCTTAGAGGCCCCGTCGACCCCTCGTGCGCCCCGCTTAGAGGCCCCGCTGGCCCCGTCGACCCCGCGCGCGCCCCGCTTAGAGGCCCCGCTGGCCCCGTCGACCCCGCGCGCCTCCCTTAGCGGCCCCGTCGGCCCCGTCGACCCCGTGCGCACCCACGCCTTAGCGGCCCCGTCGACCCCACCCGCTGCCCCTTACCGCCCCCCACGCGACAGCCACGGCCCCGCCAGAACCAGGCCGCACGAACCGAGCCACGCAGCCCGAACCGAGCCGCGCCGCCCTACCCGAGCCGCGCCGCCCTACTTGAACCGAGCCGCGCCGCCCGTCCTGAACAGCCTCTCTGGACCGAGCCGCCCTACCTGAGTCGCGCTGCCTACTGCTGTTAGGGTGCACCTACTACTACTGCTCCTACTGCTACTATGGCTAGCCCTCCTGTGCTAGCTTTCGATGCTGAGGGCCGCCCAGTGAAGTTTGACACCTGGCTAGATGACCTGCACCTCTTCCTCCAGCTCACTGCCAAGGAGGACACCTCACTGTACGATTACGCCGCTAGCCTTGTTGCTGAGTCTGAGTCTGTCTGTCCTCCGTCCGTCGGGGGTGAGTGTGCTCTTGGCACGGACGTCCTTGAGGACAGGCAGGAGGAGTTCCAGTGCTTTGCTGCTGCTTTGCCCCATCTCGTGTCCATGCTAGTTGCCCCTGAGGGAGACCCGGATGCACCAGACATCCCGACTCCGCGCTCTTACGCAGAGGCGATGGAGGGTCCCTACTCCTCTCAGTGGCAGACAGCCATGGACGCAGAGATGGCTTCCTGGAAGTCCACAGGCACCTACGTCGACGAGGTTCCCCCACCTGGGGCGAACATCGTCAGTGGCATGTGGACTTTCAGGGTGAAGCGGCCGCCGGGTTCTCCTCCTGTCTTCAAGGCGCGTTACGTGGCTCGAGGCTTCAGTCAGCGAGAGGGAGTAGACTTCTTCCAGACCTTCTCCCCCACCCTGAAGATGACCACTCTTCGGGTGCTGCTGCACATAGCCGCTCAGCGCGACTATGAGCTTCACTCACTTGACTTCAGCACTGCTTTCTTGCAGGGCAGCCTGCACGAGGAGATCTGGCTGTGCCGCCCTCCTGGCTTCACTGGGTCGTTTCCTCCTGGTACCCAGTGGAGCCTCCGGCGGCCGGTCTACGGTCTCCGCCAGGCGCCACGTGAGTGGCACGACACACTGAGGACGACACTTGCGGCTCTTGGGTTCGCTCCTTCTACTGCTGACCCGTCGCTGTTTCTACGCACCGACACCTCGCTGCCGCCGTTCTACATCCTCGTGTACGTCGACGACTTGGTCTTTGCCACTGCTGACACTGCGGCACTCGCCCACGTGAAGTCCGAGTTGCAGAAGAGACACACGTGCACAGACCTGGGTGAACTGACAAGCTATCTTGGCTTGCGGATCACCCGGGACAGAGCACGGCGCACCATCACCTTGACTCAGTCACACATGGTGCAGCAGGTCCTTCAGCGCTTCCGCTTCACGTACTCCTCGCCTCAGCCCACTCCTCTGCCTACCGGTCACTCGCTCTCAGCTCTGCCTTCGGATGAGTCCGTAGAGCCGAGTGGCCCGTATCCAGAGCTTGTGGGCTGCCTCATGTACCTGATGACCTGCACTCGACCTGACCTTGCATACCCTCTTAGCATCCTTGCACGCTATGTCGCTCCTGGCCGTCACCGGAAGGAGCACATGGATGCCGCTAAGAGGGTGTTGCGTTACTTGTGCAGTACGTCGGGCATGGGGCTAGTGCTTGGAGGGCGAGACCGAGTTGTACTCACTGGGCACTCAGACGCTTCTTGGGCGGACGACCAGGCTACTCAGCGGTCGTCTCAGGGTTACACCTTCAGTCTTGGCTCTGGTTCAGTTTCTTGGCGTTCTACACGCTCTTCTTCTGTTCTCAGCTCCAGTTGTGAGGCTGAGATCTATGCCACAGCCATGGCAGCCCAGGAGCTACGCTGGCTCACCTACCTGCTGACCGACTTGGGAGAGCGGCCTCGTTCTCCTCCAGTGTTGTACGTCGACAACAAGGCTGCCATTGCCTTGTGTGAGGAGCACAGACTAGAGCACAGAACGAAGCACATCGCTCTGCGCTACTTCCTTGCTCGAGAGCTGCAGCAGCGCGGTCAGCTTTGTCTGCGTTACGTGGCCACTCAGGCCAACACTGCTGATGTGTTCACCAAGGCGCTTCAGCCTTGTGACCATCAGCGTTTCTGTACTCTTCTAGGCCTTGTGCCTGCTGGACCTCACTTGCTTACTTCTTGACTCTGCTTGTACTGTGATCTCTATATATATACCTGCATGTTTACACTTGCTAGGTTGTGATCACTGTATCTCTTGTTATATTATCAAACTGCATGTGAACTGGTCTTGTGACCGCTTGCTTGTGCTCGGAATTTGTGTGGTATCCTTGAGATCCACCCTGAGCTTGTTTTGCTTTGCTTTGACTGGTCTCGTGACCCTCTGGTTGTCTCCCACTGCGCCTATGGGGGTGTGTCAAACATTGCATGTTTAAGTTGTGTAGGCTGTAGTGGGTTTGACCTTAGGGGGTACACAAACTTAGGGTTTCCTACTTGTACCAAACTTTCTGCTAGTTCATGCATTTCCTGCTTCATTCATTCTGACACAGTCCACTTTAGATGAGGTGAGAAATTCCTTGTATTTGCTGTGGTGGAGAGAAGGCTGTGCAAGCACACCGCATGATGCATAGCGTATGTCCTTTACTTGGCAAGGACCGTGGACTCTTTCAGTAGTGCATGCACCTTGGTCATAAGGGTGCGGTTGGTGCGCTCAGTAACACCAAATTGTGGGTCCTTGGTCCAGGGCCTACAATAATTGTAAAACTATAAGTGCGCCTGAATTATTAGAGTCCATTATTAGAGTGCGAGTCTTAGAAACTACTCGGTTTAGTATTATCATAGTTAGGTAAGAATGGTGAGACTAGGTAAGGGGAAGGGGGTACAAGAACAATGTCGAGACTTTCACATGTTCCCCCTAAGATGCAACTCACTACATCCTACCCAAGATATATATATATATTAGCAGAGTTTGACACACCCCCATAGGCTAAGTGAGGAGCATCAAAACGAGCAAGACAAACAAAGCTCAGGGTGGATCACGAAGTCACCACACAGTCTGAGCACGAGTAACAGGCCACAAGGCTGGTCCAATAGTTCACAAATACATATGATATAATAACACACAATGCAAGAGACGAAAGTCAAGACTGCAGCAACCAAGAACCTGTGTCAACAAGGCCTAACTGCACACAAAACCTGTGGGGGTCACGAGACGGAAGAGCCTTGGTGAAAATGTCTGCAGTGTTGGCCTCTGAGACCACGAACTCCACATGTGCATGTCCACGTCGCTGCAACTCTCGAAGGAGAAAGTACGTGATGTCGATGTGCTTCACTTTGCTCTCTAGTCTAGCGCACAAGGTCGGTGCAGAGCTCTGTCAAACTATAATAATAGTTATACTATGTATACTATACAACCCATCTAGGGTTTCCCATATTTGTATCACCTTGCTTACTAGTTCACACATTCTTACCTAAGTTTCTCGACATGCTATCAGAGAAGTAGGTCCGTGGGACCGATTTTCTTTAGGGCCCACCAGTTACCGCGCTACCCCACGCCCTACCCTTCCCTGTACCGCCCACACGCGCCGCCCCTGCAGTCCCGCGCGCCGCCCCTGCAGTCCCGCGCCCCGCCCCTGCACTCCCGCGCGCCCCCCCTGCAGCCCGCGCGCCACCTATTCGCAGCCCGCGCGCCGCCTTCGCCGCCCGCGCACGGCCCATTGCAGCCCCGCGCACCGCACTAGCAGCTTGCGCGCCGCCCTCGCCGCCCGCGCGCAGCCCCACCAGCCCGTGCGCTGCCGTTTGCGGCCCAGCGCGCTGCCCCTGCAGCCCGCGCGCTGCCGTTTGCAGCCCTGCGAGAGCCCCTGCAGCCGTCGCGCTGCCTCTGCCCTGCCCGCGCGCCGCCCTAGCAGCCCTCGCGCTGCTTCTGCCCTACCCCGCGCGCAGCCCCTTGAAGCCCGCGCCCTACCCCAGCAGCCCTCGTGCTGCCTCTGCCCCAACCCGCGCGCGGCCCCTTGCAGCCTGCGCCCTGCCTCAGCAGCCCTTGCGCTGCCTCTTCTCTGCCCCGTGCGCCGCCCTTGCAGCCCCGCGCAACGCCCTCGCAGCATGCGCCCCGCCCTTGCAGCCTCGCGCGCCGCCCTTACTGCCTGCTTGCAACCTCTGCAGCCCTTGTGATGCCTCTGCCCTGCCCTACTTCTGAGCTGCTAAACTATGGCCACTTTGCGTATTCTCGCATTCGATCCTGACGGCCGCCCAGTCAAATTCGACACCTGGCTCCAGGACCTGCAGCTGTACCTACTGAGCGACGCTAGGGACGGTGTTTCGCTCTATGACCTAGCGACTGGTGCCTCCTCTACCCCACCGGCCTTAGCCGACGCGATGACTCGCTCGCACTGGCTTACCCGTGATGCTGCTGCTCGCCTAGCCATTTGAAACCACTTGCCGGTAGCTGAATGCGAGCATTTTGATTAGGCAAAAACTGCTAAGGCCCTGTACGACGCTGTGGTTGCCCGCTACTCTCCCCCTGCCACTGCAGCGCTTAGCCGCCTCTTCCTGCCCTACCTTTTCCCTGACCTATCCTCGGTCGCAGCCAGTGCACACCCCTTTGTCCCACACAAAGCTGAACCTGGAGCTAGACGGAAGGGCCAAAGTATACACGTGGAAGAGAATGTCGCGTTGAGAAGAAGGTGGAGTCGAAAGGAAAGCGTGGGTATAGTCGGGAATGAGTGCCGGGCCAGGGCTGGGCACGAGATTAGCCCATCTCCACGGGTGCGTAGGCTCTTGTCTGGTATAGGAGAGATCACGGATCACTGCCAGAGAAGGAGCTCCTTCTTCTAATATCGAGATGCGTGCCGCAAGTCCCGTGTTTGAGCAGAAAGGGCCGCAGAGCCAGCGGTTGAGCACATGGACGTGCACGACTCCACTCGGGAAGAGAATCCTCCGCTCCATCGCGACTCTGCCGATGCATCCTGTAGGTGAGACGTTGTACGAGTAGGCGAAGAAGGAACCATCGGGAGGGCTTCATCTACTTCGAAAGCTAGACGGGTCGGGGAATGCATGTAAACCGCCTGCAGCACCTACTCACCCGTAATGAAAGAAACAATGCTATGTGATGAACCGAGAGCCGCCCACCATTCGCGGGGCATGGCCTCGTAAACCTCTTGACAATCCTGCGGCTGCAAGGGTATTCACAAGGGGGGAACTATGCCTTCATTTCAGCATCCGTGAGTCGTCTGGCTCCTCGTTCATCGCGTCGGGCGAGGTGCCCCACGCGTACCTCCTGTTGGAATACTAGCCAAGAATGAATGAACTAGCAAGAGTTGGGATACAAATAGAAACCCTAGAATGTGTTGTACCCCATGTAAGCTACCCCACTACAGCCTACAACCAACAACAAGCATCATTATAGTTTGACACACCCCCATAGGCAAAGTGGGGGAGAACAAGTGGTCACAAGACCAGTCAAGAAAAGCAAAGCAAGCTTAGGGTGGATCACAACGTCACCACACATTCCGAGCACACGCAAAAGGCCACATGGCCAGTTTACATGCATAGTTATCTAAGAGAGAGCAAACAGTACAATGATCACTACCTAGCAAATATAAGCATGCAGGTATATATAAAGATTAGAGTACAGGCGAAGTCAAGTAGTGAGCAAGTGAGAGAACATAGGCACGAGGCCTAAATCAGTGTAGTGACGCTGATGATCACTAGGCGGAAGTGCCTTGGTGAATATATCAGCTGTGTTGGCCCGCGTGTCCACGTAAGAAAGACGAAGCTGGCCACGCTGCTGCAACTCTCGAGCAAGGAAGTAACGCAGAGCGATATGCTTCGTTCTGTGCTCCTGTCTGTGCTCCTGACACAAGGCGAGGGCTGCCTTGTTGTCGCCGTACAGAACTGGAGGAGAACGAGGCCGCTCTCCCAAGTCAGTCAGCAGGTAGGTGAGCCAGCGTAACTCCTGTGCAGCCATGGCTGTGGCGTAGATCTCAGCCTCACAACTGGAGCTGAGAACAGAGGAAGAGCGGGTAGACCGCCAAGAGACAGAGCCGGAACCAAGGCTGAAGGTGTAACTCTGTGACGACCGCTGTGTAGCCAGGTCGTCAACCCAAGAGGCGTCTGAGTGTCCAGTGAGGACAACGTCACCTTGTCCTCCAAGCACCAACCCCATGCCTGATGTACTGCACAAGTAGCGCAGCACCCTCTTAGCAGCCTCCTAGTGCTCTCACCGGTGTCTCCCAGGCGCAGCGTAGCAAGCTAGGATGCTAAGAGGGTACGCAAGGTCAGGTTGAGTGCAAGTCGCCGACGTACACGAGGATGTAGAACGGCGGCAGGGAAGTGTCGGTGCGCAGGAACAGCGACGGGTCAGCAGTGGACGGAGCAAACCCAAGAGCCGCAAGTGTTGTCCTTAGTGAGTCGTCCATCTCTCGAGGCGCATGGCGGAGACCGTAGACTGGCCGCCGAAGGCTCCACTGGGTACCAGGAGGGAAAGACCCAGTGAAGCCAGGTGGGCGGCGCAGTCAGATCTCCTCGTGCAGGCTGCCCTGCAAGAAGGCTGTGCTTAAGTCAAGAGAGTGAAGCTCGTAGTCACGCTGAGCGGCAATGTGCAGCAGTACCCGAAGAGTAGTCATCTTCGGGGTAGGGGAGAAGGTCTGGAAGAAGTCAACTCCCTCTCGCTGACTAAAGCCTCGTACAACGTAACGAGCCTTGAAGACAGGCGGAGAACCCGGCGGCCGCTTTACCCTGAAAATCCACATGCCATCAACGATGTTCGCCCAAGGAGGGGGAACCTCGTCGACGTAAGTGCCTGTGGACTTCCAGGATGCCATCTCTGCGTCCATGGCTGTCTGCCACAGAGAGGAGTAGGGACCCGCGATCGCCTCAGCGTAAGAGCGCGGGGTAGGGATGTCTGGTGCATCCGGGTCTCCCTCAGGGGCAAGCAGCATGGCCACGAGATGAGGCGCAGCGGCCGCAAGACACTCAAGGTCCTCCTGTCTGTCCTCAAGGACGTCCGTGCCAAGAGCACACTCACCCCCGACGGACGGAGGACAGACAGATTCAGACTCAGCAACAAGGCTAGCGGCGTAGTCTAGACGACACGCAGCAGCAAAGTCGACAAGCTCAGCAACTAAGGCAGACGCAGTAGTGGACTCAAACGACGGGTCAGTGACAACAGTAGCCAGAAGACGCGTGAAAGTAGGGCTGGCAGCACGAACACGGTCAGACTCAAGGTTAGGATGCTCAGGAAGAGAGGACACAGGAGGAGACGGCAGAGGGACACGCTATGGAGCAGTGGAAGGACGAAGTGCCATAGTGTGAGTACCTAGCACAGGAGGAGGACGCGGACGCGGGACACGACGAGTAGCGCGAACAGTGCAAACAGGGGAGGCAGGACGAGACGCAGGCTCACAACGCTCTGTAAGGGAGATTGGCTGCTCAGTGTAAAGAGACGGGGAACGCAGCGGGGAGTGCGGAGGAAGGACAGTGGACGAAGGAAGACTAAGAATCTGACGGAGCGCCGACTCAGGCGGTAGCTCGGACAGCTGCGGCGGCGGCAAGGAGAACGGTCGCTGCTGCATAGTACGTCCAGCTACAGCACCTCCAGCGCCTCCAGTGCCTCCAGCGCCTCCAGCGGCTCCTGCGCCTCCAGCTCCAGCGCCTCCAGCTCCAGCGCCTCCAGCGCCAGCGCCTCCAGCTCCAGTGCCTCCAGCTCCAGCACCTCCAGCGTTCGTGCCTCCAGCTCGAGCGGCTCCAGCTCCAGCGTCTCTAGCATCAGTGCCTCCAGCTCCAGCGCCTCCAGCGCCTCCAGTGCCAGCGCCTCCAGCGCCTCCAGTGCCAGTGCCTCAAGCTCCAGTGCCCCCAACTCCATTAGCACTGCGGCGGAGGCGAGTGCGCTGAGCTAGCCACTCGCGCAGCTGTTGTGGGGAGAGGGGCTCCCGCTGGGGAGACCGCTGAAGTGAGGCACGCGGAAGACCACTAGTAGACTCAGCTCCACTAGGCTCAGCACCTCCTGGCTCAGCGGCGGGGGGGAGGAGAGGGGCAGTGCGGTAGGGGAAGAGATGGTAAAAGGGAACCGACTCGTCAAACGTGACGTGTGAAAATCCAGCGCGAGGTGGGGTGGTAAAACTGCCAGCCAGGCGCGTCAGTGGGAAAGCCAAGGAAGACGCAGGGAATGGCGCGAGAGGAGAGCTTGCCCGCGGTGGAATCGCGGACAAAGGCAGAGGAACCCCAGACCCGGAACACCGATGCATCGCCAACCTTCCCCGTCCAACGAAGTGTATGCGCGGTCTTCGGCAAGGAGACACCGGGCCAAAGGTTGCGCTGATGCGCTGCGTAACGGACCGCAAACGGCCACATAAAATTGGGAGCAGCCGCATGGATCATGGAGGTACGAGCCACCTCCATGACTAAGCCAATGCAGCGCTCAGCAATCCCATTTTGCTGCGGGGAGGCCGGAAGCGTGAACGATTGTTGAATGCCCTCGCCCTCACAGAAAGACCTCAAGAGGTCAGAGGAGAACTCACCACCTCTGTCAGAGTGCAGACGCAGGATGGGAAGGTCTGTGTCGAACCCCTCACGGAGCTGGAGACGCACAGCGCGGATCCAAGGGATCAAAACAGCAGCGACTTCACCCATTCTGCGCAAGGGGAAGACCGTGGTGTAACGCGAGTAGTCGTCGACAACCAGCAGAAAGTATCGCTCGCAGCCTTGTCCCTGGACGCGGGCTGGGCCCCACACGTCCATGTGGAGAGTCTGCAGAGGAGTAGTTGTCGGGGGAAACAAGGAGTGAGGAGCGGCGCGCTGCCGCCCCTCGATGCAAGGAATGCAGGGTGGGGCTGGTGAGGGTGGGAGGGAAGGCAGAGACCTGGGAAGACCAAAGACTAGAAGGCGAGAGTGGATGCCACGAAGGTGTGGCAGGGAGGGGTGACCAAGGCGGTGGTGCCAAAGGAGAGTCTGGTGCGACAAGCGGCGACACTCACAGGGGGCTGCTACCGGACCTGACAGGGGCACCTGAGCAGACGCAGCGACCTGAGGCGGCGCAGTAGTCAGTGTGTACAGACTCGACCCCGGCCGACTGGTGAACGTGGCCAGGTGTCGGCTAGTCCGAGAGCACGTACAGATCGCCACACGCTGCCATCCAGGTGATAAGGTATCAACTTCTGCATCTTGGAGGACTGCATTGCTCACCAAGTTCATCGAGAACGAGGGGAGGTGGAGACCGGAGAGGGAACCGGACGGAACGGCCGGACACGAGAGAAGAGTAGAGGAGTGTGCAAGAACCGGGCCCCCAGAGGGGTCAGCCAGGGAAACGGCGACAGGTCTGGTGAGTGGTGTGACTGTGGTACGGTCACGAAAGAAACAGCGTGAAGCACCTGAGTCAAGCGTGAAGGTGTGCGAGGCCTCAGCAGGCGCAGTACTAGAGAGAGCAGACTCACTAGCACCTAGAGCAGCAGCCTCTATACCAGGGTCATGCGGCACGCACAAGTAACAGTCATCCGCAACACTAGTAGACAGAGCATACATGCCAGCAATGATAGCATCAAAGTCAAGAGCAAAGATATCAACACCAGTCTTAAGCAGCTCTACCTAAGGGGGAAGCTCATGCTTGTCGCCCATCTCCTGACGCCAAGCGTCGTCTAGGCGGGAGAAGCAGCGGTGCTGGGTGTGAAACTTCCCGCACGTCTGACCAGCGTGAGAACCTGTGCGAATAACGTACGAGCAGCGACCACTACCACCACCCCTAGACGCCTTACGCTGAGCAAGCCAATCACGGAGATGCTGGGGCAAGAGGGTCTCACGCGGACGCTGCTGCTGCTGCTACTGCCACTGAACTGCGCCAGAGCGATCACCACCGCCGCCACCGCTGCCACCACTCCCGCCGCTGCCACTCCCGCCACCACTGCTCCCACTGCCATCACGAGCACCGCTGCGACCACCCCCGCCGCCGCCGCCACCTCCGCCACCGACGCCCCCACTCGCTCCACCACTCCCACCGCCACCTCCACCGCCTCCGCCACCCCAACCACCTCCACCACCACCACCCCCGCCGCACCCCCACCACCCTTGCCTCCCTTGCCCTTGCCGCTGCGGCGCTTCCCACTAGGAGCAGAAGCAGCACCGACCTCCTCAGGACCAAGGAAGTCGACAGTAGTGGCAGAGGCAACAGAGGGGGCGAGGGGGGAGGGGGAGCACCCCTCAAAGAATGGCGTGCAAGGGGTGCCACGAGTAGCACCTACAGAGACTATGTTAGCCTCTGCTGCACGAAGGTGCTTCCCTAGCAGGTCGATAGTGAGGTCGGTGGGGGGCTGAGTGCGAAGGGTGTCCCGGACTGCACTAAGAGAGTCAGGGAGGCGGGTCACTATAAAGTGGAGAGTGATGTAGATCGGGGGCTCGTTCTTGGTGAGAAACTCGTCAGGGAGGGCAACACGGTAACGGGCGTCTTTAGCGCGAAGGTGGGAGAGGAGGTCGTCTACAGTGGCGAAGAACGACAGGTCAAGGAAAAGGTAGGGCAGGAAGAGGTGACTAAGCGCTGTAGTGGCAGAGAATGAGTAGTGGGCAACTACAGCATCGTACAGGGCCTTAGCAGTTTTCGCCTGGTCAAAATGCTCGCATTCAGCTACCGGCAGGTGGTTGCGAATGGCTAGGCGAGCAGCAGCATCACGGGTAAGCCACTGTGAGTGGGTCGTCGCGTCAGCTGAGGCTGGTGGGACAGAGGAGGTACCAGTCGCTAGGTCATAGAGCGAAACACCGTCCCTAGCGTCGCTCAGTAGGTACAGCTGCAGGTCCTGGACTTAGGTGTCGAATTTGACTGGGCGGCCATCAGGATCGAATGCGAGAATGCGCAGAGTGGCCATAGTTTAGCAGATCAGTTGCAGGGCAGTAAGGGCGGCGCACGAAGCTGCAAGGGCAGGGCGCAGGCTGCAAGGGCGTTGCACGGGGCTGCAAGGGCAGCGCACGGGGCAGAGCAGAGGCAGCGCGAGGGCTGCAGAGGCTGGGCGCGGGCGGCAAGGGCGGTGCGCGGGGTAGGACAGTGGCAGCGCGGCGGTTGCAGGGGTAGGGCGCGGGCTGCAAGGGGCTGCGCGCGGGTTGGGCAGAGGCAGCGCGACGGCTGCAGGGGCAGGGCGCGGGCTGCTAGGGCTGCGCGCGGGGTGGGGCAGAGGTAGCGCGACGGCTGCAGGGCGCGCGCGGGGCAGGAGATTCGGCGCACGCGCTACGAGAAGCGGTGCGCGGGGCTGCCGAGGCTGCGCGCGGGGTAGGGGATGCGGCGCGCGGGGCTGCGGGGCTGCGTGCAGGGCAGGTTGAGCAGCGCGCGGGGCTGCGGGGGCTGCGCGCAGGGCAGGAGGAGCAGCGTGCGACCTCCAGAGGCGGCGCGCGGGGCTGCTAAGGGGCCGCGAGGGGCAGAAGAAGCAGCGCGCGGGCTGCAGGGGTCGTGCGCGGGGCAGTACGGCCGGCGCGCGATGCGGCAGAGGCAGCGCGCGTAGTTGCAGGGGCGGTACAGGGCATGGTAGGCTGTGGGGTAACGCGGTAACAGGTGGGCCCTAAGAGAAGCGGTCCTACAGACCTACTGCTCTGGTAGCATGTTGGAATACTAGCCAAGAATGAATGAACTAGCAAGAGTTGGGATACAAATAGAAACCCTAGAATGTGTTGTACCCCATGTAAGTTACCCCACTACAGCCTACAACCAACAACAAGCATTACAGTTTGACACCTCCTTGGTGAGAAGGAAGATCTCGTTGCGAATTCGACCAAAGGGTCGGGTATCTGCCTTGAGAATAAACCTGTTAAATGGGATAGGCCCAGCTAATATGCACAAGAACTCAAGGCGAGGGGAAGAGATAGTCAGTGGAAGTTTTAACAGGCAGCGGATTTCTTCCTGTAAGCGGAGAGGCACAGAGGGGGGAAGGGCAGAGATGAAATCTTCGTGAAGGAGAAATCCGAGTTCAGGGTTTAGGGTTTAGGGTTTAGGGTTAAGGGTTCAGGGTTTAGGATTCCCGAAGGGAATGAGAACACATGCTCTGGCAGTGGCTGCTGCAGGCAGGGGGGAGAAACGACGGAAGGCCTGTTGGGCATTGAGAGCACTGAGTTGGACAGATGGTTGAATCGGGCCGAGGCCTCCATGTTCCATTTTGTTATAGATGACTGCATGGGTAAGAAGTTGGGTGGTGCGTCCTGCCGAACGGAATGTAGAAGATGAAAAGAAGTTGCCGACGACTGCATCCAAGGCTTTGATGGTGGGGGAGGGTGGGGGTTGGAAGCGGCCCGGGAACGTGAGAACAGAGTTAAGTTGCTCAGCCGCCAGCCGCTTACGGCAGGATGCAGTGGCGTGAAGGTTGGACAGGAAGTTTGCAGAGCGTTTGATTTTGGCAAGGGCGCTGTCCCATGTGGTAGTAGTGAGCCCGAAGCTTCCCACGAAGATGCTCAGAATCCGTTCAAAGTCCGAACACTAGCGAATGGGAATCTCCCCGGCATGGGTTATATCTGCTGGACTGGCGTCAAAGGGGATGAGAGAGCACTTGGACCAATTGGGGTATTCACCTGAGACATAGGCAAAGGAGAGGAGAACATGAGAGGCTATCCGTAGTTCTGCATCGGAATTGAGAAAAATGGTAATGTCATCCGCGTAACAGGCCATCAGGCGGCTCTGCGTGCGGGAAATGGGGAATCCAGGTAGATAACAAGAGGCGTGACGGTGAAATATTTCAAGAACATATAGGAATAGGAGCGGGCCGAGAGGGCAGCCTTGTCTGACGCCTGAGCAGACTGGGATGGGAGGTCCACACAAATTATTGACAGAAATACGTGTGGAGGTGCTAGAATGCATTAGTCGAACCCACTGGACGAAAGAAGGGGGAAGGCCAAGGCGTATCAGACCAAGTCATACGCCTTGCGAATGTCAACCGTGAGGGTGAGAAGGGAGAGGGATTGAGTTGCTGCCCAGTCGAAGATGTCCAACGTGTCATTGAGTGTGTCGCCGATTCTGCGGGTTTTGATGAAGGCGGATTGGGAGTGGTGAATGAGAGAGGGAAGAAGGGGTTGTAAACGGTGATTGCAAGGACTTAATAATCTGTAGGCATAAGAGTGATGGGGCGTAAGTTGTCAACAACTGACGAGTCCCCTTTTTTGGGGATGAGGACGGAGCGATCTTGAAGCATGGAAGGAGGGAGCGCATCACGGGATTCCAGGAAGAGAGAGTGCAGTGCCGGGGCGAATGGAGCATTAAATGTCCTGAAAAGCTCTCTTGGTAGCCCATCGGGATCACGAGTCTTCCCTTTAGGAAGGGAAGAGATGGCTTTGGATACTTCTGCCAAAGAGAAGGGAAGAGAGAGACGAGAAAAAGAAGAGGAGGGGATCTGAGAAGGCGGGAGAAGATCCTAGAAGGAGGGATCAACCAAGACAGACTGAGTCCCGCCATAGAGTTTCCGAAAGAACTCCGTGCAAATCGAGCTCATAGTAGGGAGGTCCAAGGAAGGGGTACCAGAGGGGGTTTGAAGAGAGGTAATTAGCAAGGCTTTGATGCCGCTATTAACGCCCACCAGGAGGGAGGATACACCCATTTCGCACGGGCCTTCTACCTTAAGTTTGGCCTTCATAGCCAGTTCCGCAGACCGACTTGCCTCATGTCGTTCGTACTGGAGGGCGGCAACACGAAGGCGCTCTTTCGCCACTAGATCAGTGGGGTTGATTGCAAGGTGAATGCGTAGCTGGCACGTGATGTTGTGGAGATGAGCGGAGGTTTTACGTACACGGAGCTTTTCCTCACTGGAAAAAAGTCTTAAGTTTGTTACAGAGGCCTAGTTTCCAGAGCAAATAAAGGGTCAGAGCAACCAGGCAAGAACACACGAGGCAGGAAAAGTTAAGATAGGGAAAAGGGTTACCATTTACAGCCTGAAGCTGGGCCACCGTTATGGTGTGCCGGTTGGGAAGCCGCGCGCGGCGGGTGAGGGCGAAACAAGCGTGATCAGCTACCCAGTGGTTGCTGGAGCACACATTGCAGGAGTGGCAAGAGATGTTCAGAAGCACTAGCTCCTCCTGATCGGGCAGCCAAAGCACAGCAGGAATACGGTCAAAGCCAGCGTCGCCTTCGGCGGCCACAGGGATACTGAGCAGTTGGGAATACGCTGAGTCATCGTACGGATCCTTGAGCCGATGGAACAGGCGAAGATCAGCGAGCCAGGGAAGCGCCAACTCAGTTCTGCCCGCCAGAAGAGTAGCGCGCATGCGCTCTGAGGAGTATCCGAGTGGGACGTTGCGGAGGACCAAGTGGGTGTCGCCCCTAGCACGGGCCTGCGTGAAGTCCTGATTGGGATCAGAGAACACCTTGACTTCCACCGAACGAATATTAGCCAAACGGACCGAAATCGGGAACAGACCACGAAAAATACGAGCATCATTAGCGGACGACCACGAGAAGGAATGCCTGGAGTAGGTGCGTCGTGGCAGCCTCAGGGCCTCGCCAGCGGCCGACTCAAAAGAAGGGATGACGCCATTGAAGGCCTGGCCGTTGATGAGGGTCGAGATACGCGCAAGAACCGCGGAGGACTCGAGAAAAATGACATCCATCATCAACTGCGTATTGCGCGTTAGTGCCTGCGGAACCGCACCGATCGTCGTGCGGTGGCGACGAAGGTTCCGGCAGCGAGCGGTGGGGGCAAGGCCAGTGGTGAGGCTGGCCGCAGCATGCTCCGGTTCAAGTTCCGGCGGTGCAGGCCGGGAGCGGGGAGCAGACGCAGTGCGAGGCGCCGAGGGAGCGGGCATGCGAGCCAGCGCAGGGGCCGTGGCATCGGAGCTACCGGAGAAGCTCGCGCTAGGGATCGGTGGAGGAGCCGAGTGTGATGCGGAGGCGACGCCAGAAGGACTTGCAGCCGAAGACTGCCCTTCGCTGCACAGCTTTTTAGCAGCTGGTTCACCCAGCTGGGGCGGTTGGGGGAGAAGCGATGGGCGAGGTGGGAAAGCTCGTGACGGAGAAGGGTGTCTCGAGAGCAGAAATGGTCAAGGGGAGCGATCGACCGTATCAGCGGAGCGCATCGTGGCAGGGATCTAAGGAGGAAGCGATGACGACGCGGTGGCGATACACCATGCTGCCAAAGGTGGAAGTCTTGGAGTGGTTTTTGGGAGAGACACGGCGCGGCTTGTCGTTGAAGAACTATTTGGTTTGTTGGAGTGCTGGACTGGTGGACAGGGAAAGACCTCCGAGGGGGCCATCGGATCCGCGGAAGTGCCACAACTGCGGCCAGAGTGGGCATTTGCGGAGGGAGTGTCGGAACCCTCCTGCTTGCTCCATCTGTGGACAAGTGGACCATCTGCGGAGTGATTGCCCTGAAGCGCCGGTGTGCGATAAGTGCGGAAGGAAGGGGCATCTGGGGCGAGACTGCTGCTCTCGCAGAGGACAGAACAAAGGGAAGGAAGAAGTGGCGGAGATGAGAGCGGAAATTGAAAGGTTGAGGGCGCAGCTGGAGAAGCGGGAAGGCGGAAGTGAACGGAAGCCAGCCATGGTGGCCAGGGAGGAAGAGGAAGAGGAAAGTAGTGAGCAAGAGTTCTGCCTAATGGCAAGACCAGCATGGGACCGGGAGGAGCTGGGCCCGCACCCCTGAGACAAGTATCTGAGGCAGCGGAGGGAGGAGCAGCAGGAACATGGGCCGAGACGGAGGGCTGATGAGGAACATGAGGAGGTAGCGCCTTGCCGGCACCCGCTGGAGCGTTTAAGCTACGCCGCATCAGTCATGGTGGCAGAGAAGGGATACATCACGATGGGAGGCCTACCGGTGAAGCAGGCGATCATAGACACAGGAGCTCACCCGGTACTGATAGGGAAACGGCTGGTAGAGCAATTGCAGCTAGAAAGGCTAGAGCGCTAGATAGCGGAAGGTCTGTTGCTCATGATGGCGGAAGGGGGTGGCACCAAATAGATGCCGAAGACACGAGCCACTATGGAGATAATGCTAAGGCAAGGGAACCCAGAGGAGTGCTCGGGGAAGCTGCAATGTGGGATCTCACCGTCAGAGGACTACGATTTGCTACTGGGAGTGGAGTTCCTCTACAATGTCGAAGCAACGATATGCATGTGGGAGGAGAAGCTTCTGTATCGAGTTAGTTACTGGGAAAAGCACGGGCCCGTGGCGGAGCTGCCCGTATGGCTCATACGGCGTAAGCCAAGGGAGGCATACCAAGCGGAGGTGAAGACCTTGGAGGAAGAGCTGGGGATGCTGAACGGGAGCAGCTGGAGGAGGAGAGACGCTACCGAGATTGGCATCGACAGCAGTGGGGAGAGTGCGGGCGCTTAAAGGAACAGCAACTGGACATGAGGGTGTTCCAGAAGCCCATAGTGTTGCTGGAGCTGTTCGGAGGCATCAGCATTGGGTTGGCGGCAGCGCTGAAGGCGGGATTGAGGGTGGAGAAATACATTTATGTGGAAAATGATAACGCCGCCAAGGTGATGTTCTGGCACTACTTAAAGAAGGTGGAAGCGAGGTATCCCTCGTAGTTGTATGAGGGAGCTGTAGAGCGGGGTGCGGAATGGGTGTGTCACAGGGTGGAGGACGTCCAGGAACAGACGTTAGCCCGCTGGGGGCACGTTGACCTAGTTATTGCAGGGTGGGAGTGTCAGAGGCTATCGCTTGCGGGAGAGGGCAGGGGCATGGATGATCCGAGGAGTGGCTTGTTTCGCGAGCTGATTCGGATCCTGAAGCTGATCAAGCGGAAGCAGGGGGAAATTGCATACATCATAGAGAATGTAGACACGCGGGATGATGGAAGAGAAACGGTCAAGTGGGCTGAGGAGGAAATCAGGGGGGAGCTAGGAGCGGGAGTGGCCTGGGATGCAGCGCAGAACAGGAGCCGAGCGCATTGGCTGCGTAGGTACTGGCAGAATATAATATGAGCTGTTCATGATGGAGAGACCCCGCCCACGCCTCGTGCTGGACATCTTAGAGGCGGGCAGACTACCAGCACCTGTGAGGCACGCGGACCATGAGACACACTTCCCGTGCAACGAGGTGGGAGGACCATGACAGGCCTGGCCCACCTTAGTGTCATACGAGAAGGCCCACGACTTCAAGATGAAGGAGGGAATAGAGGGTCCCGGCATGGTGTTTGACCGGCTAAAAGGGGTGTGGGAAGAGCCGACGGCATTGGAACGTGAGTTGGCGATGGGGTTATGGCGGGAGCAACAGCAAGTCTGGAGGTGACGGAATTGCAGCAGAGGAGAGCACTGAGAAAGGCAATGGATCTTAATGCGTTGCACTGGCTGGTGGGCACGCTAGACCGGCATTTAGAGAAGAGGAGGTCTGAGAGGAGAAGAGATCATGCAGCCACGGCGAACCCCAAGACTCGGGATGATGAGGCAAAAGAAGAGGAGGCAGAGAGCCTGATGGAACTCTTGGAAGAGGAGGCGTGGGAAATGAGGAGGAAGGGGGTGCCACAGGAGAAGTGGGCAGAGAGGGTGATTGATCCCCACGGGATTCCAGGGGGGTACCCCGATAAGGACGAGGGAGAAGAAGAGGAGCGGGAAGGGGAACCTCAGATGGATTGGGACAGCGAGGACCAAGAAGACCCCATGGACAGGTGGATACTCACTCTAGATGAGGTCGTCATGGGCCCTAGCAGAGCCTACATGGCATTGGAAGCGGGGAATGAGCAGGAAGTAGGGGAACAGACAGAGGAAGGGGAAACTAGCGCTATGCAGGTAGCAGCAGAATCAAGGGAAGCGGAGGGCACTGGCGTGGCAGAGCTGCCGCCGGCAGGACAGGCACGGGGGCTGCAAGGCGTCGGTAGCATGCAGTGGGACATTGGAGCAGCGATGCATGGAACAGCGGCACTCCGGCTGACAACGGTGCTAAGGAAGCATGCAGCGGCGTTCCCACATACACTACAGCAGCTGGGGAAGTGCGTTGTGAGCAAAATGTATCTGCCACTGACAACGGAAGTGCCCGTGTACCAACAGAGAAGGAGAATGGGCCCTCATGACATTAGCATCTGCACAAAGAAGTGTCATGCGCTGTTGGTAGCGAGGTTGATCATGAAATCCTCGTCGGATTACGCGGCGGCTACGGTAGTGGCAGCGAGGACAGACCTGACATGTGCAGTACTGTCTGGTAGGATGTGTGGGGATTACAGAGGCTTAAACAAAGTGACGGCAACAGACCAATACCCAATGCCGATGGTGGAAGAGATCTTTGATCAGCTACAGAGCAGTAGGGTTTTCTCTACGCTGGATTTAAAGCAGGGTTTCAACCAGATACCAATTGCAGAAGAAGACAAGAAGAAGACGACTTTTCATGGGCCGGACGGACTGTACGAATGGAACTTCATGCCATTCGGTCTGCGGAATGCGTCAGCAGTTTTTCAGAGGGTGATGGACATGGTGTTGCGCGAGGTGAAGGCGGCAGCTTGCTACATAGATGACGTGATAATCTTCAGCCCGGAAGCAGAGACAAACGTGAGAGATGTGGAGGTAACACTGACAGCGATAGAAGCAGCGGGTCTCACGTGCCATCCAGGCAAGTTTCGCTTCGGTCACAGCAGTGTAGCCTACCTTGGCTTTGAAGTAGCAGGGGGAGAGCTGAGCATCCAGAGGGCGAAGGTGGAGGTGTTGGACAGGGTGGCAAGGCCGAAGGATCGGAGTGGACTCAGGGCACTGCTGGGCTTTCTGAATTACTACCGGAAATTCATAGAAGATTTCAGCAAAAAGGCGGCATCGCTTAATAAGCTCCTGAAGGAAGAGCATAAGTGGCAGTGGGAGGAACCACAGGAAGAGGCACTGCGGGAGATGATGGAATAGGTGAAATCCGGAGCGGTGCTGAAGCTGCCTGACGGGAACGAGCCCTTTGTGCTATACACTGATTGGAGAAGCGTAGGGATGGGAGCAGCGTAGTGCTGAGTCAGATGGAGAAGGGCGTGGAGAAGGTAGTAGCTTTCGCCAGCATAACTTGTAGTTCAGTCGAGCAACTCGTCTTATGAAGGAGAAGGACTAGCAGCGGTGTGGGCGGTGGGACATTTAGAGTGTACCTGCAGGGGCGGCACTTCACGCTTGTGACCGATCATCAGCCGCTGCTCTGGTTGATGCATCATCAGAGCCTGACGGGCAGGAACGCAGGATGGGCGATGAAGTTGTAGGAGTACGATTTCACGGTGAAGCATCGGCCGGGGAAGACCATGCAACATGTGGATGGATTGTCAAGGAATCCACCATGTGACGAGAGAGAGGCAAGTGTAGGGCAGTAGCAGCTGTCAGCAGCGCCGACAGCCATGGTCAGGGAGCGGGGAGCAGGAGGGGAGCAAAAAAGAGGAGCGGCAGACGTCTGGTTGGATGCAGCCACCATGGCATGGATAAAAGGGGAAACGTCAGAAGATGGGGGAGCAGAAGACAGGGCAAGGGCTAGGGGGCAGCATTATAGGTGGTTGCAAGGGCAGGTACAGCTGCAGACGAAGGACGGATGGAAGAGAGTGCCAGTGCATGCGGAGAGGGAAGGAACCATTAAAGATATGCACGACAAGCTGGGGCATTATGGGCCTCTCCGAACGAAACAGTCGCTCCAGACGGGGTGGTGGTGGGCAGGAATGAGGCAGCAGGTGAAGGAGTGGGCAGAGAATTGCGAGCTGTGCTGTAGGAATAAGGCGGCCCTGCTGAAGAGTCAGGCAGAGCTCCAGCCACTGGATATCATAGAACTGGGATACCACTGGTCACTCGACATCGCAGTGGAGCTGCCAGTCTCACGGAAAGGGAGGAGGTCCGTTCTGCCCATGATAGAACATGTGAGCAAGTGGGCCGAGGCGAAGCCGATGGTGACAAAGTCAGCGGCGGCGATGGCAGAGGCGTTCGAGGAGATGGTGTTGACACGATTTGGGGCGTATGGAGAAGTCCTTTCATATGAGGGAACAGAGTTCCAGGGGGATTTCAAGGAGTTGTTGGCGGAGAACGAGATCCAACACCGCTCGACTTCAACGAAAATCACCCCCAGAGCGACGGACTGACGAAGCGATTGGTGCAGACCGTGAAGAACGGATTGCGCGCGTACGGTGAAGCACACAAGGGAGACTGGGACAAGAAACTGGGGTTGGTGATGGCGGGGTATTGCTTCAGCAAGTAGGCGTCGTTGATGGACATATCACCCTACTATTCACTGTTCGGAAAGCAGCCGATCCTGCCAGTGGATGCGCCGCGCCTGGTGAGTGACACCGTCACAGCGGGAACAGTAGAGAAGTGGGTCGCGCTAGCTGAGCTAGAGCGATGTATCTGAAGAGGATGTTGCCGGCGGCCATGGAAAGCCTGAAGGTGGCTCAGCTGCGGGACATACACCGCTACAAACAGAGGCAGCTGAGCAGGCTGCAAGGGAAAGATCCAACTCTAGAGGAAGGTCAGGTAGTGTACGTGCGAAGGGCAAAGCACGATGGGCTAGACGTGTGAGTCTCACAGCAGCGGTGGATAGTGAAGGAAGTGCGGGGCTCAGGTGTGCTGGTGTTGGAGGATGACAACGGGAAGTGGGTGATGGACCACGTCACTAACGTGGCATTGGCCGGCAAGCAGCAGAAGGTGAAGGGGTATGTAGGTCCCATGACCAGGGCGAGGACGACGGCAGCTGGTCAAGGGAGGGGGCAAGGGAAGGCTCAAGCTGAGAGGTAAAGAGCACAAAGGGGAGTAGGAAGGCAGCAAGTGAAGACAAAGAGAGGCTGTAGTGGGAGTGGGAGCGACAGGGGAGAAGGTGGCAGAGAGATGCACGGGAAAAGAGCAAGGGAAGGGAAGGGTAAGGTTGAGATCCCGACTCGTCATCCTGCACAACATGTGCGAAACAATGGGGGCAGTGAGGCGTGTTAACGCGTCGTGGACCAACTTGCCACAAAACTGCAAACCATGATGGGCACGTGGAGCTGTAGCGGAGTTCAAGTGGGAGCCGTGTGTCCCGTGCACGCAAACAACTTCGCGGGAAAGGCGCAAGCGGCTAGGCGAGGCACTGTAGATTGGGCCACTGCTTCTGCACCGAGTTCACGCTGCGCACTCAACCGGGATTCTCCTTCTCGATGTGACGGATGAGGCGGGCCCAGTACGTTAAGCGGGGCTTGGTAAGATGTGTCCCCGGGCGAAGGCGCTCCTTCGGGTAGCGGGCCGGCGGGCTTGCGTCCTGCGGCAAGTTGCCTCTTCATCCAGGCAATATACGAGATCTCGTTGAGATCTCGCGGGCACATGTCAGCAGTAGTGGCTGCTCTCTTGCACTTACGGGCCATAGCTATGGGATGGGATAGATCTGTGGAGGCGGAAAACAAGAAATGAGAAATGAGGTTGGGTGAGGAGAAGAGATTGGGGAGGGAGAGATGACAAAAGGGTCGGAACGGAGCATATGAGCGGGCAAGGAAGAGCGAAAGTGGGCCGTGAGCACCATTCGTTGGTTTGCCCGAGCAGGGCGGTTTCATTTCCCGCTCGAATCTGCCACCACTTCGGGCGTCCAAGTGCATGCGGTCGGGCCGACCAACAGCTTGGCATTTCAACACGCGTGCAATTTTTGGGATTTGACGGGGCCTCGCCCAACTCGTCCGTGACACTAGCGCAATTCACGCAACCAATGTAAAATACCGTAATCACTCGGACATACCACCCTAGGATGTTATGATAACTACAGCAAAAAAAACGTCGAAAACCCCTCCTCTGTTGCCTCCCATGGCCTGCCCTCTCCTCCCGACACTCATCCTCCCTTCCTCCTCTCTGCCTTCTTCCTGTAATACCTTCCCTTCTCTGCCTCAGCCAGTAACTGAGAGATTCTGGCTCCCACGCAATGGCTGCTCTCAGTGGCCTAGTCACCTAGATGCTGTAGCGTTAGAACGGCAACGTTAATATGTTATTATTACAATAGGCTTGAATGTGCCTAAAACGAAAGATAGATTGCATAGTCGGTTTTCTGCACAGCACCTTCAAACGATCAAAGCATTCTGGTCACAGCTCTAAATGGCCTGACTCAAATTGGATCTGGAGCGTCTTGACGTCCTCTACAATAGGCAATTTAGATCGCACAATTTCACCAAGAATTGACGACGCAACATCAGTTTGAACGAACGGCACTATGGCAGCCACTATAGTCTTAGAGAACAAATTAGGAAGAGTTAAGGAGTTGGGAATGACTCCCAGCTCCTACAAACCCCAAGAGCCGAGGTACAGTGATGTGGAACAGTGCCACACTGTCCCCAACCAAGAAGGGTCTCGAAACTACCCTCCACAAGGGCCTACACGAAGAGAAATATTTGTAATGCCACTTTTCTCAATATCTTGAAGTGTACCCTTTTCGCGGGCTTCGAGATCACTTGAATCTTGAAACCAAGGCTCTGGTTCTTCACCATAAACTCATCCTTGAGTTCTTGATGGGTCTGCTGCACACACCTGCACCACGCCGAACTTTCGACACACGACAAAATAGAAGCCGCGCATGGGACACACACGACAAAATAGAAACCGCGCACGAGACACAAATGACCGCGTAACACGCGACTAGCGATAACTCGCTATTGACTTGACACACACACTCGACATCATGACTCATCATTCACACACTATTGTAAGCATAAATATATATATATTATTTCATGCCCTCATACCATTCCATGCACACACGCATGCACGCACACGGACAACAAGCCGAGTGCAAACCGTAGGGTTGCACCAACAAACTCCCCCTCGGATTGTTGGCCTTAGTATCTGTTACTCTCAGTTCAGAGCCATCCCACCCAGCTTGCAACACTTCCAGTTGTTGCTCCACCAGCCTCTTGGTCATCATGTCAGCTGGCTGCCCCGTCGTCTTCACGTAGCGCAACTCAACTTCACCCGCGGCCACCATGCTCCTCGTCCAATGCCATTTCACCCTCATGTGCTTGGTGAGGCCGTGCAGCACAAGGTTCTTGGCAAGTGCAATGGCACCCTAACTGTCACAGTAGAGTGGGGTAGGTCCTTGCTGCTCCTCCCCCAATTCAGCCAACAAACGCCGCTGCCACACAATCTCCCGTACGGCACGGAAGAGTGCCATGTACTCGGACTCCACCGAGCTCAATGCTTGGTCCACCTGCTTCTTGCTCTCCCAAGCAGTTGGGCCTCCACCAACACAGCATATGAAGCCTCCCACATTCGTCATATCCTCTGGTTCTGATGCCTAGGAAGCATCCGAGATGGCTGTGAGGACTACATGCACGGGTTCAACACCATCCGCGCCCTTTTGGCGCCTTTGCGCCGCCGCCGAGTATTGCAGCCCAACGGTCGGTGTTTGGCCAAGATACTTGGCCACCCTCATTCCAGCTGCTACCTGCTCCTCATTAGGGCATTGAACAGCCCTAACCAGCTCCCCGGTAACAAAGGCGACGTCTAGTCGTGTGTTGACCGCCGCGTACATGAGGCTGCCCACCAACGAGTGAAATCGGCGAGACTCATGGATTGCGGCGTCGAACTCAGCACGGACCGCGAGACACGTGACATCCTGCTGCACTATGAATCGCCAACTTTTTTCCGAAGGCAGATCGGAAGAGCGCACTCTGAAAATGGAGTGTATATCCTGGACTTCAACATTCCCGACTGCAGCGGTGATTCGAAGGAGTTAATCGATCTCGTTCCACTGCGCTTCGAGCACATTCACCGCAGGGACTGGAAACACCCTGACGGAAGATCGTGGGTGCCACATCATCCTCACCCACGTGATCTGGCGCTGCACGACCCTGACCCAGACGGCATCTGCCGTGACTGTCACACGCCCACAGCATCAACCAGTGTGATTGCCGGCCGTGGACTTGCCGCCATCGCCGAAGCAGAGCGACATGCACCGCCAGAAGAAGGGATGTTGTAACTGGAGCTCGAAATCACGACGCGCGGCGTGTTCGGAACACTGGAATATCCTCTTACCGGCTCGGCAACAGAGCACCTTCAAGGCATGCTGCGCGGGACCAGTGTCGGCGCCTTCGACGCGCGCGGAGTCGCGCGCCCCTACACACGGGAGGAATTCCAGAAGGCTTACCCCCACTGGCGCGACCCCTCGGCAAAAAATCACCGTGGCGGAAGAAGATGACTTGGCGCGTCGCGAAGCAGAGGAGCTCCGCCGACAGAGCCTTGCCGAGGCGCGCAGAACATTTGCATGGAGCGAATGGGGAGAAGAGGAAAACGCCTCTAATGAAGGGGGGTGGGGAAGCATCGGCGGAAGGACCACAAGCGAGACTGGCGGATGGGGCGCCGCATTTGGCGGAGAGACAAGCGGTTGGGGCACTTCCGGTGAAGGTTGGGAAGCTCCCCGCGAAGACCAAAGGGGGGGAGAAGAAGAAGCGGAACCAACTGTTGTTCCCCTTGGTCGCCCCCCGCGTCGTGCTCCACTCGCGCTACCTCATCGTGACATTCCGCCGCACCGCGACCCCTAGGGCACCATCGATTGGGGCAACGAGCTGTCGACTCCGCGCTGCACCATCTACGGACCCGCCCTTGAACCACGTGAACCCACCTTCGTCCCTGGAACTATCCCTGGGACCAATATTTCCCTCTCCAAAATCCGCGACGGAGAGTTCTTGGCGCTAATGTTAACTACCGCCAACGACGAAGACGAAGCAGCAGAAGAAGCAGCAGAAGAATCTGCCTCAGTACCTGACAAAGACCCTGAAGAAGCCCGCGCGCGCTACATGCGTACCTCAGGATTCCGCGCTGACGATGCACTCTGGCACCAGCGCCTCGGACATTCCTCACGCGCGACGCTGAAAACCTGCATCGACGCAGGAGTTTTTGCTCCTGGCGCACTCCTGCGCCCAGACGGCACTGAAGTACGAGGCACAACACACCCGCGCAACTGTACTATCTGCCCTGAAGCTGCACTAAGCCACCAGCCATTCCCGTTGCTCGAGCCAGGAACCAACCGATACCCCAAGCTGCACAAGGTGTACAGCGACTTCCTGAACGTGGGGCACTGCGGAGTCAACGACGAGCTATACACGCTCACCTTCATCGACGTCGGGACACGTTACGTGTGGGTGGTAAACGTGGAAGCGCGCAGCAGAGCGTACGAGGTATTTCGCCTCTGGCTGGCGCACGCGCAGCGGCAGTCTGGGGAGAAACTCAAGACCTGGCAATTGGATGGTGCAGCAGAGTTCAGGAGCAAGGAGCTACAGGACTTCTTAGCACACAAGGGGATCGAGCATCACATTTCTCTCCCCTACGCGCACCAGCAGCAGGGCGTAGCTGAGCGAACGAACCGCACGCTGATGACGAAGGTGCGGGCGCTGATGAAGCAGTCGAAGCTGCCGCCGATCTACTGGACTTACGCGATGCACCACGCTGTGCGGGTGCACAACCTGCTGTCAACAACAGCCATTACCGGCAACTCATCACCACATCTGAAATGGACCGGGACCAAGGGTGACACCTCCATGTGTGGGTGCATGGTGCAATATCGCCCGCCAACTTCATCCATCGGCAAATTCGCCAGCCGCGCGCGCTGGGGACTTCACCTCGGCATCAGACACGCGCACAAGGCATGGATCATCTTGGACCTTCTCAGCCAGAAAACCACCCACGCGCGTGACGTCATCTTCTACGAGCACCTCTTCCTCGAGAAGTTCTGCCACGTCGAGCAGACAAATGCGAATCGCGTTTACGCTAACGACGGACGTAGCTACGCAACACCCGAGGACGAAGCCGCTGCAACGATCCTGGAGCAGGACACCAGGGGCGAGTTCACGAAAGATCACCACAGCAGCGATGACAATGACGACGACTCCGCTGGAGGAGGAATGGGGCGAACCGGAGCAAGCGGCTGAGGCGCAACGCCACCAGATCCACGCGAGCCAGAGAGCGACGAGGACGATGTGCAGGAAGTTATCCCACAGCAGCGTCATGACAGCACCGTCTCCGGGCTGCAGCTACGGAGACTTCACACTGCAACCTCAAAGGCACCATGTGTCATTGAGCCGAGAAACCCGCACCAAGCGCTCACTGGACCACACAGCAAGGAGTGGCGCGAGGCAATGGACGCGGAGATTAAGGCGCTCGAATCCCGAGATACCTGGGTGTTGGTCGACCGCGCAGCAATCAAAGGCGCAAGAGTCCTTTTAGGCAAGTGGGTCTTCCGCGTGAAGACGACAGCAGACGGCACCATCGAGCACTTCAATGCGCGTTGGGTGGTGCGCGGCTATGATCAGAGGCACGGCATCGAATTCGACCAGACATTTGCGCCGGTTAGCCGCCACACCTCCGTCCGAATCCTGCTCGCCATCGCTGCCGCCAGACACCTGCCCCTGCACCAGATCGACGTGAAGAACGCGTTCTTATACGCGTTAGTAGATGCCGTGATCTACGTGGAGCAGCCACACACATACGGCGAAGGGGATTCGCGCGTTTGCCAGCTGCGGAAATTCCTATACGGGATCAAACAAGCGCCAAGGCTCTGGCAGCAGTATCTGCACAACATCCTGCTCGAAATTGCGTTCAAGCAGATGCCTCATGACCCAGGAATGTACCGCCTTGATTTCCACGGCGAATACATTCTGCTCACGGTCTACGTCGACGACCTCCTTTACACAGGGTCAAGCAATGAACTGCTGGAGCAGTTTGAGAAGAGCCTGGCGGGGCACGTCGATATTACTTGCAACTACGAGGTGAAGCAATTTTTAGGCCTCAACATCTCCTATGCACCAGAAGCTATCCACCTCTCAGCGGCTAAGTATGCAGAGGAGCTTGGGAAACGCTTCAACATTTCCCCTGCACCACTCTCCACTCCCTACCGAACTCCCGGACCGAACCACAAACCTGATAACAAAGCCTTATCCCCCGCTGGCACTCAGACTTATCAGCAGCAGCTGGGATGCCTGCTCTTTGCCTCCGTCACATGCAGGCCCGACCTTTCCTACATCGCGAGCCAGTGTTTAGCACTCTCGCAAACCAACGGCTGAGAATCTTCTGGATCTTCAGCGCGCCCTACAATTTTTCGTTTCAACGCCCAGGATTGGGCTATGATACTCAACAGTGCCAACCCCATCCTTCAACCTCGTCGGCTACGTGGACGCCGATCACGCAGCAGACCCCGACAATCGACGGTCCAGGACTGGCTTCTTATTCCACCTCGAGCCGACGGGACCAATCTCATGGAACTCGCAAAAACAGGAGCTGGTTGCCTTGTCATCGGCTAAAGCGGAATGCATCGCAGCAACAGCAGCAGTTCGCGAAGGCCTCTACCTGCAAGAACTTATGCAGGAGGCGAAGATTCCAGTTTCGCCAACCTTCCGCCTTCACTGCGACAACCAGAGCGCGATTCGCATCGCGAACAAGCCTGGTTTCGTCAACCGCACCAAGCACATTGCGCTACGGTATTTCTTCAACAAGGACGAAGTCGACATAGGCAAAGTCGACCTGACTTACTGCCCGACAGGTGACATGGCAGCTGACTTCCTGACGAAGCGACCGCAACGTAAGCAGTACCAACACTGCTCCGAACTCAGCGGAGTGGTCAAGCAGGTCAAGTCAAGCTACGGCCAGGAGTGAAGGGGGGTGTTACGAATAGTAAAATATAACTGGGCACTCCTAACCGCAACTAAGTGAAACACGCAATATCGAGAATGAATGCGAGGAGTCAGAGTCAAACCGAAGCGACCCAGACGGTTAGAGAGGATCTGGACCGTCAGAGCAGACTGCATCGGGCAGCTGCAGGATCGAAGGAATTGGCGGGAACATTTCCGTAACTGTTCGAGTCGCACGGTCGGTTTGAATTCAAATATGGGAATGTACCCCTTAGAGTACATGGCTAGCTAGGTCGATTCGAATTCCCCTGTAATCATATTTATACTTATGTTTTTTGATGTTTTATCTTATTATCTCAAGCATTTTACATTCACTCTGTTATTGAGGTCAAGGTGTTAGAAAGTCTAGGCAAGAATGAGAAACAGGCAAGAGGGGGGGTTTCACTAATAAGCATAGGGATACATATAACAAAACCTAGAAGGGCTGTACTCGCTATAGAGTACCCCACTGCAGGCTAGACAAACATAACATTCTGACACACCCCCATAGCCAAAGTGGGGTGTAATCAGCACAATTAACAGGCAGAGCAATAGTTCACAATTATAAGCAAAGCAAGAGGCTATAACAGAGGGCAAATGAGGAGGAGGAGAGACTGTGAGGGCGAGAAGATGGAAGGCGCTGATTGAAGCTGCAGACACACGGGCAACAGGAGCGGCGCGCACAGTGGCTACCGAGCGCACGAGGGCACCGGACTACGGGAGTATCTGGCTCCGCGGCTACGACGAGCACACACAGGAGCAACGGACCCACAGGCGACTGGCGAAGCAGGCTCGCTGGGCTACCGAGAGCACGACGGCTCCGGACTACAGGCGCTGCTGACGTCACGACGACTACCTCCACTCAATCTGCCCACACTGTCCCACGCCCCTATCACACACCTTCTGTTGAACCACTAGCAACGCTCACACGCCACCCCCCTCCTGACGGCTCCAACACATCCACCCCCCTGAGCGGCAGCTGCAGCAGTGGGAGACGGAGGAGGAGGAGGAGCAGGGGATGGCGCACTCACCCGTCACCCCCATACCCGCCACCCCCACACCCGCCACCCCTAAACCCTAAAACAGGCAGCAGCGGGAGGGGGGGCGGTGCGCGGGTAGCAGCCAGGGGAAGGGCGCGCAGCTCCCCAGGGCGCCTCGGCGGGGCAGCGGGGCGGCCGCGCGCGGCTCCCGAGGGCGTCGCGACGAAGGAGCGGGGTCGCGCGCGGCTCCTCCGGGCGTCGCGACGGGGTAGCGGGGTCGCGCGCGACTCCTCAGGGCGTCGCGACGGGGTAGAGGGGGGCCGCGCGCGGCTCCCCAGAGCTTCGCGACGAGGCAGCGGGGGGCAGCGCGCGGCTCAGCGAGGCGACGCGACGGGCGACGGGGGGGGGGGCTTCAACGAGGGGCAGAAAACCGCCGCGCGCCTCGGGGCGTACAGCGGGAAGAAAGATCCGTCGCGCACCACGGGGCGCGCGACACACAGAGTAGCAGCGGAAGCTAACGGGTGGGACCAACCACAGGATCGACTCAGGAGGGTCGACTTGCTCTGATAGCATGTTAGAAAGTCTAGGCAAGAATGAGAAACAGGCAAGAGGGGGGGTTTCACTAACAAGCATAGGGATACATATAGCAAACCCTAGAAGGGTTGTACTCGCTATAGAGTACCCCACTGCAGGCTAGACAAACATAACGTTCTGACACGAGGGCCCACCACTACTACCTATACGTGTGCGAACCTTCCTGAGGTGATCCTAGGGTCGACCATTCTCTGATCATAACAAGTAGCGCGGGAGAATTTCCGGCCACGGATGTCGCGAATCACGGCGACGGGATTGAAGGCGGCTTCGGCGAAGTTTACGGGATGAAGATCCGCAGAGATAAGAGGATCATGATCCGCGTGTGCGGTTGAATCGCTCTGATACCATATCACAACTTAAGCTTAGAACCGATGAATTAGTAATGAGTTAGAAGCTCTTTAAGTTTATTCAAAATGGGCAAGCAGTGGATGGGGAAGGGGATCGGGGGCAAATCTAGGGATTGGGGATAATCCCAAGACAATCTCCAATTGGTGGGTTGGAGATTGCTTGTGTTGGAAACAGTAAATCTTAAGCGCCTCTGTCGTGTCGAAACATCGCAGCAAAAGCGAAGTGAGCTATATTGAAGCACACGCGAGTCAACCCTCGGAGGTTGAAAGAGGTTGCTGGAGGTTACGCGAAAGTCAAAGGTCAGCGACCTTTGACCTGACAAACACAGTACGACAGCAAGGACACACAACCGACCAATTCCAGAGCGGTTGCCCGAGTCGTCACTGTATCGAACCGCAACAGTAAAGCAGTTATAACCGTATCCTTTCATATTCCTTGTACTCATATATAAATGCTTGTATCTCTTTGCTTTAATCAACTTACTTTGCTCTCACACACTAGCGCAAGGTGGTTCACAACTACTTCATTAAACGCTTCCGCTATTACAATAGTCCTACCCCGAATTTACCCCTGCAAAAGATCCTAAGGGCTTTTCTCAGCCCAACATGGTATGAGAGCTATCAGGGGAAATTCAACTACTGTCAAATCATCAACAGACGACATGGCAACATACAAGGAAAGGAGTTCCTCCAATGGTTCTCCCGGGACTACTCCTACCCCACCTCCTGCCTCTGGCCTGCAGACAGAGAAAGAAACTGCAACGTGACCAGCAGCGCCTCTAGCCAGCCAGCCTGCCAGCTTCGACCAGAGTATGATGGAGAAATTTTTCTCCTTCATGTCGTTTTACGAGCAACACCAGCAGTCGGCACCTGCGCAGTCAAACAATAGCAACAACAACAACGTGACTCCAATGAGTCTTGATGGTTCATCATATGCGCGCGGGAATCAGCAACAACCTACCTTTGCTCCGTACGAACGCGGGTCCATCAGCTTCATGCCGCACCCGCAAGCTCCATCTCGACAAAAAAAACAACTGGATGCACTACAAGTTCAGTCGCAATTCGCGCACGTCTTGAAGCTGCAGACGTCAAAGCCATTCGACGGAAAAGACTTCTTTACCTGGTCGTTCGAATTCGAGTTGATGATGGAAGGCGCGCAGATACTTGGCTTCTTCGACGGGTCTGTGCCATACCCAACAAACGGCACACAGTATGAGAAGCAGCAGTATACATATCAGTCGATGATGGCGTATACGATCCTACTGAGAAACATCACCCCAACTCAGCAGCAGAACATACGGTCTTACCGGGGATTCGGCAACTCCGCGGAACTCGCGTACAAGCACCTGAAGGACCTGTATCAAGCAACAGACAGCGTCAGTCAAAGTCGGCTAATGGCGCAACTGACAACGGTTGAAATGAAACCAGGCGAAAAGGGAATGGCATATGTCAGCCGATGTCGCGAACTGCGCGACAAGCTTCTTCGATGCGGAGGGTCAATCTCTGAAGACGCCTTCGTGACAGTCATCATCGGCGGCCTCGGTCCTCAATGGCGCGCAACAAAAGCCATTCTCCGAGCCCACGGAAGAATCTCCGAAGCAGCGCTCTGCGCCGAAATACATGCTGAGCAGCAAGACATGGACCTGCAAGAAGAACGACACAAAAGAAAGACATCAGTACCGGAGTTCGCGTTCCACACTCAGCGACGCTACAACAACAACAACAACCGACAACAACAGAAGCACGTACCTCCGTTCTGCCATATCTGCAAGACGTCAGGGCACCCGCGCACACACTGCCCGAATCGACAACAGCCAACGCCACAACAGCGACAGCTTCGACCCTCAAGCAGCCAAGTTGCTTCAACGCAAGCGAATCCTACAACCCAGATTCAAGCTTCAACAACACCAACGGGACAACCTGCACAAGGAGCAAGAAACATCGTCAGTTGTATGGCAAAACTGACCGACTCCTGCATCACCGAATCACCACCTCATTACTCACCAGAAGAACAGCTTGACAACAGCACGCCCCGCCGCGAGTCACTGCAGCCGAACCCGACATACGCCGCTATCGCCCAGAGTGAGCCATCCGGGAAGGACACATGGTTCTTGGACAGTTGCTGCGGACAACACATGTGCTCTTCAGGACGCTTCGTACAACGAGAGTATCAACTTCAACGAGAAGTAGTCATCACCGTCGCCAACAACCAGAACCTGCGCACACGACGACAAGGCGTGGTACAACTTCAGTCACGAGAAACAAGTGTCATTCTACAAATGACCAAGGTCTTAATCGCAGAAGGTCTCGGCTATAACTTACTGAGCGTCAGTCAGTTGATGGCGAAAGGCATTCACCTCGAAGCAGACAGTACCACCCAAGAATTCAAGCTGTATCACGGGAGAGGAGGACTCTACATCGGCAAGGCGGTCCTCAAGAACAACGTCTTCGTCCTCGACTTCGTTCCAGATCTCGGCACCGCCGACAGCGACGCCATCGTCAACTTCACCAACTGGACACACCCTCCAGATATTGATCCAGACTTCAGTCCTGGCGGCTTCTGGTATTCCCACACAATTCTTGAGACCGAAAGAACAAGAGCATTAGCGACAATTCAACACTCGGCAGCAGCAGGAACAACACCGACAGCAGCAGAGACAACATCGGCAGCAGCAGCAAAAACTTCAACACCGACAGCAGCAGAGACAACATCGGCAGCAGCAGAAACAACATCGACAGCAGCAGAGACAACAACGGCAATAGTAGGAACTTCAACACCTGGTCCTTCAACAGCACTGCTCCTCGTCGACAACACACCACCAACACCCGCGCAGCAGCTTCAGTCAGTACAACGAGAAGTTCACCGTAGCGCAAACTTCACCACCAGCTTCTATTCCAACTCTGACATGTACCGACGATCACCCGGACATCGCGCCGACGAAAGCACCTGGCACGCAAGGATGGGACACCCAAGCAACACTGCGTTAAACAACACGATAAGAGCAGGAGTCCTTGACAAGGACTCGCTACTACTACTCGACGGCAGAGAACTCCAACGGGCACGAGGAACATGCCTTACCTGCCCCGAAGCCGACTTACCACATCGGCCGTTCGCTCCTCACCACAACCCGAGCGCACCCGCGTACACACCACTCGAAAAGGTGTATAGCGACATCCTGTACAATCGGGAACCAGGACAAGTAATATACAACTATACAATCACCTTCATCGACGCCGCCACCCGTTACGTCTGGCACCTAAACCTACCCAGCCGTGACATGGTCCTCGAAGCATTCACTGCTTGGCTACCAGTAGCAGAGAGAGAGTCGAGCGTAAAGCTAGCTGAAAAGCTTCCAGTCAGACGGAGGAGGAGAATACACCTCACAGCGATTCAAGCAGTACCTGGCGGAAAGGGGGATCAAGCAGCTCCTCTCTCTTCCCTACGCCCATGAGCAGCAAGGTGTAGCAGAAAGAATGAACAGGACTCTGCAGAACACCATGCGCAAACTGTTACGTGGCATGCGGCTACCCAACCACCAGTGGCCTGCAGCAATGGACCACGCAGTCATGCTGCACAACTTGTTGTCGTCATCATCGCTTCCGAACAACGCATCACCGCATCTGCTGTGGACAGGGAAACTGGGCAGCACAAAAATGTTACGAGTGTTCGGATGCATGGTACAGTATCGACCCCCAGCAGCACGAGCGGGCAGATTTTCACAACGCGCACAGTGGGGTCTACACCTCGGCATCGAAAGGAATTACAACGCGTGGAAAATCTTCGACATCCACACCAAGGAAACAGTAGCAGCACGTGACGTCATTTTCTACGAACGACTCACGCTCCAGACGTACCTTTCCAACCTGCAAGAGGACCAAGATTCCACAGGCGGTTTCCGCGGTGACCGGGCCTTCGCCTCCGCAGAAGACGAAGCTGTCTGGGACGAGCAGAATGTGGACAACGCGTCAGAAGAAGCCGGACCTCTCCCGTTCTGCTCCGTCGACGTTTCCATGGACGAAGACAACCCTCGCGAAAGTGTCAACGCCGAAACCTTCTACTACCACTTCGCCGACAACGGTTACGTAACACCTGCGACAGTCAACACCAACGAAGCAGAACGCGTAGGACCCAATTTCATACCTGATCCAGAAGCGGGAGATGAAGCAGCTTATCCCGAGGATACAACTCTTCCCCGCTACTCACAGACTGGACTGCAGATACTCGGCCTCGTCACCGCAGTCCACGGCAACACTCTTCCTAAGGAGCCTGCGACGGTTCAGCAGGCTCTGGGGGGGGAGCACAGGGAAAAATGGCGTGAAGCCATGGACAGAGAATTAAAAGCGCTGGAGGAACGGAACACCTGGAAAGTCGTTCCCATCAGCGTGGCAAGAAACAAGACCATTCTCACCGGGAAATGGGTCTTCCGCGTAAAGACGAAAGCTGACGGCACCATCGACAAGTTCAAAGCACGATGGGTCGTGCGCGGCTTCGACCAAGAACAAGGACGGGACTTCACCGAGACATTCGCCCCGGTTAGCCGACACACCTCACTCCGAATTCTTCTCGCGATCGCCGCCATGAAGAAGAAGAAGCTACGACAGATCGATGTCGCCAACGCGTTTCTCTACGCACCTGTCGACGCGGAGATCTTCGTCGAACTCCCACATGGCACTAACGGAGAGCCGAACAAAGTCTGTCAACTACTGAAATCGCTCTACGGGATTAAGCAAGCCCCGCGGCTATGGCAGCAGTACCTACACGCCCGTCTCATCCGCATTGGCTTCAAACAACTACCCCACGATCAGGGGATGTACCGGCTCACGAAGAACGACGACTACGTCCTGCTAATCGTCTATGTGGACGATCTACTCTACATCGGGTCAACTGACGAAATCACCACCTGGGTTGAAGGGGAGCTGCAACGAGACCTCACACTCACTGTCTCGTCTACCGTCACTCAGTATCTCGGCCTCAACATCCGAGAAGAAGAAACCGCAACCTACCTCAGCGCCGCAAAATACGCCGACACTATCGCCAAGCGTTTCGCCTTCACACCGACCGCGATCTCCACGCCATACCGTTACACGACAGGAACCGACAAGGGAGGATCTACTCTACTAAAGCCCGCCGGCATACGCGACTACCAGAGAAAGCTGGGCTGTCTTCTCTTCGCAGCTGTCACCTGCCGCCCCGACCTCTCATACTCCGCAAGCCAGCTCGCTACCTACCTCAAAAGGCCTGAAGCAGAACACCTGGCGGAGCTCGACCGCGCTCTTCACTACTTCGTCAGCACTCCAACGATCGGCCTAACGTATCACAAGAACGCAACTACACCGACTAAGCTAATCGGTTATGTCGATGCCGATCACGCCGGCGATTCCGACAATAGGCGCTCACGCACCGGCTACATCTACCGCCTCGAGCCTATCGGTCCTATCTCCTGGCAGTCGAGTAAGCAGGAACTAATCGCCCTCTCATCGGCTGAAGCAGAGGGGAGAAGGGAGTGCGGAAGCACGAGTGGAGAAGGGAGTGAGGAAGCACAGAGGGGAGAAGGGAGTGAGGAAGCACAGAGGGGAGAAGGGAGTGAGGACGCACAGAGGGGAGAAGGGAGTGAGGAAGCACAGAAGAGAGAAGGGAGTGAGGAAGCACAGAGGGGAGAAGGGTGTGAGGAAGCAGAGAGGGGAGAAGGAAGTGAGGAAGCACAGAGCGGAGAAGGGAGTGAGGAAGCACAGAGCGGAGAAGGGAGTGAGGAAGCACAGAGGGGAGAAGGGAGTGAGGAAGCACAGAGGGGAGAAGGGAGTGGGGAAGCACAGAGGGGAGAAGGGAGTGAGGAAGCACAGAGGGGAGAAGGGAGTAAGGAAGCACAGAGGGGAGAAGGGTGTGAGGAAGCACAGAGGGGAGAAGGGAGTGAGGAAGCACAGAGGGGAGAAGGGAGTGAGGAAGCATAGAGGGGAGAAGGGAGTGAGGAAGCACAGAGGGGAGAAGGGTGTGAGGAAGCACAGAGGGGAGAAGGGAGTGAGGAAGCACAGAGGGGAGAAGGGAGTGAGGAAGCACAGAGGGGAGAAGGGAGTGAGGAAGCACAGAGGGGAGAAGGGAGTGAGGAAGCACAGAGGGGAGAAGGGAGTGAGGAAGCACAGAGGGGAGAAGGGAGTGAGGAAGCACAGAGGGAAGAAGGGAGTGAGGAAGCACAGAGGGGAGAAGGGAGTGAGGAAGCACAGAGCGGAGAAGGGAGTGAGGAAGCACAGAGGGGAGAAGGGAGTGAGGAAGCACAGAGGGGAGAAGGGAGTGAGGACGCATAGAGGGGAGAAGGGAGTGAGGAAGCACAGAGGGGAGAAGGAAGTGAGGAAGCACAGAGGGAAGAAGGGAGTGAGGAAGCACAGAGGGGAGAAGGGAGTGAGGAAGCACAGAGGGGAGAAGGAAGTGAGGAAGCACAGAGCGGAGAAGGGAGTGAGGAAGCACAGAGGGGAGAAGGGTGTGAGGAAGCACAGAGGGGAGAAGGGTGTGAGGAAGCACAGAGGGGAGAAGGGAGTGAGGAAGCTGTCGGAGATACAGTTATTCCATCCTCTGCCTTAGTCCTCATGTTCATCTTCCCTTCCTCCTTCAGCTGCCTCAGCTACCCTCATGAAAGAAACGAGACTCTCACCTCAAATGTCCTCCTTAAGTGGTGTGCCACCCGTGTGCAATGCTTGAGGCAACAACAATCCACTATACGAAAGGATAACAAACAGAAAGCATTGTGTGTGTGTGTGAGAGTGAACTTACCTGACCCTGGCTCGAACCGTGCATTTCTCAATGTGCGGCTCGAGCCTGGGTTGGTTCGTTCCCATTGGTTGCATGGATTTCACCCCTTGGTGCTCTCCTACCAACTTCGCGTCAATTTCCCAGCCCCCACCTACCCATCCTCGAATCTGCAAACACAACATAGCTACACCATCACTACACCCCCTTATTACTGGCACCTTATATGCACAACCGTGCATATTCGGTGACAGCTGTTGGAGATACAGTTATTCCATCCTCTGCCTTAGTCCTCATGTTCATCTTCCCTTCCTCCTTCAGCCGGTTGCCTCAGCCACCCTCTGCCCCCTCCTGTGCCCGTGCTTGCGCAGCTTGAGCGCGGGTCACAGGACCACTACGCTGAGGCCCGCTTCCTCTGATCACTGCAGCGTTCGATTGATGCTCCTTTAACTGCGCCCCCGTGTCATTCTCCAGGACCAGCACCCCCGAAGGGCGCACCTCCTTGACCTTCCAGCGGACTGTCCCCAGCCCTACATCCAGGGTGTCCTGCTTTGCTCTCTTGAGATACACCTCCTGCCCTTCGCTACACCCCTTATCGCTCGTCCTTCTCCCTTGCGCTGTCTCTGTTCATATCTCCTGGCATCCCTCAGCTGTGCGGTGTGCAGGTTCTCCAGTGCTGCTGGCATCATGTAGCGCATGTAGCGCGCTCTCACCTCGGACAGGGCTACCCAGTTCTTGATCGTGCCTGCCGTCACTGTGTCTGTCAATACCCGCGGTGCCCCCACTGGCAGTATGGGCTCTCGTCCGTAAAGTAGGCTGTACGGGGAATGATCCTTCAGGGCTGCCTGCTTTCCGAACCTGTACCCTGCTGCTATCCAGTCCAACTCCTCATCCCAGTCTCTCTTCCTCTGCTCCCCATAGGCCCGCAGTCCCCGCTTAAAGGTCTGCACGGCTCGCTCAGTCAGCCCGTCGCTCTGCGGGTGGTAGCGGGAGGTCCTACGGTGCGCGATGCCAGACTCCTCCAGCAGCTTCTTGAACTCTCCCTGGAACTCCGTTCCTTGATCTGTGAGCACCTCCCCGCACGCTCCGAATCGGCATACCACCTGCGCTTTGAAGGCTGATGCAATGTGTCTTGCGCTCTTGCTCGGTATGGCCCTCACTTCCAACCATTTACTCACATGTTCCACCATGAACACTATATACTGATTCCCGCTCCTGCTCAGCGGCAACTCTCCCGCGAGGTCTAGGGACCAGCGAAACCCCAGCCCGCAGATGGGCAGTGAGTGCAGCTCTGCTTTGGCCTGCGTCAGATTTGCTTTGCTCCTCTGACATGCCTCACACCCCTCCACCCACTCTTTCACCTGCCTGCGCATCCCTTCCCACCATCAGCCCGTCTTCAGCAGATGCACGGTCCTCTCGTGCCCGAAATGTCCCAGCTTGATGTGTACTTCCTTGATCACTGCTTCACGCTCCTCGGGCGCTGGCACCAGCTTCCAGCCATCCTCCGTCTTGATCTGCAGCTGCTGCTGATACCACCTGTAGTGGTGCCCTCGTGCCCTCACCCTTTCGGGCACTGTCTCATCTTCCTCAGTCTCTCCCTTCAACCACGCCATTGCCTTTGCATCCTGCCAGATGTCAGCGGGCCCTTTACTCCCTGTTGCACCAGCCCGCTCCACCTCCCTTGCCAGCAGTATCAAGGTCTGTGCTGGCTCCTGCTCTGTCCTTTCCGTCCCCTGTGTTGCCTGTTCGGTTTCTAGCGGCGGTGGGTTGCGGGAAAGGCCATCAACGTGCTGCAGTGTCTTCCCCGGCCTGTGCCTGATCTTGAAATCGTATTCTTGCAGCTTTACTGCCCACCGCGCGTTCCTCCCTGTCAGGCCTGGCGTCGTCATCAGCCATGTGAGTGGCTGGTGATCCGTGACTAGTGTAAACTCTCTGCCCTGTAGGTACACCCGGAAGTGTCCTACCGCCCATACTGCCGCCAGCCCCTCTCCAATGTATGAGCTGTACTGCGCCTCCGCTGGGTTGCAGCTCCGGCTTGCGTAGGCCACCACCTTCTCCACTCCCTCTACTTCTTGGCACAGTATTGCCCCCATCCCCTGGCTGCTCCAGTCGGTGTAGAGGATGAAGGGCTGCTCTGCTGCTGGTAGCCGCAGTACTGTTGCCGTCTTTACAGCTGACATGAGGTCTTGCAGTGCCTCCCTCTGCTTCTCTCCCCACTCCCATGCCTTGTCCTCTCGCAGCATCCCATTCAACACCGTCGCTCTCTTGCTGAAGTTCGGCACAAAGCGTCTATAATAGCTGAGGAAGCCCAAGACTGCACGCAGCCCTGACTTGTCTCTCGGTTCCCTCAGCCTGTCTAGCACCTGCACCTTCGCTTGCTGGATCCCAATCTGCCCCCTGTGACCTCGTACCCCAGGTATTGCACCGTCTGCTCCCCCCATCTGCACTTGTTAGGGTGACACGTGAGCCCTGCCTCTTCTATAGCCGTTAGTGTCCTTTCCACATCCTCCAGGTGCTGCTGCTCGGTCAAGCTGAAGATCACGACATCGTCGATATAGCACAATGCGTGCTCTATCTCCCGCAGCACTGCGTCCATGACTCGCTGGAACACCGCCGAGGCGTTCCTCAGACCAAAGGGCATGTACAGCCACTCGTACAACCCGTCTGGTCCGTGGAAGGCCGTTTTCTTCACATCTTCTTCTCTGATCTTGATTTGATTGAATCCCTGGCGCAGGTCCAGCGTCGTGAAGTACACCCCGTCGGCCAGCTTGTCAAAGAGTTCTTCCGCCATCGGCATTGGGTACCTATCCGGCACTGTGATCTTGTTAAGATCTCTGTAATCCCCGCACATCCTCCGGCTCAGCACCTCGCCTGTCAAATCCTTCCTGGCTGCCACCACGGTCGAGGTAGCGTACTCAGACTCTGACCTCCTAATCAGTCCGGCTTCCAGTAACTCCTTTATTTTCTCCCTGCAGATCGCCTCATCCCCTGGTGGCATCTTCCTCCTGCGGTGGAACACCGGTTCATCACTGCTCAGCTTCAGTGCCATCTCCTTGATCTTGCATTTCCCCAACTCCTGCAGGGTGAAAGCGAAGCCCTTCCTATGCTTAACCAACAGTGCCCGCATTGCTGTCTTTCCTCCCTCGCTCATGCTCTTACCTATCTTCCACTCGTGCTCTTCTTTCGGCAGGCATGCCCACACCCCCTGTCTGACCGTCGCTACTGTGCTTTCTCCCTCCTTTAATCCCCAATGCAACACGGTCTCCTTCCACATCTGCTGCACCAGCCACCGCATCATGTACCCATCCATGGCGTTCCCCATTGCCCGCCTCCTCTCTTTCTCGCTCACGCCCGGGGCTGCTGTGGCATTCTCCTTATACCCCATGGCCAGCTCCCTCTCCAAGGCCGTGGGCTCTTCCCACCGTCCCTTCCTATGATCATGCACCAATCCTGGGCCCGGCTGCTCCCCATCCATCCGATATTCTGCTGCCCCCTCATACGACACCAGGGTGGGTAATGCTTGCCTCTCCTGCCCCACCTGGTTGCACGGATAGTGTCTGCTGTAGCTCTTTTTGTTCACCGGTGCTGGCGTTCTTCCTGGCTCCAGTATATCGCTCACTTTCCGCCCCCCTGCTCTCTGTACCCCTTCTATCTCCTTCTGCAGATCTTCCACTGGCACTACGTTCTGCCAATACATCCTGAGCCGATGGGCGTATGCTCCCATCCGCGCCGCGTCACTGCTCACCCCTTTACCCACCTGCTGGGTCACTCTTTCTTTCACCAGTCTCACTGGTTCTCGCACATCCCCACTCATGTCCAAGTGCTCCAGCAGGTATGCCAATCTGCCCTGCCTAGCCTGCAGCCACTCCATAATCCTGAACAGATCCTCCATTAGCTGCGTCCTTGGGTCTTGCTCACCCTTGCCCTTCCCTGCCCATGATACCCCTTGGCACTCCCACCCAGCCACCAGCAGGTCCACGTGCCCCCAGCTCGCCACTTCAGCTTCCGTGATCGTCCTTATGTCGTTCACTCCTCGGCTCATGGCTGCCCTGACCACTTCTTCCTTCAGCAGTTCTGGAAATTCCTGGTGCAGCTTCCACGCATGATGTTCCGCTATTTTTCTCACTTCTGGTGCCTTCTCCACGTAGATCCATTGCTTCACGGCAATCCCGTTCCGCACCACTGCTGCCAGTCCCGCCCCTATTCCCCCGAACAGTTCCACCAGCCGAATGGGTTGTTGCCAATCTGTCTGTTGGCTCGGTTCATCCATGAAGTGCATCCTAGGCTCTCCACCCCTTCTTGTGCCTGCTGCTTTCTCCCGTGCCCCCTCTTCCGCTGCCCCCTCCTTCTGATCTGCCCTATAAGCCCTCTTTGGCTCTGTCTTGACAAACTGCACAGGCAGCTGCCCTAGCGGCTCGCCCTTCCTCCACCACCTGGTTCGAAACTCCACGGTCTCCTTCCAAAAGCAGATAGTCATGCCCAATGCGAAGATCATCTCTGTGCCCACCAAGACGTCAAAATCCTCTTACTCCGAAATCCCACACCTGATCCTGATCGGCGTTTCATGCTTTTCCCCCTTCAGCAGTGTCAGCTCTATCGGCGTCCTGGTGCAGGGCATCCACTTTGATTCCCCCCCTTCTGCGGTCATCACTAGCATCCACTTCCCTACGTGTCTGTCTGGTGCCCACAGTCCCAGCTTCTCTGCCATCCTCTTTCCGAGTATTACGCTCTGTGCCCTCGTATCTATGATTGCCGTCTTAGCCTTCTCTCCTTCCACTGACAATGCGCCGCCTTGGATCAGCAGCACGGAGGTTTGACACGCCAACCTTTCTTGAGGGTGCCGCGCCGCGGTGCACCTTCCTTCCTTTTCCTCCGGTTTCTGCCCTCTCTCCCACTCCTTCCTCACCTGTTCCTTCCGGGCGTCCTTTCCTCCGCTGCGCAGCCCCATCTCTTCCCTTCCTCTCCAGGCCATATACGCTGGCTGCTCCTCATGCCCCATCTCCTTCTCTTCTCTTCCCGGCCAGACCATGAACGCAGCCTCCTCATCCTGCTCCACATCTTCCTCCTCCTCTTCCTTGGCGTACATCCCCGCCTCTGCTTCCCGTCGTGGTCCCATTGCCTGCAGCTGCGCTTGCAATCTACTGATCTGCTTCTCCAGTTCCTCTGGCGTTTTCTTCGCTGCTCCCTCCCGCTGATAGCACTCCTTTGCTGCATGCCCTCCCTTCCCACAGATTTCACACTTTGGTGCCGTTGGACACTCCCGCCGCCGGTGCCCTGGCTTGCCACAGGAGTCGCAGTTCTTGCAGTCTCTGCGCATGTGCCCTGGCTGCCCGCACCGGTGGCACGTCCGCGTATCAGGCCTGCTGTCCCCTCCTCCCACTGCCCTATCCTTCTCTTCTGGTATCATGGCTGCGGCCCATGTAGGTCCTCTGCCTCGCTCCGCCGGTCGTTGCCGATATGCTTCGTACTTCCTCTGGGCCAGCTCCATCTTCTCTGCTAGCTCGAACACTTCCTCAAGCGTCGTTTCAGCCCCCATCTCATACACCTTCATCCGCAGCCCGCTTCCCCAAGCGCCCTCCAGGCCGTCCAGGAACTTACTCACGAGCAGGGCCGTATCTGCGCAACTCACGTCCTCCGTCAGGTTAACCAGTCGGTTGTAATAGGTGAGTAGTGACTCGCCCCGCCCCTTCTTGAAGTCCTGGAATTCCCTTATCTTCTCCGCGGTGTGGCCTGGGAACTGCCGCTTCAGTCTCCTCAGGAATGCTTCCGTGGGGTCTTCCCCGTACCTCCCCGCCCTCTCCAGCAGCTCATCCATCTTCATTCTATACAAAGTCTCTGCCTCCCCTTCCAGGGTGTTCGGCAGACTCAGGAAGAAGTCCACTGAGTCCATGCCGCTTCGCTCACACCTGTACCGCACGTTGCCCACTTGCATCAGGTAGTTCTTCAGCGTGGGTCCCATGCGCTGATCTCCTGAGAAGCGCGCTGGCACCTCCACTCTCGTGACCATTGCTGAGCTTCCCTTACCCTCTCCCCATGCTTCACTCGGCCCTCCTGCAGACCTTCCTGCCGTTCCTCTCTCTCTCGCCCGCAGCATTCCCTCCCTTGCCTCTCTGGCCCGCTCCAGGCTGTGCATCAGCCCACTGCCTCCCTCTCCGCTGTCGCTGGTCTCGTCCTCCCTCCTCGGCACGCCTTCCATCATGCCGCTGATATCGGCCAGGGGAGCGAGATCCCCCACCGCGTCTTTCAATCCTGCTGTGATGCCGTTGCTGCGAACCGAATCCGCCTCCCCGGCTTCCCTCGTACTACATGTGCCAGTCAGGCGAGCGTGCCTCACTTCCACGCTTCTCTCCATAATAACGCTGCTGCTCAGGCGAGCGGTCGCCGCCTCCTCGTCTCTCCTCACGGGGTTGATAGGGACCAGGTGAGCGCCGACCCCCCCCGCACCTCCAATCGTGATACCTCCGCGAATCCGGTGAGCGCGCTCCGCCCCAGTGCCCACCGTCTCGGTGCTGCCGCGGATCTGGCGAGCGATGGCCGCCTCCACGCTTCTCCTCCCGCATCCCCCGTGCATCTGGCGAGCGCATGCCGCCACCACGCTCCCCTTCACGGCTCCGCCGCGATTCTGGCGAGCGTCCGCCACCGCCACGTCCCACATCCCGAGTCAGCTGCGGATCTGGCGAGCGCGCGCCACCGCCACGTCCCCTCACATGATTCAGCCGTGGATCTGGCGATCGCGCACCGCCGCTGCGCCCTCCATCACGATTCAGCCGCGGATCAGGCGAGCGCATGCCGCCGCCGCGCTCTACGTCACCTCGCCGACGCGGATCTGGAGAGCGTCCGCCACTGCCACGCCCCCCGCCGTCACCTTCCTCTCCGCCGCGTGGCAGATTTCGACCGCTCTGTCCGTCCGCCTCCGCCGCGTTTGGCTTCGCCGCCACGCCCGCCTGCGCGGGATCATCGTCCTTGACTCCAGCGGGCATTTCGCGGGCATTTCGCGCTGCTCGCCTGCTCTCCTGGAACTCGTCATCGCCCTTGGTCCCGCCTTCACGATCCGACTCCTGCACCTCATTCGCCGAGTCTATCTCCTCTTCTCCATCCACATCGAGATCGCCTTGGCGACCCGAGAAGAGCTCCTCTAGACCTCGCCCGCGGCCACGATCTTCGCGACGGCGATAGCCTTCTTCCGGCGAGCGGTATGCTCCCGTGTCCTGACGGTACCCATGACCGCCTTCAGCTCCGTGGCGCCCGTCCGTCCGCCATGGGTCACTTCCCATCGTAACAGATCCGGATCCGCCTCTTCCTTCTCGAGCGGGTCTTCCCTCCTGCCGATCTGGCGCGAGAGGGACCTGATCCGCGCGAAAGGCCGGCCTCCGCGGAGAGCGCTCAGGTCGCCGCGGCGACCTTTCCAATGAACGCCCGCGCTCACGTGAGCGTTCGCGCCGTGAGCGATCCTCCTCGCGGCGTCCGTAATTCCTGCCGTAACGCAGCTCGTCGACATCCATGCTTGTACGCGCACCCTTTCTGTTTGTTATGAAAGAAACGAGACTCTCACCTCAAAGGTCCTCCCTAAGTGGTGTGCCACCCGTGTGCAATGCTTGAGGCAACAACAATCCACTATACGAAAGGATAACAAACAGAAAGCATTGTGTGTGTGTGCGAGGGTGAACTTACCTGACCCTGGCTCGAACCGTGCATTTCTCAATGTGCGGCTCGAGCCTGGGTTGGTTCGTTCCCATTGGTTGCATGGATTTCACCCCTTGGTGCTCTCCTACCAACTTCGCGTCAATTTCCCAGCCCCCACCTACCCATCCTCGAATCTGCAAACACAACATAGCTACACCATCACTACACCCCCTTATTACTGGCACCTTATATGCACAACCGTGCATATTCGGTGACAAAGCACAGAGGGGAAAAGGGAGTGAGGAAGCACAGAGGGGAGAAGGGAGTGCGAAAGCACAGAGAAGGGAGTGAGGAAGCACAGAGGGGAGAAGGGAGTGAGGAAGCACAGAGGGGAGAAGGGAGTGAGGAAGCACAGAGGGGAGAAGGGAGTGAGGAAGCACAGAGCGGAGAAGGGAGTGAGGAAGCACAGAGGGGAGAAGGGAGTGAGGAAGCACAGAGGGGAGAAGGGAGTGAGGAAGCACAGAGGGGAGAAGGGAGTGAGGAAGCACAGAGGGGAGAAGGGAGTGAGGAAGCACAGAGGGGAGAAGGGAGTGAGGAAGCACAGAGGGGAGAAGGGAGTGAGGAAGCACAGAGGGGAGAAGGGAGTGAGGAAGCACAGAGGGGAGAAGGGAGTGAGGAAGCACAAAGGGGAGAAGGGAGTGAGGAAGCACAGAGGGGAGAAGGGAGTGAGGAAGCACAGAGGGGAGAAGGGAGTGAGGACGCACAGAGGGGAGAAGGGAGTGAGGAAGCACAGAGGGGAGAAGGGAGTGAGGAAGCACAGAGGGGAGAAGGAAGTGAGGAAGCACAGAGCGGAGAAGGGAGTGAGGAAGCACAGAGGGGAGAAGGGAGTGAGGAAGCACAGAGGGGAGAAGGGAGTGAGGAAGCACAGAGGGGAGAAGGGAGTGAGGAAGCACAGAGGGGAGAAGGGAGTGAGGAAGCACAGAGGGGAGAAGGGAGTGAGGAAGCACAGAGGGGAGAAGGGAGTGAGGAAGCACAAAGGGGAGAAGGGAGTGAGGAAGCACAAAGGGGAGAAGGGAGTGAGGAAGCACAGAGGGGAGAAGGGAGTGAGGACGCACAGAGGGGAGAAGGGAGTGAGGAAGCACAGAGGGGAGAAGGGAGTGAGGAAGCACAGAGGGGAGAAGGAAGTGAGGAAGCACAGAGCGGAGAAGGGAGTGAGGAAGCACAGAGAGGAGAAGGGAGTGAGGAAGCACAGAGGGGAGAAGGGAGTGAGGAAGCACAGAGGGGAGAAGGGAGTGAGGAAGCACAGAGGGGAGAAGGGAGTGAGGAAGCACAGAGGGGAGAAGGGAGTGAGGAAGCACAGAGGGGAGAAGGGAGTGAGGAAGCCAGAGGGGAGAAGGGAGTGAGGACGCAGAGAGGGGAGAAGGGAGTGAGGAAGCACAGAGGGGAGAAGGGAGTGAGGAAGCACAGAGGGGAGAAGGAAGTGAGGAAGCACAGAGCGGAGAAGGGAGTGAGGAAGCACAGAGCGGAGAAGGGAGTGAGGAAGCACAGAGGGGAGAAGGGAGTGAGGAAGCACAGAGGGGAGAAGGGAGTGAGGAAGCACAGAGGGGAGAAGGGAGTGAGGAAGCACAGAGGGGAGAAGGGAGTGAGGAAGCACAGAGGGGAGAAGGGAGTGAGGAAGCACAGAGGGGAGAAGGGAGTGAGGAAGCACAGAGGGGAGAAGGAAGTGAGGAAGCACAGAGGGGAGAAGGGAGTGAGGAAGCACAGAGGGGAGAAGGGTGTGAGGAAGCACAGAGGGGAGAAGGAAGTGAGGAAGCACAGAGCGGAGAAGGGAGTGAGGAAGCACAGAGGGGAGAAGGGTGTGAGGAAGCACAGAGGGGAGAAGGGAGTGAGGAAGCAAAGAGGGGAGAAGGGAGTGAGGAAGCACAGAGGGGAGAAGGGTGTGAGGAAGCACACAGGGGAGAAGGGAGTGAGGAAGCACAGAGGGGAGAAGGGAGTGAGGAAGCACAGAGGGGAGAAGGGAGTGAGGAAGCACAGAGGGGAGAAGGGAGTGAGGAAGCACAGAGGGAAGAAGGGAGTGAGGAAGCACAGGGGTGCGACGGACGCCTCATGTGGGGCTGTGAACGTAGGGGCTGCAGCTCGTGAGGTGGTGATGTGACCTTGGAAGGTTGAGAGCGGTGAGGAGAGTAGGAGTGGAAGAGTGGAAGGATGGGGAGGGAAGGGGGGTGAGAAGGAGGATCTCTTAGTAATGAAAGCACTCGGGCAGTTTGAGAGGGGCAGTGAGGGGCAGTGAGGGGCAGTGAGGGGATGGAAGAGAGGAGGGATGGGGAGGAGTGAACAGCGTGGCAGTGGGCGTGTCAATAAACGCCTTTGGGAGGCGGAACGAGGATAATGTGTGAAGTTGGAGAGAGAAGATGAGGAAGGGATGTAGGGAGAGGAGAGGAAGGGATGTAGGGAGAGGAGAGGAAGGGATGTAGGGAGAGGAGAGGAAGGGATGTAGGGAGAGGAGAGGAAGGGATGTAGGGAGAGGAGAGGAAGGGATGTAGGGAGAGGAGAGGAAGGGATGTAGGGAGAGGAGAGGAAGGGATGTAGGGAGAGGAGAGGAAGGGATGTAGGGAGAGGAGAGGAAGGGGTCGAGCGGGAGAGAATGGTGAGCGAAAGGTTGGCCACATCTTATAGAATCACCTCGTCTAGAATCACATCGTCTATAGAGACTAGAACCATTTCTTCTAGGGACCATTTCCTGTGAATCACGTACTATTGTTGGATTCTCTCAGAGTCGATACTTGGCTGCCTCAACTGCAATTACCTGAAAGGAAGTCGTCCACATACACGCCTGTGCGCGTCGCTGCCATCCCCCTCACCGCACCAGCACCGCACAGCACCGTGGCGCGCGACTGAGCCCGCGCACACCACAGCACTCTTATTCAGTCACCCTTATGCCCTTCTGTCCGCCTCCCTCCCTCTCCAACCGCACGGTGGGAGGAACTGACGACTGGGCTTTGCGGAGGGCCTGCGGCGGTGAAACTCGCCTCGCCGGTGAAATGGCTCCGAGCCGCGACAGCGAAATACAGAGTCCGCGGCGGGAAAAACTCGGCGGATCAGCCTTTCGCGCTTTTCCGTAAATTGCACCGAAACGTCCGATATGCTACCTGTTCATAGAAGGATCGAACCGCGCGTAGCTTGCCGCGTGCGCATGGCAAGTGGAGTTGGGCTGGCGAACCGAACCGTGTCCAGAAATAATCCTTCCCATACATTAGGGCGTGGAACCTTTACACGGGGGTACGGACACCAGTCGTGAATGTGGGACTGGGTTGGAAACCAGCACAACTAAAGACCAAAATGGTCGTAGGGACCCAGATTAAAAAAATGTTTTAGCTGAATAATATGAAATCCAAGCCAACCACCCGACAAAAGTCACAATTGGTACCCGGTTAAACTGCGACTGGCACCCGATTGTCGCGTCCGAGTGGGATGCGCAACCAGTGGCGGTCACCAACGAACGTGGATTCCGTTAGGCCATCGGCGAAGAGTGCGGCTTTGGTAACCACCCTGAGTTGCTAAATTGTGGTGCGGTTTCCGTGAACCACTGCAAGGATTCCGCGCCCTTGCCTTGCATTGAGACACATCAACGTCCTATCTCTTTCTCCTAGATGCGCCTCGTCCTCGCCTCACGATTCCCAACCAGCCCTTAGCTGTCTCAGAACCAGGTTTGAATCGCCATCGCTGAATTCCGTCGGCAGTCATCGTCGGCGATCCGCTCGATCAACACGGCCGCCATAACCTACGATCATCCGTTTGCGCCAAATCGATCGTTGCAACCCATATCTGGCCGAATCGTCGCTCGCCGCGGCCCGTCACCCGTCGCCCATCGCTCGTCTCGCGTTCGCATTCTCAGCGCGCATCAGCGCGTGTCAGCGGGCCGCATCGTGTACGTCTACACTCGCTAGACTCGGTGGCGCTTCGAAATCCCGTGCTCTTCGTTTCTCAGCCCTTTCGCCGCGCATGTCAGCGGGCGGCACCTTTTGAGTCGACTGAAAAATCACCTCAGCGGGCGTGAGCGGGCGGCACCTTTTGAGTCGACTGAAAAATCACCTCAGCGGGCGTGAGCGGGCGGCATGGTGTACGTGGACACGTGGGACGAGTTCGCGGAGAAGGCAGAGGTGCTCTTTCGAGCCGACCCCTCCAAGGTCGGTGGCGTTTTATCGTTTTCTGCATGTAACTGGTCTACACGCAACGCAGCTTGTACTCGATACGGTATTCCTCACTGTGGGTTCACGAACGAGGAGGAGGAGGTGCTGTTTCGTTCCACCTTTTCCCCCTCCACTCGTTGTGCCCTTCGCCCCTCATCCGTTCCGCCCTTTCCCCTTCCATCCGCTCCGCCCTTCCATGTTCCTCCCATTCCGCCCTTCCATGTTCCTCCCATTCCGCCCTTCCATGTTCCTCCCATTCCGCCCTTCCATGTTCCTCCCATTCCGCCCTTCCATGTTCCTCCCATTCCGCCCTTCCATGTTCCTCCCATTCCGCCCTTCCATTTTCCTCCCATTCCGCCCTTCCATGTTCCTCCCATTCCGCCCTTCCATGTTCCTCCCATTCCGCCCTTCCATGTTCCTCCCATTCCGTCCTTCCATGTTCCTCCCATTCCGCCCTTCCATGTTCCTCCCATTCCGCCCTTCCATGTTCCTCCCATTCCGCCCTTCCATGTTCCTCCCATTCCGCCCTTCCATGTTTCTCCCATTCCGCCCTTCCATGTTCCTCCCATTCCGCCCTTCCATGTTCCTCCCATTCCGCCCTTCCATGTTCCTCCCATTCCGCCTTCCATTTTCCTCCCATTCCGCCTTCCATGTTCCTCCCATTCCGCCCTTCCATGTTCCTCCCATTCCGCCCTTCCATGTTCCTCCCATTCCGCCCTTCCATGTTCCTCCCATTCCGCCTTCCATTTTCCTCCCATTCCGCCTTCCATGTTCCTCCCATTCCGCCCTTCCATGTTCCTCCCATTCCGCCTTCCATGTTCCTCCCATTCCGCCCTTCCATGTTCCTCCCATTCCGCCCTTCCATTTCCTCCCATTCCGCCCTTCCATTTTCCTCCCATTCCGCCTTCCATGTTCCTCCCATTCCGCCCTTCCATGTTCCTCCCATTCCGCCCTTCCACGTTCCTCCCATTCCGCCCTTCCATGTTCCTCCCATTCCGCCCTTCCATGTTCCTCCCATTCCGCCCTTCCATGTTCCTCCCATTCCGCCCTTCCATGTTCCTCCCATTCCGCCCTTCCATGTTCCTCCCATTCCGCCCTTCCATGTTCCTCCCATTCCGCCTTCCATGTTCCTCCCATTCCGCCTTCCATGTTCCTCCCATTCCGCCCTTCCATGTTCCTCCCATTCCGCCCTTCCATGTTCCTCCCATTCCGCCTTCCATGTTCCTCCCATTCCGCCCTTCCATGTTCCTCCCATTCCGCCCTTCCATGTTCCTCCCATTCCGCCCTTCCATGTTCCTCCCATTCCGCCCTTCCATGTTCCTCCCATTCCGCCCTTCCATGTTCCTCCCATTCCGCCCTTCCATGTTCCTCCCATTCCGCCCTTCCATGTTCCTCCCATTCCGCCCTTCCATGTTCCTCCCATTCCGCCCTTCCATGTTCCTCCCATTCCGCCTTCCATTTCCTCCCATTCCGCCTTCCATGTTCCTCCCATTCCGCCCTTCCATGTTCCTCCCATTCCGCCCTTCCATGTTCCTCCCATTCCGCCCTTCCATGTTCCTCCCATTCCGCCCTTCCATGTTCCTCCCATTCCGCCCTTCCATGTTCCTCCCATTCCGCCCTTCCATGTTCCTCCCATTCCGCCTTCCATGTTCCTCCCATTCCGCCCTTCCATGTTCCTCCCATTCCGCCTTCCATGTTCCTCCCATTCCGCCCTTCCATGTTCCTCCCATTCCGCCCTTCCATTTCCTCCCATTCCGCCTTCCATGTTCCTCCCATTCCGCCCTTCCATGTTCCTCCCATTCCGCCCTTCCATGTTCCTCCCATTCCGCCCTTCCACGTTCCTCCCATTCCGCCCTTCCACGTTCCTCCCATTCCGCCCTTCCACGTTCCTCCCATTCCGCCCTTCCATGTTCCTCCCATTCCGCCCTTCCATGTTCCTCCCATTCCGCCCTTCCATGTTCCTCCCATTCCGCCCTTCCATGTTCCTCCCATTCCGCCCTTCCATGTTCCTCCCATTCCGCCTTCCATGTTCCTCCCATTCCGCCCTTCCATGTTCCTCCCATTCCGCCCTTCCATGTTCCTCCCATTCCGCCCTTCCATGTTCCTCCCATTCCGCCTTTCCATGTTCCTCCCATTCCGCCCTTCCATGTTCCTCCCATTCCGCCCTTCCATGTTCCTCCCATTCCGCCTTCCATGTTCCTCCCATTCCGCCCTTCCATGTTCCTCCCATTCCGCCTTCCATGTTCCTCCCATTCCGCCCTTCCATGTTCCTCCCATTCCGCCCTTCCATTTCCTCCCATTCCGCCCTTCCATGTTCCTCCCATTCCGCCCTTCCATGTTCCTCCCATTCCGCCCTTCCATGTTCCTCCCATTCCGCCCTTCCATGTTCCTCCCATTCCGCCCTTCCATGTTCCTCCCATTCCGCCCTTCCATGTTCCTCCCATTCCGCCCTTCCATGTTCCTCCCATTCCGCCCTTCCATGTTCCTCCCATTCCGCCCTTCCATGTTCCTCCCATTCCGCCTTCCATGTTCCTCCCATTCCGCCCTTCCATGTTCCTCCCATTCTGCCCTTCCATGTTCCTCCCATTCCGCCCTTCCATGTTCCTCCCATTCCGCCCTTCCATGTTCCTCCCATTCCGCCCTTCCATGTTCCTCCCATTCCGCCCTTCCATGTTCCTCCCATTCCGCCCTTCCATGTTCCTCCCATTCCGCCCTTCCATGTTCCTCCCATTCCGCCCTTCCATGTTCCTCCCATTCCGCCCTTCCATGTTCCTCCCATTCCGCCCTTCCATGTTCCTCCCATTCCGCCCTTCCATGTTCCTCCCATTCCGCCCTTCCATGTTCCTCCCATTCCGCCCTTCCATGTTCCTCCCATTCCGCCTTCCATTTTCCTCCCATTCCGCCTTCCATGTTCCTCCCATTCCGCCCTTCCATGTTCCTCCCATTCCGCCCTTCCATGTTCCTCCCATTCCGCCCTTCCATGTTCCTCCCATTCCGCCCTTCCATGTTCCTCCCATTCCGCCCTTCCATGTTCCTCCCATTCCGCCCTTCCATGTTCCTCCCATTCCGCCCTCCATGTTCCTCCCATTCCGCCCTTCCATGTTCCTCCCATTCCGCCTTCCATGTTCCTCCCATTCCGCCCTTCCATGTTCCTCCCATTCCGCCCTTCCATTTTCCTCCCATTCCGCCTTCCATGTTCCTCCCATTCCGCCCTTCCATGTTCCTCCCATTCCGCCCTTCCATGTTCCTCCCATTCCGCCCTTCCATGTTTCTCCCATTCCGCCCTTCCATGTTCCTCCCATTCCGCCCTTCCATGTTCCTCCCATTCCGCCCTTCCATGTTCCTCCCATTCCGCCCTTCCATGTTCCTCCCATTCCGCCCTTCCATGTTCCTCCCATTCCGCCCTTCCATGTTCCTCCCATTCCGCCCTTCCATGTTCCTCCCATTCCGCCTTCCATTTCCTCCCATTCCGCCTTCCATGTTCCTCCCATTCCGCCCTTCCATGTTCCTCCCATTCCGCCCTTCCATGTTCCTCCCATTCCGCCCTTCCATGTTCCTCCCATTCCGCCCTTCCATGTTCCTCCCATTCCGCCTTCCATGTTCCTCCCATTCCGCCCTTCCATGTTCCTCCCATTCCGCCCTTCCATGTTCCTCCCATTCCGCCCTTCCATGTTCCTCCCATTCCGCCCTTCCATGTTCCTCCCATTCCGCCCTTCCATGTTCCTCCCATTCCGCCCTTCCATGTTCCTCCCATTCCGCCCTTCCATGTTCCTCCCGTTCCGCCCTTCCATGTTCCTCCCGTTCCGCCCTTCCATGCTCCTCCCGTTCCGCCCTTCCATGCACCTCCCATTCCGCCCTTCCATGCTCCTCCCATTCCGCCCTTCCATGTTCCTCCCATTCCGCCCTTCCATGTTCCTCCCATTCCGCCCTTCCATGTTCCTCCCATTCCGCCCTTCCATGTTCCTCCCATTCCGCCCTTCCATGTTCCTCCCATTCCGCCCTTCCATGTTCCTCCCATTCCGCCCTTCCATGTTCCTCCCATTCCGCCCTTCCATGTTCCTCCCATTCCGCCCTTCCATGTTCCTCCCATTCCGCCCTTCCATGTTCCTCCCATTCCGCCCTTCCATGTTCCTCCCATTCCGCCCTTCCATGTTCCTCCCATTCCGCCCTTCCATGCTCCTCCCATTCCGCCCTTCCATGTTCCTCCCATTCCGCCCTTCCATGTTCCTCCCATTCCGCCCTTCCATGTTCCTCCCATTCCGCCCTTCCATGTTCCTCCCATTCCGCCCTTCCATGTTCCTCCCATTCCGCCCTTCCATGTTCCTCCCATTCCGCCCTTCCATGTTCCTCCCATTCCGCCCTTCCATGTTCCTCCCATTCCGCCCTTCCATGTTCCTCCCATTCCGCCCTTCCATGTTCCTCCCATTCCGCCCTTCCATGTTCCTCCCATTCCGCCCTTCCATGTTCCTCCCATTCCGCCCTTCCATGTTCCTCCCATTCCGCCCTTCCATGTTCCTCCCATTCCGCCCTTCCATGTTCCTCCCATTCCGCCCTTCCATGTTCCTCCCATTCCGCCCTTCCATGCTCCTCCCATTCCGCCCTTCCATGTTCCTCCCATTCCGCCCTTCCATGTTCCTCCCATTCCGCCCTTCCATGCTCCTCCCATTCCGCCCTTCCATGTTCCTCCCATTCCGCCCTTCCATGTTCCTCCCATTCCGCCCTTCCATGTTCCTCCCATTCCGCCCTTCCATGTTCCTCCCATTCCGCCCTTCCATGTTCCTCCCATTCCGCCCTTCCATGTTCCTCCCATTCCGCCCTTCCATGTTCCTCCCATTCCGCCCTTCCATGTTCCTCCCATTCCGCCCTTCCATGTTCCTCCCATTCCGCCCTTCCATGTTCCTCCCATTCCGCCCTTCCATGCTCCTCCCATTCCGCCCTTCCATGCTCCTCCCATTCCGCCCTTCCATGTTCCTCCCATTCCGCCCTTCCATGCTCCTCCCATTCCGCCCTTCCATGCTCCTCCCATTCCGCCCTTCCATGTTCCTCCCATTCCGCCCTTCCATGTTCCTCCCATTCCGCCCTTCCATGTTCCTCCCATTCCGCCCTTCCATGTTCCTCCCATTCCGCCCTTCCATGCTCCTCCCATTCCGCCCTTCCATGTTCCTCCCATTCCGCCCTTCCATGTTCCTCCCATTCCGCCCTTCCATGTTCCTCCCATCATGTTCCTCCCATTCCGCCCTTCCATGTTCCTCCCATTCCGCCCTTCCATGTTCCTCCCATTCCGCCCTTCCATGTTCCTCCCATTCCGCCCTTCCATGTTCCTCCCATTCCGCCCTTCCATGTTCCTCCCATTCCGCCCTTCCATGTTCCTCCCATTCCGCCCTTCCATGTTCCTCCCATTCCGCCCTTCCATGTTCCTCCCATTCCGCCCTTCCATGTTCCTCCCATTCCGCCCTTCCATGTTCCTCCCGTTCCGCCCTTCCATGTTCCTCCCGTTCCGCCCTTCCATGCTCCTCCCGTTCCGCCCTTCCATGCACCTCCCATTCCGCCCTTCCATGCTCCTCCCATTCCGCCCTTCCATGTTCCTCCCATTCCGCCCTTCCATGTTCCTCCCATTCCGCCCTTCCATGTTCCTCCCATTCCGCCCTTCCATGTTCCTCCCATTCCGCCCTTCCATGCTCCTCCCATTCCGCCCTTCCATGTTCCTCCCATTCCGCCCTTCCATGTTCCTCCCATTCCGCCCTTCCATGCTCCTCCCATTCCGCCCTTCCATGTTCCTCCCATTCCGCCCTTCCATGTTCCTCCCATTCCGCCCTTCCATGTTCCTCCCATTCCGCCCTTCCATGTTCCTCCCATTCCGCCCTTCCATGCTCCTCCCATTCCGCCCTTCCATGTTCCTCCCATTCCGCCCTTCCATGTTCCTCCCATTCCGCCCTTCCATGTTCCTCCCATTCCGCCCTTCCATGTTCCTCCCATTCCGCCCTTCCATGTTCCTCCCATTCCGCCCTTCCATGTTCCTCCCATTCCGCCCTTCCGTGTTCCTCCCATTCCACCCTTCCATGTTCCTCCCATTCCGCCCTTCCATGTTCCTCCCATTCCGCCCTTCCATGTTCCTCCCATTCCGCCCTTCCATGTTCCTCCCATTCCACCCTTCCATGTTCCTCCCATTCCGCCCTTCCATGTTCCTCCCATTCCGCCCTTCCATGTTCCTCCCATTCCGCCCTTCCATGTTCTCTCTCTCTCCCACCTTCTCTTCCCCTCCCTCCCCGCCTCCCTTTCATCCCCCTTTCCTTTCCCTGCACCCTTCTGAACCGCACTGTTCTCCCCCAACTTTAACTGCCCCCTTTTCACTTCCCTGACCTTTTCTCACATGCACAACCATACAGGCACTAGCACTAGCACCCCCGCCCCCCCGCCCCCCCTCGCCCTTCCCCCCTCCTCCCCCCCACACATACACTGCTTTTCTGTGTGTCTATACTCTTAGACTCGTTCGTTCACCCCACACGCCCCCTGCCCCGGCCCCTGCCCCCAACCCCTGTAGTTCCGCTGTGTGAGCAATTACTGTACCGCCACGCCACGGCAATGGCAAATTGGTGCCCAAGGGCACAAGTGAATGACCGTGCATGTCAGTCACTTTCACTCTCCTTCCTTCTCCCATACACCCCCCTGCCTCTGTTCCCGCACCGACCCCTAACCCGCCCCTGCAGTTCCGCTATGTGGGCAAGTATAGGCACTGCGGTGGCAAGTATAGGCACTGCGGTGGCAAGCTGGCTGGTCCTCAAGCCCATCAGCCACGTCGTGTGTTCTTTCACACACATTCTCCCACTCCCATACACCCCCCCTGCACTGCACTGCACCGCACCCAACCCCCCCTCCTTTGGCCCTTGCAGTTCCGCTATGTGAGCAAGTACCGCCACTGCGATGGCAAGCTGGTGCTTAAAGCCACAGACGACCGCGTGGTGAGTCAGTAAGGGCGAGAGGGAGGTGGGTCAGAGTGATGGTGAGGTGTGGTTAGGGCTTTGCCTGTGACGTGAGGGCGTGTCTTGCCACGCCCGCCACTACAATGGCAAGCTGGTGCTCAAGGCAAGGCCACAGACGACCTTGTGGTGAGTGGTGGTGTGGGTGGGTGGGTGATGGTGGCGGGATGAGAGGGAGGTGGGTCCGAGTCACTGTGAGGTATGGATGGGGTTTCCCTGTACCGCTGTGATGGCAAGCTGGTGCTTAAAGCCACAGACGATCGCGTGGTGAGTGGTGGCAGGGCGAGAGAGAGGCGGGTGAGTCCGAGTTTGTGAGTAGACGGTTTAAGGTGTTCTCTGCTCTGTTCCACGCTCTGCCCCTATTCCCTGCTTCCCTTTTCCCTGCTCCCCTTCTCCCTGCTCCCGCTTCCCTGCTCCCCCATTCCCTGCTTCCCCCCCTTCCCTGCTCCCCCCTTCCTTCTTCCCCTATTCCCTGCTCCCCCTTCCCTGCTCCCCCTTCCCTGCTCCCCCCTTCCCTGCTCCCCCCTTCCCTGCTCCCCCTTCCCTGCTCCCCCTTCCCTGCTCCCCCTTCCCTGCTCCCCCCTTCCCTGCTCCCCCCTTCCCTGCTCCCCCCTTCCCTGCTCCCCCCTTCCCTGCTCCCCCTTCCCTGCTCCCCCCTTCCCTGCTCCCCCCTTCCCTGCTCCCCCCTTCCCTGCTCCCCCCTTCCCTGCTCCCCCCTTCCCTGCTCCCCCCTTCCCTGCTCCCCCCTTCCCTGCTCCCCCCTTCCCTGCTCCCCCCATTCCCTGCTCCCCCCTTCCCTGCTCCCCCCTGCCCTGCTCCCCCATCCTTCACCCTCCCGTCCCTGCTGCACCCGTCCTGGGAGTTGTGTCGTTGGTCAGTTGCTAGCCACCTCAACCGGCAGTGTCTGGGTGGCAGGCAGGGTGTCAGGGGGGACACGCTTGCTGTCAACGGCTCGGGAAGGGTTCTTGTCGGAAAGGGGTCTGGTCGGAAAGGGGTCTAATTGGGAACGGCCTGGTCTTTTGTGGCATTGCAGGTCAGGGGGGGGGCGAGGGGGGATTGGTGGAGTGGTGGCGTGAGTCTGCCAAGGAAATGGAGCGCCTCAAAGCACTCCCTTCTACTGTCCACCCATTTCTCCCCCACTCTCCTCACTCCTCCTGACTCTCCTTCCCCCTCCCCCCTACCCCCCTTTCCCCCGCCCCCAGTGCATCAAGTTCCGCACGGACCAAGCTCAGGACGCCAAGAAGATGGAGCGCCTCAACAACCTGCTCTTCACGCTCATGGCCCGCGGCCCAGACGGTACGAAAGAGGCTGCACATGCACACGCGAACGCATGGTAGTGGTAACGCATAGTTCACACACAAGCACGTGCCTCCATAGTTCGACGGTAGGGTTAGACCATTGAATAGTAGCCTGCTGCACCCTTGCCATCACCCTCAGCCCCTTGCCATCACCCTCAGCCCCTCTGCTCTGTTCCAACTCATCCCAACTCATCCCAACTCTTCCCAACTCTTCCCCTTTGCTCTTACCAATCCTCTGTGTCGCCTCCATGAATGAGTTTCTCTACACTGCACCTCCTCTGGTCTATCCCTTTCTCCCTCCCCTGTGTTGTCCCTTGTTGAATATGTTGGTGGAGCCACTTCTATTGGAGATATGATAACTCCCTTACCCAACCATGTTTCTGTTTCTGCCGTTGCTAATAATCTTGCTAAGCGAAGGCGCTCATTCTCGTCAAACTTAGCGAAATTGATGTCTCAACGCCGCTGCTGATGCTCTTCCTACAGCTGTCGTTGGAGCCCCAGCAGCACGCGTTTACCATTTTTCATGGGTTACTTCTCTCATTCTTCCATGCTTGCTCCTTTTCCCCACGTTACTTTTGCTGCTGCTGTGGTTCCCAACAGCTGTGGTGGAGTTACTGTCGTTGGAGCCCCAGCAGCTGCCTTGTCTCATCCATATATCCCCCACCCTTACCTTACCTTGTTTGCGCATCTCCCCCGTGTTGTTGCTGCTGCTGTGGTTCCCAACAGCTGTGGTGGAGTCTCTGTCGTTGGAGCCCCAGCAACTGGCGGCTCAGCAGCAGCAACAGCAGCAGCAGCAGGCAAGGAGAGGCAGGGGGCGGCGGCAATGACCACATGCCCTGCCCTGACCTGGCCCACACAATGACCACACAGTATAGGGCGCATACTGCAGGCATCACACAGAGATTATTTTTGAATGGACTAATAATTCATCAGAGTTGAGAATCTCGACTCGAGATGCTGTGGAGGCGACCCACATACCGGTACCTGTGGAGGCTGTGGAGATGGAGATGCGTTTCTTATGAAGCCAGAAAGTAGAGGGCACATGTACACATAGGATTCTAACAGTAGCATATTTTTCACCACCAGGAATTGCAATTGTGGGGTCAAGTATCAGCAGTGGTCGTGTGAGGGAGGCTTTGTGTACAGGGTATCAGAAGCTCACGAGTGGTACCAGATTTCAGACTGCTAATTCGCGATAAGAAGTCAAGAGTGCACTAACCAATCCCTGCCATCCACTTCACAGAAAATGGCATGCTGCAATGAGCTCCCCAAACATCATCTATGTGGGCCAGAGCACCCTCCCATCCCCTCCTCACTCACAGTAATACCCTCCACGTGTCCTAGCAAATCGAAAGGAGCAACTTCTAAGGCAGTGGTGAGCATGTTTCTTCAGGATCTCCTAATCTACCCCCTATTGAGTTTACCCTGGTGGAGCCTCCCCTCCATGCGTCCCCATGGTCATGCTTGCCATATGCACACTCACTCACACCCTTTCCAACGTCTCGTCTTGTGCACAGCAGCAACTGCGACTCCTCCCCTTTTCTAGTTCCTCCTAACAGCACCCGTCCCCTTCCACAAATTCATCTGTCAACCACGTGTCCTGTTGGGTTGATCATCTGTCAACCACGTGTCCTGTTGGGTTGATCATCTGCCTGCCCATCAACGCCTCTTTCCCTCCCCGCTGCTACTCCCCGCCGCAGCTTACGTTGATCATTCGCCCGTCCATGCCCCCATCTCTCGCCGCTGCTTCTTCCCCTCACGCGCCATCTTGGCAAAGATCGTATGCCCTTCAACGCCCCCTTCTCTCCGCGCTGCTACTTCCCCCCGCGGGTCACGTTGCCCATCTGGCCGCGCACGGCTCCCTGGGGGAACGTGGAGGTGGCGATGAGAGCGTGGAAGGAGGCGGGGGCAGCGAGAATGCTGCTCACAGCCGCAGCCACAGAGCCGCCCGCAGCGGCGGAGAGGGACGACGCGTTGCCCCACACGCCCCTAGCGCCGTAGCTGAAGCGCGCAGCCGCAGGGGGGGGAGCAGCGGTGGCGTTGGTGGCGCGATGGACGGGGCGGGTGGTGTTGGTCCAGGCGGAGGCGGGGAAGGCGAGGAGGAGCGAGCCAGAGGGGGAGGAGGCGGGGCCTGCGTGGATGGAGGCGGCAGTGGGAGGGGAGGGCGAGGAGAGGTGCGCGAGGGAGAGCGAGTAGTGCACGTCCATGTCAGTGGCCGTCCTGGGGAGGAAGGGGAGGGTAAGGAGGAGAAGGAGTTGGTGTGAGGAGACGAGGAAGGGTCAACCCAGGAGGGCTGAGATGGAGTGTGGACTGCAGAGGAACGAGTTTGCAAGAGCACAGAGAGGAGGGCTCATAAGCAAGTGAAAGGAGAAGCAGAGCCAAGGCGGTGCAAAAGAGAAAGCGGAGAGAAAGAGCGACAAGCGGCGCTCACTTGACAAGCGTGAGCTCCAGGCGGCCCGTGGCATTGGCCATGCCTGCTGACCCCACCATCTGCTTGCCGCTCATCCGCGCACCCACCACACCTGCCACGCACGCACAAGCAAGCAAGGCGTCAAGTCCACCGGCTTACCACAGGCTGCAGCAATGAACGAACATAAGCTAGAAGTCAGCAGCTGTCGTGCAATCCTACTCACCAATCACATTGCCTCCTCGCCCGCCACGTCCGCCACCAGCACGACCGCCAGCGCCAGCAGCACCACCCCGCTGCGGCCTGCCCCGGCCGCCGTCAGTGCCGTTCACAGCAGCCCTGCGATTGCCGTTCACGGCAGCCCTGCGAGTGCTGTTCACGGCAGCCCTGCGAGTGCCGTTCACGCTGTGGGCCGCCCCGCTGCCGTCCCGCCGCCCGCCCACCCTCGTGCCATTCACGTGCCTCGTGCCATTCACGTGCCTCGTGCCATTCACGTGCCTCGTGCCATTCACGTGCCCCTTTCCTCCCGCCACGCGAGTTCCGTTGGCTGCCACGTGGCCGTCAAACGACTTGTGCTGCTTCACGCCCATCGTCGTCTCTTGCTGCCCCTGCCGCTTGCCGCCAGCCGTCTGCACTGCCGGCTGCTGCGACTCGGAGCGGGCGGGTTTCTTTCCGGACGCCGATCCAGTGGCACCCGAGATGCCCGCCCGCTTATTGGCGGTAGCAGCCTTGTCCCTCGCTTCGCCTGCCGTCGCCTGCGAGCGGGTCTTGCTGGCGGCTTCTGCGAGGACTGAAGGGAAGGGAAGGCGGTGAGGGAGGATGACGGAACAGGACGGACATATGAGCCCCGGTCAATTATTTCGAATCGTCAAAATGATACTGCTCATTTCTCCAAAAACCAAAATGAATGACACATAGGGGGTGACGAGACGACATGCACGAGAGACTGGGGTGAGGAGTGAATGGAATGGAACCGACGGGCCGTGGCGACTCACTGGCCGTGGCGACGAGCGCAAGTAGCGCGAGAAGCAGGAAGCGCCGCGTGGAAGCCATGATACCGTGAAGTCGGTGAAGCGAAAGCTGGACGGTGAGAGCGGAGCACTACAAACAAGAGCGTCTCAGGTGCTGATCTAACCGAAGTCGAATTGTCGGCAAAGAATTTTTGAGAGCGTCGAAGCACGGTCCAGAGAGAGAGCAGTAAGGATTGTCACTAGCCAGTTCGAGTGGATGATGAGAGGATCCATCGCGCCTCTGCTTTTATAGAGTGGGCGAACGAGGTTTCGCGACGAATCGCCTCGCCAGCGATCAATTTCGAGACATTCCGAATCGCGAATGTGAAATGCGGTACGGAAGGCACCGACACATGAGGAGCATAATTCACTAGTAACACAGCTATCTCCCCCTGAAAATTTTTGGCGGGAAGCGAGAGCTGTGTTGGATGAGGCAGTGCAAGGTTGACCAGTCCAAGGAGGTGTGTCTTGGGGAGCACGTACGCCGTAAGGGAAGAGTAGGTTTCACGATAAAAACTACCGGTAGAAAACGGGATCATTCACACGTTAGAAAACCAAAATAAGCAATCTCGATGGGCAGCCTAGCTCTCTACTCACTGGCCTTGAAGATTGCTAACAGATCAGATAACACCCGACATGGCGAGCTCCCCCTGGAATTTTATGGCGGGAAGAGAGGTGTGCTCTGGATGAGGGAATTCGAGCCGCACTGGATTAGGGAACACAGGCTTGACTGGTCCAAGCAGGTGTGTCTTGGGACAGACGTACGCCGTACGGGAAGGATTCGTTACAGATATGGCTTTTAGGATATATCGCAATAGTAATAATGTACACTTTCCAAATTGTGAAACAGACTTCAATATTAACAGAATACTATTCATAAACGTTGCTGAATCCTTTCGTGTCTTTGATGCGTCAGAATCAATAAACAAAATAGTATTTGTACTTTTGTGTATATAACTTTTGCTATGATAGTATCTGGATCAAAGAATGTTATAATTATGCTTACAAATGAAAAAAAAAACAAAACACACACACACACACACACACACACACACACACACACACACACACACACACACACACACACACACACACACACACAACGGCTTCTGTTATCAGCAGGTTTGTTACGATATGAAATTTAATGAGGAGGCATTCCTATATGCTACGGAACAACTCTACCGAGTACGAAGTCGAGGCGTCAGAAGAGTCGAAGCGACGCTAGCAACCGTCAGATCAAGATCGATGCAGATAGTTAATATTTGGAATAGAAAAGAGCGGGAACAGGTTTTAAACAGGTTCCTGCGCCGCACGGTTTGAACTCGGCTGCAATAAGGGAATGTACCCCTTAGAGTACATGGCTAGTCTAGGACTCTTCGTATTCCCTATATTTCCTATATCAACACAATGTATGCATGCTATTATCATCTCAGTCATTTTACATTCACTCTGACCTGAGGTCAACACTTCCGCTGCAACAATATCTGCGAACAACCCAGAGCCGATCCCTGGCTAAGTCATGTTTAGGATTGTAACATGGTATGAGAGCTACTCATGGATTCTAGCAATGTCACTTCCGTGAAATTCGCCGAACCTAGATCTGGCGAGCGGCACACTCTCCAAGATTAGGATGGCCGGAGGATCCGGAGGCCAAACGAATCTGACGGCCGAAGGACAAACCAACCCGGCTGCGACAAATGAGGCGACAACTACGATCAGCACTGCTGCACTCGAGCAGTTATTCTCGCGACTATCAACTATGGAGAAAGAACTCCAAGAATTGTGCAAAGGTGACGCGGGAACCTCTAGAACACATATATTAACCGCTGTCAGAACATTCGTGACCAGATCACGAAGCACGGAAGCGCCATTCCGGAGGAGATATTCGTCAACATCATCCTCCAAGGACTCGGGCCTGAGTGGAAGCCCTGCAAAGCGCTACTCCGACAACGAGGAATCATCTCAGAAGCGGCGCTATGCACCGCCTTCCTGTCTGAACAGCAGGACATGGACTCAGGCAGGACAAGCTCCGCGCCGCGCCGAGAGCGCCTCGCCTTCTACACAGACAACCGTGAAGAGCGTCGACAACCAAGGCGCCACTATTGCAAAATCTGCAAAATATTCAGACATTCAACGGACTGATGCAAATTCTGGTCCAACTATCGCCACCCGAATTCCACTCACCAAAACAATTGGGTCGGCCTTAAAGACGCTCGTCAATCCCAGCTTCAACAACAAACTTCTCGCTCTCCTGCACAGCAACAACAGACTCAAGGACCTCAAGCAAGAGCTCCTAGAAACGTCATCGCAAACATGGCGACAAGGCATCGCCCACGCACCGATGAACCAGAGAAGAGGAAGAACCTCACGGCGAGCTCATTTAACCTGAAGAAGGATGGAACAACCCCTTCACAGAGAATCACTACTACGTGTACGACGAGGACGAGCAAGATTGGCATCAGTCAATACAACTGCGGAAAAGCCTGCCCCATGACAATCAGCGCTTTGTACCTGTGGGATGGAAGGAGGGTAAAGATCCGACGTTCCACAGAAGATTAAAGGCAACTCTGGTAACGCCGCGGCTCGCGCTACTCTTGCGCAATGACCACAGAAACCAAAACACCTGGTACCTGGACAGCTACTGCGGCCAACACATGGTGGAATCCATCAGGTACATCTCGAACATCAGCCGCGCCCCTGCCACTTACGTCACTGTGGCCAACAACAAGCAACTGCGAGCAAGTGCGCAAGTCATCGTAGTTTTGCAAGCCCGAGACAGCAACACGCACATCTCGTTCAACGACGTGCTCTACGTACAAGATCTCCGCTTCAACCTATTGTCGGTAGGACAACTCAGACACTGCGGAGTCATGTATCAGAATGAACGAACAGGAATGATTGAACTAGCAGTGAAATGAGTACAAGTACCTAACCCTAGAATTGTGTACCCCCTAAAGGCTAACCCACTGTAGCCTAAACAACCACAACATATATAATGTTTGACACACCCCCATAGGCAAAGTGGGGGAGAACAAGGGGTCACAAGACCAGTCAGAGCAAAGCAAAGCACAAGCAAGCTCAGGGTGGATCTCAAGGGATACCACACAAATTCCGAGCACAAGCAAGTGGTCACAAGACCAGTTCACATGCAGTTTGATAATATAGCAAGAGGTACAGTGATCACAACCTAGCAAGTGAAAGCATGCAGGTATATATATAGGGATCACAGTACAAGCAAAGTCAAGAAGTAAGCAAGAAAGGTCCAGCAGGCACAAGGCCTAGAAGAGTACAGAAGCGCTGATGGTCACAAGGCTGAAGCGCCTTGGTGAACACGTCAGCAGTGTTGGCCTGAGTGGCCACGTAACGCAGACGAAGCTGACCACGCTGCTGCAACTCTCGAGCAAGGAAGTAATGCAGAGCGATGTGCTTTGTTCTGTGCTCCAGTCTGTGCTCCTGACACAAGGCAATGGCAGCCTTGTTGTCGACGTACAGCACTGGAGGAGAACGAGGCCGCTCTCCCAAGTCAGTCAGTAGGTAGGTGAGCCAGCGTAGCTCCTGGGCCGCCATGGCTGTGGCGTAGACCTCAGCCTCACAACTGGAGCTGAGAACAGAAGAAGAGCGTGTAGAACGCCAAGAAACTGAACCAGAGCCAAGACTGAAGGTGTAACCCTGAGACGACCGCTGAGTAGCCTGATCGTCTGCCCAAGAAGCGTCTGAGTGCCCAGTGAGAACAACTCGGTCTCGCCCTCCAAGCACTAGCCCCATGCCCGACGTACTGCACAAGTAGCGCAACACCCTCTTAGCTGCATCCATGTGCTCCTTCCGGTGACGGCCGGGAGCGACATAGCGTGCAAGGATGCTAAGAGGGTATGCAAGGTCAGGTCGAGTGCAGGTCATCAGGTACATGAGGCAGCCCACAAGCTCTGGATACGGGCCACTCGGCTCTACGGACTCATCCGAAGGCAGAGCTGAGAGCGAGTGACCGGTAGGCAGAGGAGTGGACTGAGGCGAGGAGTACGTGAAGCGGAAGCGCTGAAGGACCTGCTGCACCATGTGTGACTGAGTCAAGGTGATGGTGCGCCGTGCTCTGTCCCGGGTGATCCGCAAGCCAAGATAGCTCGTCAGTTCACCCAGGTCTGTGCACCTGTGTCTCTTCTGCAGCTCCGACTTTACGTGGGCGAGTGCCGCAGTGTCAGCAGTGGCAAAGACCAAGTCGTCGACGTACACGAGGATGTAGAACGGTGGCAGCGAGGTGTCGGTGCGTAGAAACAGCGACGGGTCAGCAGTAGAAGGAGTGAACCCAAGAGCCGCAAGTGTAGTCCTCAGTGTGTCGTGCCACTCACGTGGCGCCTGGCGGAGACCGTAGACTGGCCGCCGGAGGCTCCACTGGGTACCAGGAGGGAACGACCCAGTAAAGCCAGGTGGACGGCGCAGCCAGATCTCCTCGTGCAGACTGCCCTGTAAGAAAGCAGTGCTGAAGTCAAGAGAGTGGAGCTCGTAGTCACGCTGAGCGGCGACGTGCAGCAGAACCCGAAGAGTGGTCATCTTCGGGGTCGGGGAGAAGGTCTGGAAGAAGTCAACTCCCTCTCGCTGACTGAAGCCTCGTGCAACGTAACGCGCCTTGAAGACAGGCGGAGAACCCGGCTTCACCCTGAAAATCCACATGCCACTAACGATGTTCGCCCCAGGTGGGGGAACCTCGTCGACGTAGGTGCCTGTGGACTTCCAGGAAGCCATCTCTGCGTCCATGGCTGCCTGCCACTGAGAGGAGTAGGGACCCCCCATTGCCTCTGCGTAAGAGCGCGGGGTCGGGATGTCTGGGGCATCCGGGTCTCCCTCAGGGGCAACTAGCATGGACACGAGATGAGGCAAAGCAGCGGCAAAGCACTCAAACTCCTCCTGCCTGTCCTCAAGGACGTCCGTGCCAAGAGCACACTCACCCCCGACGGACGGAGGACAGACAGACTTAGACTCAGCAACAAGGCTAGCGGCGTAGTCTAGACGACAGCGAGCAGCAAAGTCGACAAGCTCAGCAACCAAGGCAGACGCAGCAGTAGACTCAAAGGAAGGGTCAGTGACAACAGTAGCCAGAAGACGCGTGACAGTAGGACTAGCAGCACGAAGGGAGTCAGACTCCGGGTCAGCAAGAGCAGGAAGAGAGGACGCAGGAGGAGACGGCAGAGGGACACGCTGTGGAGCAGTGGAAGGACGCAGAGTCATATAGTGTGTGCCAGGGACAGGCGGAGGACGCGCACACGGGGCTCGACGACCAGTGCGAGCAGCAGGAACTGGCGGCACTGGACGGAACGCAGGCGACACAGGACGAGACGCAGGCTCACGACGCTCCGTAAGACCTCCAGTCGGACCAGTGTAAGGAGCAGGACCAGGGAGAGGGGAGGAAGACGGTAGCTGTGACTGCGACTGGACAAACTGAGGACACTCTAAGGAGGGAGGAGGACAAGGAGGAGGAGGCTGACCAAGAACCTGCTGAAGGAGCGGAACGAAGTACGGCCGCGGCCGCGCAGCATCTCCAGAACCAGCAGAGACACCAGCGCCAGGGTCCTCAGTACCAGCAGCAGCTCCAACGCCCGGGTCCTCAGCAACAGTCGTAGCTCCAACTCCCGGGCCCGCAGCACCAGCAGCACCAGCAGCACCAGGACCAGTAGTACCGCCAGCAGCAGCAGCAGCTCCAGCGCCAGGGTCCGCAGCACCAGCAGCAGCTCCAACGTCAGGGTCCGCAGCACCAGCAGCGGCTCCAACTCCAGGGTCCGCAGCACCAGCAGCGGCTCCAACTCCAGGGTCCGCAGCACCAGCAGCACCAGTAGAGCCTCCAGCACCAGCAGCAGCACCTCCAGCAGCTCCAGCACCAGCAGCGCTAGCAGCAGCACCTCCAGCACCAGGGTCCGCGACACCAGGCGCGCCACTCCGGAGAGTGCAGCGCCGCTCGTACCACTCACGGATCCGCTCAAGAGAGGGCAGCTCCCGCTGAGGAGGGGAGGCACCAGCACCAGTCCCAGTAGTACTCCTGGCTCCAGAGGCACCTCTCCTGAGGCTGCAGTACTGTGAGTACCACTCACGCAGCTGCTCCGAGGAGAGAGCTCCTCCAGGTGTAGGACTCCCAGGCTCAGCACCCCCAGACTCAGAACCCCCAGACTCCGGACTCCGCGGCTCAGCAACCCCAGGCTCAGCACCCCCAGGCTCAGTACCCTCAGGCTCAGCACTCCCAGGCTCAGCACCCCCAGACTCCACACCGCCAGGCTCCGCACCCGTAGCCTCCGTACCCCCAGGCTCCGCACCCCCAGGCTCCGCACCCCCAGGCTCCGCACCTCCAGGCTCCGCACCCCCAGGCTCCGCACCCGCAGCAGGACGAGAGTCAACAGCTACCTCAACAGGCTCAACCGGGTCTACCTGGGACACACCTGAGGGAGCGGCACCCTGAGGGGGGAGGGGGTCTACCACAGCAGCACCTGGCGCGAGGAAGAGAGGCGGGGGGGGAGCGGGGCAGTGCGGTAGGGGAAGAGGCGGTAGTAGGGGACGGACTCGTCAAAAGTGACGTCCTGAGAGGGCAGGACCCGGCGCGAGGTGGCGTGGTAAAACTGCCAACCAGACGCGTCAGGGACAAAGCCAAGGAAGACACAGGGAACAGCGCGGGAGGAGAGCTTGTCCGCGGACGTATCGCGGACAAAAGCTCGAGATCCCCAGACCCGGAAACGCGACGCATCGCCAACCTCCCCCGTCCACAGCAGTGTGGGCGAGGTCTCCGGCAAGGAGACACGGGGCCAGAGGTTGAGCTGATGCGCAGCGTACCGGACCGCAAACGGCCACAGAAAGTGGGGGGCAGCCGCATGGATCAAGGAGGTACGGGCGACCTCCATGACTAGGCCAATGCGGCGCTCCGCAACCCCATTCTGCTGTGGAGAGGCCGGAAGCGTGAACGACTGCTCAATGCCGTGCTCAGCACAGTAGGCTGCCAAGAGGTCAGAGGAGAACTCACCACCTCTGTCAGAGTGCAAGCGCAGGACAGGAAAGTCCGAGTGGAAACGCTCGCTGAGCTGGAGACGAGCTCTGCGGATCCAAGGGATCAAAACATCAGGGACCTCACCCTTGGTGCGCAAGGGGAAGACCGTGGTGTAGCGCGAGTAGTCGTCAACAACGATCAGGAAGTACCTCTCCTGACCCTGACCACGGACGCGGGCTGGGCCCCACACGTCCATGTGGAGCGTCTGCAAGGGAGCAGTCGTCGGGGGAAACGAGGAGGAGTGAGGAGCGGCGCGCTGCCGCCCCTCGACACAGGGAAGACAGGGAGGAGCAGGCGAGGGTGGGAGGGGAGGGAGGACCCTGGGAAGACCAGAGACAAGGTACCGGGAGTGCATGGCACGAAGGCGCTGCACAGACGGGTGGCCAAGTCGGTGGTGCCAGAGGACAGTCTCGTGCGCCAGAGAGCGACACGAGCAGGGGGCCGACAGCTGACCTGACGCAGACGCAGACGCAGACGCAGCGACCTGAGGGGACTCAGTGGTCAGTGTGTACAGGTCCGACCCCGGCTGCCGAGTGAAGGTAGCCAAGTGGCGGCCCGTACGAGCACACGTGCAGTGTGTCACGCGCTCGTAGGCAGGGGTGAACTGGTGAACACCCCCGTCCTGGAGCGCACAACCTGCCACCAGGTTCGTAGAGAACGAGGGGAGGTAGAGACCTGACAGTGTGCCTGACGGGACCGCAGGACAGGGAAGGACAGTGGAGGAGGTCGCAATGACCGGGCCCCCAGAGGGGTCAGCGAGGGAGACAGCAACTGGCCGAGCAAGCGGCTCAAGGACAGTGCGGTCACGAAAGAAACAGCGAGAAGCACCTGAGTCCAGTGTGAAGGTGTGTAGTGCCTCAGTCGACTCAGTACCAGGGGGCGCAGACGCACAAGCACCTAGAGCAGCAGCCTCACCAGCACCTGGGGTAGCAGACACGCGAGTACCTGAAGCGGCAGACACACTAGCACCTAGAGCGGCAGCCGTACTGGTCCTAATGCCCGGGTCGGGCGGAACACACAGGTACTCAGCACCCTCTCCACTAGTAGACATCACATACATGGCAGTGAGAATAGCATCAAAGTCTAGAGCATAGATATCAATCCCCTTCTTCAGGAGATCAACCCAGCGGGGCAGCTCAGTGGCCTGAGGGAACTGAACACGCCAAGCGTCGTTGAGGCGAGCGAAGCAGCGCTGCGTGGCGTGCGGTCCCCCACACGGCTGACCAGTGCGGTCACCAGTGCGAATGACGTACGTGCAGCTAAAGCCACCCCCCCCCGTGCTGAGAGTACCACTCACGGACCTCCTGGGGCGACGGAGTGTGCTGCTGGCTCTGGCCACCGCCAGCGCCTCCACGACCACCACCTCCGCCCCCACCTCCTCGACCACCCCAACCCCTGCCGCCGCCGCGTCCACCGCCACCCCCACCACCGCCCCCGCCCCTGCCACCTCCCCCGCCGCTGCCGCCACCACCCCCACCGCTGCCACTCGCCCCTCCAGCCCCGCCACCACCCCCACCGCCGCCACCGCCCCCACCACCGCCTCCCCCGCCGTCACCTCCGCCTCCCTTGCCCCCTTTGCCCTTGCCGCTGCGGCGTCCGCTCGAAGCAGACGCAGTCCCGACCTTCTCAGCACCAAGGAGGTCGACAGCAGCAGCAGAGGCGACAGAGGGAAGAAGGGGGGAAGGAGAACACCCCTCAAAGAACGGGGTGCGGGGGTCGCCACGAGAGGCACCTACAGCGACTATGCTAGCCTCAGCTGCAAGGAGTTCCTTCTCGAGGAGGGCAATGGTGAGCTCAGTGGGGCAGCGAGCTAGGAAGTGGTCGCTGACCGAACGCAGAGTGTCAGGAGGGCGAGTGACTAGGTGGTAGAGAGTGAGCCAGAGTGGGGGGGGTTCTTGGCAAGGAACTCATCAGGCATAGCGGCGCGGAAGCGAGCCTCACTAGTGCGGAGGTGCGTGATGAGGTCAGCGACTGTGTGGAAAGAGGACAGGTCGGGGAACAGGTAGGGAAGCGAGAGACGGCCTAGTGCGGCAGAGGCAGGTGAGGAGTAGCGGGCAACGACAGCAGTGTACAGTGCCTGCGCAGTCTTGTGCTGGCCAAAGTGCTCGCGTTCATCTATCGGCAGGGAGTTGCGAATAGCAAAGCGAGCGTGGGCGTCACGAGTCTGCCACTGTGAGCGGGTAGAGCTGTCAGCAGTAGTAGCAGGTGCAGTGGCATGGCCTAGGGCGTGATCGTACAGTGAGATGTCCTCCTTGGCAGTGAGCTGTAGGAAGAGGTGCAGGTCATCTAGCCAGGTGTCAAACTTCACTGGGCGGCCCTCAGCATCGAAAGCTAGCACAGGTGGGCTAGCCATAGGAGCAGTAGGAGCAGCAGTTGCAGTAGCAGTGGGAGCAGGTAGGGCGGCTCAGTCCAAAGGGGCTGCTCAGTACGGGCGGCGCGGCTCGGTTCAGGTAGGGCGGCGTGGCTCGGGTAGGGCGGTGCGGCTCGGTTTGGGTCGCGCGGCTCGGCTCGGACTGGGCGGTTCGGTTCGGGCGGCTCGGTCCTGGAGGGGCCGTGGCGGTTGCACGTGGGGCGGCTCGGTTCTGGTGGGGCCGACTGGGCCTCTAAGGCGCGAACGCGGGGCCGACGGGGCCTCTAAGGGGCTGCGACGGGGCCGTAAGGGGCCTCTAGGGGCGAGCGCGGGGCCGTAAGGGGCCTCTAGGGGTGCGCGCGGTGTCGACGGGGCCGTTAAGGGGCTGCGACGGGGCCGTAAGGGGCCTCTAGGGGCGAGCGCGGGGCCGACGGGGCCGCTAGGGGCGATCGTGGGGCCGACGGGGTCGCTAAGGGGCTGCGACGGGGCCGTAAGGGGCCTCTAGGGGCGAGCGCAGGGCCGTAAGGGGCCTCTGGGGGGCGAACGCGGGGCCGACGGGGCCGCTAAGGGGCGGCGCATGAAGGCGACGAGGCCGTAAGGGGCGGCGCGCGGGTCGCTAAGGGGCGGGTCGCGGGTCGCGGGGCCTTAGGGGGCCGTGAAAAACGAGGCGCACTAGGGCGCAGGTAGGTAGGTAGGTAGGCAATAGCGGTGGGCCCTAAAAAAAAAAAACGGTCCTAGTGAAGGACCTGCTCTGAAACTATATCAGAATGAACGAACAGGAATGATTGAACTAGCAGTGAAATGAGTACAAGTACCTAACCCTAGAATTGTGTACCCCCTAAAGGCTAACCCACTGTAGCCTAAACAACCACAACATATATAATGTTTGACATCATGCTCGCCACGGACCCGTACACGCATGGCCTCATCCTAATCTACGCTCCTCCGGATTCCCCCCCCCCCCCCCCCCCCCCCCCCCCCCCCTGAGTCGCACAAATACCTCGGGAGAGCTCGATCGATGGACGGCGTTTACGTGCTGAGCTTCGACATACCTAGTTGCCAGGCCTCATCAGACAAGCTCATTGACCTTGTTCCCCTGGACTTTCCGTTCATGAACAAAGAGTCATGGCAGCATCCGGACGGACGAGCGTGGATCCGCCGCAGTCCTCACCCTCGTGAGATAAATCTGCACCAAGTCGGCCCCGACGGACTCTGCACCACCTGCTTCACACCCACAGCAAGCCGCACAGAAGAAGTTGAAAGAGATCTCGCGGCAATCCAAGAAGCAAAAAGCACCGAGGCAGAACTTGAAGGCATGACAGAGATGGGGCCGTCACCACTCACCGCATCTTCGGCACCGGCGACGAGAACCTCGGAATACAGCAGGAGGCACGACCCACGCCCGTCTCAGACACACTCCGCTGGGTTCTGAAAGCAACCACCGGAACCTTCAACGAAGAAAACCGACCTCGCCCTTATCCCCGCGAGGTTTACCGTCACATCGACACGGAGTGGAAAGACCCTTACAAACCTGAAGAGCTCAGCGTCAAGGAGGAAGAGGAAAATGCAGCAACTGAGAGAAGGGAAAAGCTGTATCAGGAGCGCATCGCGGCAGGATGGGATGAGGAGTCCGCACGACGTGGTGGCTTGGGTGATGATGATAATACGAGGGCAACATGGGGATCCGCCACTGGCGCATCAGGCACTGCCTCATGCTGGGGAACTGGCAGATGGGGAGAACTAGAGCAACGGCAACTAGCCGAAGGCGACCTTACCCGAGAAGAGATAGAGGAAGCAGAGAGAGAAATAACCATCGAGCAACCTGCCCCAAAATTCGCCATCCCACTTGGCCGACGACCCCGCCCACTTCCGTCACGACCCCGCTTATCTTATCGCTCGGACGATCCTTAATCGGAGATTGAGGGGAGGAGCGTGCCAACAACTCCGCCCCGTGACTCGCTTGGACCAATCTCCTACCTAGATCCGTTTGCCCGCTTCATTGAGTGCACTAGGACCCCACTCAACATCATCCCCGACCGCAACTTCCTCGCGCTCTACCTCACGACAGCACCTGCAGAAGGGGAGACAGCAGCAGAATCAGAAGAGGAGGAACAAGACAACGAAGCAGAACCAGGAGAAGAAGAAGGACCAGTGCTCCTATTTCCTTACGAGACAGAGGCAGAAGCGGCGGAACAACATGCACAATACCTGCACACCTTGTGAATTCGTGGCGACAAAGAACTCTGGCACCAGCGACTCGGTCATCCCTCGCGCCAGACATTCAACAACTGTCTCCGCGCCAAAGTCTTCCTGCCAGGGGCACTGCTGCACCCTAATGGCACGGAACCCCTCAGCACGACACATCCAACCACCTGCACCGTCTGCCCCACTGCTGCTCCCACGCACCAAGCTTTTCCTTCACTGGAACCAAGCACCAATCGTTACAAGAAGCTATAGAAAGTCTACAGCGATTTCATCGTGCTCACCTTCGACGGCATAAACGGCGAACGATACACTCACCCCCGTAAATGCGTACTTACGCTACGTCTGGATCGCCAACGTCGACATTTGATCCAAAGCTCCTGAGATCTTCCGCATCTTGCTTGCACACGTGCAACGACAATCGGGGAAGAAGCTGAAAAACTGGCATACTAACGGCGCCAAGGAGTTTCGGAGCCACGAACTAGAAAGTGCTGTCACAGAGAAGGGGATCAAGCATCAAATCTCTCTCCCCTACGCTCACCAGCAGCAAGGCATCGCTGAGGGGGTCAATCGCACTCTCATGAGAAAAGTGCGGGCCCTCATGAACCAGTTCGGCTTACCCAAGAAGTATTGGCCATACGCCATGAACCACGCCGTCTGCCTGCACAACCTCCTCTCCACCACGGCCAACAGGGGCAACCTCTCCCCGCACATGAAGTGGACCGGCTCAAGGGGAGATCCCTCCATGCTGAGGGTTTGGGGGTGTGTGGTGCAGTATCGACCGACTTCGGCCACCATTGGCAAGTTTACTCACCGCGCACGCTGGTGGATATTAATTCTCGCACTCTCCTAAAGATTGAAGCAGAGAGTGCAGCCAATGGATATTGACAAGGTCGATGCAAAGCCGCGGCCGACAAAATCTGAGAAATGCGATTTTTGCGGTGCAGCCGGACATCGATTCTTGGCATGTTGAAAAATGAAGAAGGCACGAGCGGAATTGCAGGGCAACAACAGTGCGGCACCTCCGAAGTAAAAAAAAAAAAAAAAAAAAAAAAAAAAAAAAAAAAAAAAAAAAAAAAAAAAAAAAAAAAAAAACGAGAATCGCTAGTAGCCACGGGTCGGCCTGGCGATCGCGAAAAGATCCAAAAAAGGGAAAAAGGCGACGACGTGGCAACTTCGGAGCAGGCAAAAAAATGACATGATGGCGCGAATTTAAAACATTACGACCGGCCGACACCAGGGGAAATCGCCGAGGCAAATGGAGGCTTCGCGAAAAAAAACAAAAAAAAAAAAACACTGCACCAACTGGGAAACTCCAGCCGAACACCCCCGAGAGTAAGAATTCGTTAAAATTATCCAAAAAGATACTTCAACTAATAATATTACTTCTCATGGTGTTCAAGCCTTCGAAAAATTCAGGAGAAAATTAGAGGCTAAGAAAAAGCCCTTAGAGAATTTTCAGGTACCTGAAAAGTTGGGCAAACAACTCCGAAGCATTGAGAGGGGTCGTGCATTCCGAGGAGTTAATATTCTCTCCCTGCAACACCATGTTAAGGCTCCCCATTGCCCATAGGTGAAGCCTACACAGCTGCAAAGGCTTGGGGGAAGGTTCCAAGCTCAGGAGAAGCTGAATCGACCTGGGGTAAATCCTTCTAACCCCATTCAGGTGAAAACCGATATTGAGTCAGCAACTTCGCGTCTAGGAACTACGGATGATATATTCAATGTACCTTATGATCCTATAAGCAAGACCATGATATATTCGATGTACCACTACTGCTTGAGGTGCTTGATCCTATAAGCAAGACCATGATATATTCAATGTACCTTATGATCCTATAAGCAAGACCATGATATATTCAATGTACCTTATGATCCTATAAGCAAGACCATGATATATTCGTCGCCTCAAAGCTGTTGATAGTGAAGGTGGTTGTCTTATTTTGCTCTAGCTGGTTGTGGGCTAAGGGTTTGGGCAAAATGTGATTGCTAGACTTGTTGCAGTCTAGAATTGAACTCGCACCCAACAAGCATCGACAAACCTTTGCTATTCACTACAACACCTTTGGTGTTACGGCATATTTGGTTGTTGAGAATTGTTGTAGGGCGAGCATTGGTATTGTAGGGTTTGTCAAACTCGTCACTTTTCAAATCTGAACTCTTGTTTGAGCCATTCCTAGATCTAATCCATGGCTGCCAATAACATTTTGCCAGAATACCCCGTCGCACTTAAATAGCGATTGCAATCGGCCTGGATCTTGGTTGAATGTATGCGTTACCACTTTTGAAAGTATATATTAAGATCTTTCTATTGCGTACCTGCTCAGATTTTTAGGTTACTTAAGCTGCACGCAATGATTCAACGAAGTCGGCGGACTTAATCTCATACTTCGCTCTCCAGATTCGCGCGCTTTCCATCAGTGGTATCAGAGCTGGTTAGGCCAGCAACATTCCCTCTTATCACGTCTCACCACAATGCAGAACTCCCAGAAGCAGTATGCCGATCGACAGCGGCGTGATCACTCAGTAGCAGTTGGAGATCAGATGCTTCTTGACACATGCAACTTGGATCTGTCTCACTTTCCGTCGAAGCTCCAGCCTCGCTTCTATGGTCCCTTTTGGAATGAGGAGAAGGTGACACCTTCGCTTGCGCTTACCTTCTACGTGGAAGCTTCACAATGCCTTCCATGTACAGCTACTGACACCCTCCAAGGACCCTAACCAACAGTTTACAGGACGACAGCTACCGCCACCACCACCTGTTCTCATACAGGATGAACCAGAGTACGACGTGGAATGCGTTCATACTCATCGACGCCGTTGTGGCAAGACCCTCGAGTTCCTGATATGCTGGAAGGAATACGACCAATCGGAGGACAGTTTGGTTTAGAAGCTGATATGGGCAACGCACGCCGTGCTCTCAAGGATTATCTTGTCAAGCAAGGTGTATCTCACGCCACCTAGCTTTGAGGGGGGGACGTGTGAGAGTACGATGGCTTATGCTTGCTTTTCTTGCTTAAATTTTCTTTACTATGCTTTATTTAGCTAAGGTTTATTTTCTCATGCATGCTTTTGCTTGATTTCCTAGGTTACGTGCTTTTCTATATTTTATTCTAGTTATAGCACGGAACGAGATTGCGTGCACCGAATTCTAGGCTTTTCGGTTGCCACCGAATTGCCTTCTACCGAATTCGAGAAGGCTCCATTCGAGACGTTTCGCAACCCTCGGAACCTTCGCGTAACACCTAGTTACTGGCCCTCGTGTTGAGACTATATATAGCCTCGTGTTGTACCCAGGTAAATAAATCAATTCATTTCTCATTTCTGAACTCGATCCTATCGATCCTCACATTTACGTTGGACTCAGGCGCGTCTCGCTGCTTCTTCCATGACTGCACCACAGCCATACCGCTCACCACACCTGTCCCTGTCACTCTGGCTGAATCCTCTTCTTGCCCAGTTGTTGCACGTAGATCCACTGTTTTCCCGTGCCCGGCAGTCCCCTCTGGTTCCCTCATAGGTCTCCACCTCCCCTCGTTCGCAACAAACTTGGTGAGTAACTCTGTCCTCCAGGATCATTTGGTCAGTACCACCACTCCTTGGGGCGAGCTTGTGGCAATCTATACGGACTGAGTGACTTGCGATCACCTCGCCACGTTCACTAGAAGGCCTAGGTATGGAATGTAGCAGACGAATTGAGCTGCCCCGGTCATGTAGCAGGCATCCAGCTTGACGGGATGAACCCTCTGCTCAAGGGTCTATTCCAACATGGGTACTCCGTGGACGCAGAGATCGCTACAGCACAGAAACAGAAGTTGTTACAGTGGGAGAAAGACTTAGCGGTAAGGAAGGGTTCTGGAAAGCTTTGGGTACCGAACTATGCCCCGCTCCGACAGACCTTACTAGAGGAGTTCCACGACGTGGCATACGCGGGACATTTCGGGAGCAACAAGATGTTAGCGGGAGTAGCGGAGTATTTCTACTGGCCCCGGATGGCAGCAGACATGCAGCAGTTCGTCACCTCATGCGACACGTGCCAGTGGATGAAGAGTAGCAAGCAGAAAAAGGCAGGGTTACTTCAGCCTCTACCCGTACTGGAGCAGCCATGGCAAGTCGTCAGCCTAGACTTCATGACTCGGCTTCCTTCGACCTCACGAGGGCATGATGCTATACTCGTGGTGATCGACAAGTTCTCGAAAATGAGACACTTCATCTCGACCAACGCCACGGCTACAGCTGAAGCAACTGCTCGCCTCTTCTTCGAGCACATCATCACCATCCACTGCATCCCTCTATACTCATCTCAGACAGAGACTCAAAATTGACTACTAAGTTCTGGAGGGAACTCATGGGTTTGTTAGGCTTGCGATGTCTTCAGCGTACCACCCCTAGACTCACGGACAGACTGAGCAATTCAATGAGGTGGTTGAACAGCTACTGCGCACAGCTTGCAAAGACGACATCAGCCATTGGGATCTACAGTTACCAACGCTTGAGTTCGCTTACAACAACGCTTCACATGCGGCCACAGGGAAATCTCCTTTCTTTCTGTGTCACGGACGGAAACCACTTACATCAGAGCAGCCAACCACACCGGCACACGTTCAAGCCGCACACTACTTGAAAGGACTCTATCTGCAGGAGCTCCTACAGGAGGCAAAAGTTACGACATCACTAACATTTCGCCTTCACTATGACAACCAAAGCACGATCAAGGTCGCGAACAACCCCAGCTTTGCCAATCAAATGAAGCACATCGCACTGCGGTACTTCTTTGTCGAAGACGGAATCGACAAGGTAAAAATCGATCTCATGTACTGCCCCACCACTGATATGACAGCTGACTTCCCCATCAAGTGACTGCCACGTCAGCAGTATTAGCACTGCGCCAACCTCACCAGAGTGGTCAAGAAGGTCAAAATCTGCTACGCCCAAGAATAAAGGGGGGTGTTGCAATAAAGAAGTTAAGTGAAGAGCATTCCTATACGTAACAGGAGCCAGCACAACCGGGTACGAAGCTGAAGAGTCAGATGAACCGAACCGACAAAGTCAGTTTCAGATGAAGACCGATGCAGACATAAACACTCGAATGGTTAAAGGCGGGAACCAGGATGAAACGGGTTTCCACGCCGCATGGTTGAATCTCGATGTAATAAGGGAAAATACCCCTCAAAGTAAATGGCTAGCAGGCCCTCAGATTGGTTTTGGGTTAGGCTGAAAAATCAGAGTTGAGCCGTTTTCCTAAAAAAAAAAAACTGATAATTCAGCCTTGGTACAAAAAAAAAGGTATGCAAATCAGATTTTTTTTTCTTGCTAAATCAAAGAAAAAAGTCAGACTTCTAAGGGCTTGGCTAGTCTAGGTCGTTTTGCATTCCTTTGTCATTGCATATAGCCTTATCTGTCAAGATAGTAGGCTAAGGGGTTTTGGGGGCTAGAGAGAGAGTTGGCCAAAGAAGAGGTTTGCAATATGGAGAGAGGTACAAGATATAGGAAAGGGGGAGGTGATGAAGGGAGGTAGACCACCTAAAAACAAGATATTGTGATACTACACTAAGTAGCTAAACATGCAATTATATAAGAATACCGTATTCTTCCGGATGGATATAAGACCCGGGGGACTTTCCTAAAATAGAGGCAAAATGACTAGGGTGAACATTTAATCCGCACGAGTTGTAAGAGTCCCGGGTACACTGAATAATCACGTACACTTATGCGATTTAGGGGTGTACACTTGAATTTGAAGAGGGGGGGGGGGGGGGGGGGGGGGGGGGGTAAACATATATATATATATGTCATAGTTGTGGGTAGGCTGTAGTGGGGTAGACAATGTGGGGTACAACCCCTTAGGGTTCCCTTCCTTGTACCAAACTCTCTCGATAGTCTCATTCATTCCCTCTACTCTCAACATGGTATTAAGAGCAAATAGGTCCTTCGCTAGGACCGTTTTTTTAGGGCCCACCAACCGCTTCCGCCGGTTACCGCGTTACCCCGCGCCCTGCCTACCCTGCCCCACGTCGCGCAGCCCCGCGCTCGCCTCTGCTAGCTGGCGCGCAGCCCGCTAGCAGCCCGCCCGCTGCCTCGTCAGCCCCGCGAGCCGCCCGCGCAGCCCGCCCGCAGCCTCGTCAGCCCCGCGCGACGCCCGCGCAGCCCGCCCGCTGCCTCGTCAGCCCCGCGCGCTACCCACCAGCTGCCTCGTCAGCCCCGTGCGCCCCCCGCGCAGCCCGCCCGCTGCCTCGTCAGCCCCGCGCGCTGCCCTCCCGCTGCCTCTACTGCCCCGTGCACCCACCTTGCGGCCCCTGCAGCCCCGCGCGCCGCTTCTCCCGGCCTGCCCGCTGCCCTGCAGCCCGCGCGCCTCATCCCTCTGCCCTCGTGCAGCCTCTGCCAGCCCGCGCGCAGCCCTTTGCCGCCCGCAAGCTGTCCTTGCCGCCCTTGCGCTTTCCCGGCTACTCCTTACCTGCGCTGCGATTATGGCGACGCTCAACATCCTCGCGTTTGAGCCTGACGGTCGCCTGATAGAATTCGCCACTTGGCTCCTCAGTCACTCCTGCTGACACCGCTGACGCTCTCGCTCGCTCACAGTGGCAGACTCGCGATGCTGCTGCGCGCCTCGCTATTCGCAACCATCTGCCGATCACTGAGCGCGCGCACTTTAGCCAGCACAAGACCGCTAAGGCACTATACACCGCTGTAGTTGCCCGCTACTCCTCCCCAGCCACTACAGCCCTAGGCCGTCTTATCCCACCTTCGCGCTAGTGACGTTCGTTTTCGTGCCGCCCTTCTAGACGAGTTCCTCGCCGAGAACCCACCCCCGATGTACTTTACTCTCTACTTCCTCGTCACCCGCCTCCCTGACACTCTTCGCTCAGTCAGGGACCACTTTCTCGCCCTAGACCCTACCACCCTCACTGTCGACGACTTCGAGCAGCAGCTTATAGGGGCGGAGAAGAGCATTGTCGCTGTAGGTACTGCTCGTGGCACTCCTCGCGCTCCCTCTTTGAGGGGTGCGCCCCCTCCCCTCTTGCCTCCTCCTATGCCTCTGCTGCTGCTGTCGACCTCCTTGGTGCTGAGGAGGTCGGGGCTGCTTCCACTCCTAGTGGGAAGCACCGCGGCGCCAAGGGCAAGGGCGGAAGGGGTGGTGGAGGTGGCGGCGGAGGGGGCGGTAGTGGAGGAGGCGGGGGAGGTGGAGGTGGCGGGGGTGGTCGTGGGGGTGGAGGTGGTGGAGGGGGCAGCGGTGGTAGCGGAAGCGGTGGAGGTGGCAGCGGCGGTAGTGGGGGAGGAGGGAGCAGTGGTGGCGGCGGTGGTGGGGGCTGGAGTGGAGCCGGCCAGGGGGGGGGCTCCAGTGGTGGCCAGGGGCAGCAGCAGCAGCGTCAGCGTGCGACCCCCACGCCTCAGCAGCTTCGTGACTGGTACGCTCAGTGTGGGGCGTCTGGGGGTCCAGGTCGCTGCGCGTATGTTATTCGCACAGGTGGCTGCAAGGGTCAGACATGCGGCAAGTTTCACACTGAGTACCGCTGTTTCTCTCGGCTTGACGACGCGTGGCGCACCCAGTTTCCTGACGCCACTGAGCTTCCCCGCTGGGCAGACCTGCTTAGGCGTGATGTTCCTATCTTTGATCTTGACTATGATGCGATTCTTGCTGCCATGTATGCATTGACTATTAGTGCTGAGGGTGACTGCTACTTGTGTGTCCCGCCTGACCCAGGTATAGAGACTGCAGCCCTAGGTGCTAGTGAGTCTGCTCTCCCTGGTACTGCGTCTCTCAGGCCTTGCACACCTTCACACTTGACTCAGGTGCTTCCCGCTGCTTCTTTCGCGACAGTACCACAGTCACTCCCCTCCCTGCACCTGTCCCTGTCTCACTGGCTGACCCCTCTAGGGGCCCAGTGCTTGCTCGCTCCTCCACTGTGCTCCCGTGTCCGGCGGTCCCGTCCGGTGAGCTGTCAGGTCTCCACATCCCCTCGTTCTCTACGAACCTGGTGAGCAACGCCGTCCTTCAGGATCATTGGGTTGACACCTTTACTCCTGGAGGACAGCGTGTGGCGATCTGCACGTGCTCTAGGACTGGCCGCCACCTGGCCACGTTCACACGTGCGCCTGGGTCCAGTCTGTACACCCTCACCCCTGCATCGCGCTACACCCCTTTGTCTCCTCAGCTGTACGCGTCCGCTCAGGTAGCTACCCAGTGTGAGTGTCGCCGTGTGTTGCACCAGACTCTCCTCTGGCACCACCGCCTTGGTCACCCCTCCCTGCCGCACCTTCGTGGCATGCACTCTCGCTACCTGGTCTCTGGTCTTCCCAGGTCTCTGCCCGCTCTCCCACCCTCGCCTGCGCCGCCCTGCATTCCTTGCGTCGAGGGGCGACAGCGCGCCGCTCCTCACTCCTCCTCGTTCCCACCGACAAAGGCTCCTCTGCAAACTCTCCACCTGGACGTGTGGGGCCCAACCCGCGTCCAGGGACAGGGCCGCGAGCGGTACTTCCTGCTAGTCGTCGACGACTACTTGCGCTACACCACGGTCTTCCCCTTGCGCAGCAAGGGGGACGTCCCTGCTGTTTTGATCCCTTGGATCCGCGCTGTTCGTCTCCAGCTCCGCGAGCGGTTCCACTCGGACTTTCCTGTCCTGCGTCTGCACTCTGACAGAGGTGGTAAATTCACCTCCGACCTCTTGCAAGCTTTCTGTGAGGAGGAGGGCATCCTCCAGTCATTCACGCTTCGAGCCTCCCCGCAGCAGAATGGGGTTGCTGAGCGCCGCATTGGCTTAGTCATGGAGGTGGCTCGTACCTCCATGATCCATGCAGCTGCTCCCCATTTTCTGTGGTCGTTTGCGGGCCGGTTCGCCGCGCATCAGCTCAACCTCTGGCCCCGTGTCTCCGTGCCGGAGACCTCGCCCACACTGCGTTGGACAGGGGAGGTTGGCGATGCGTCGCGTTTCCAGGTCTGGGGTGCTCGTGCCTTTGTCCGCGATCCCACAGCGGACAAGCTCTCCGCTCGCGCCATTCCCTGCGTCTTCCTTGGCTTTCCCCCTGACGCGCCTGGCTGGCAGTTTTACGACCCCACCTCGCGCCGTGTCTTCGCGTCTCAGGACGTCACCTTTGACGAGTCGGTCCCCTTTTACCGTCTCTTTCCCTACCGCACTGCCCCTCTCCCCCCCCCGCCCCTCTTTCTCGCTCCGAGTCCCCCCCAGGTAGACCCCCTTCTCCCTCCAGGTCCTGCTCCTTCAGGTGTGTCTCAGGTAGACCCTCCTCACTAGACTGAGCCGGTTGAGGTCACTGCTGACTCAGGCACTGCTGGGGGCGGTCCTGCTTGGGGTGCTGCTTCTGGGGGTGCTGAGCCTGGGGGTGCGGAGCCTGGGGGTGCTGAGCCTGAGGGTGCAGAGCCTGGAGGTGCTGAGCCTGAGCGTGAGGAGCCTGGGGGTGCTGAGCCTGGGGGTGCAGAGCCTTGGGGTGCTGAGCCTGGGGGTGCTGAGCCTGGGGGTGCTGAGTCTGGGGGTGCTGAGTCTAGGGGTGCTGAGCTAGGGGGTACTGAGGCTGCTGGCAAGCAGTCTCCTTGGAGCGGCCGCCTACGTAGTCGCACCGCTGGTGCCTCGCCGCAGAACTCTCGTCGGCGTGAGCCTCTCTCCCCACAGCAGCTGCGTGAGTGGTACGCTCGCCGTCAGGGTCGCGATGCTGGAGCTGGGGTCCCTACTGCGGGAGGCGCTGGCGTTGGAGGCACTGGAGCGGGGGCTCTGCCACTGGAGGCGCTTCTGCTGACGTCACTGGAGCTGAGTGTGCCGAGTCTGAGCGTGCTGAGCTTGGAGGTACTTTGTCTACTAGGGGTGCTGGAGCAACTGGTCCCGGAGGTGCTCGTACTGGAGGTACTGGAGCTGCTGGGGCTGGAGGAGCTGCTGGACCTGGAGGTGCTACTGGACCTGGTGGTACTGGGGGTGCTACTGCTGGAGGTACTGAGTCTGGAGACTGGAGGTGCCAGTTCTGGGGGTGCTGCTGCTGGAGGTTCTGGAGCTGCTGGAGGTGCTGGAGCTGCTGGTGCTGGTGGCACTGCACAGCCGCGCCTGTTCTTTGCTCCGTCGTCGCCGTCGTCTCTGCCACCGCCTGACTCCGTGCTTCGCCAGGTTCTTAGCCTCCCGTCTTCTACTGGTCTCCCGTTACAGCCAGGCTCCCCTCTGCCTGCTCCCTCTCCTTACACTTAGAAGACTGACTCGCTTACAGAGCGTCGTGAGCCTGCGTCTCGTCCTGCCTCGCCTGTTCGCACTGGTCGCACTGGTCGTCGTGTTCCTCGTCCGCGTCCTCCTCCTGTCCCTGGCACGCACACTATGGCACTTCGTCCTTCCTCTGTTCCACAGCGTGTTCCCCTACCGTCTCCTCCTGCGTCCTCTCTTCCGCACGTTCCGGACCCTGCGTTTGACCTGGTTCCTGCTGCTCACCCTACTGTCAAGCGTCTGTTGGCTACTGTTGTCACTGACCCTTCCTTTGAGTCTGCTGCTGCGTCTGCCTTGGTCGCTGAGCTTGTAGACTTAGCTGCTTGTCGTCTCGACTACGCCGCTAGTCTTGTTGCTGAGTCTGAGTCTGTCTGTCCTCCGTCCGTCGGGGGTGAGTGTGCTCTTGGCACGGACGTCCTTGAGGACAGGCAGGAGGACTTTGAGTGTCTTGCAGCTGCTGTACCTCATCTCGTGGCCATGCTGCTTGCCCCTGAGGGAGACCCGGATGCACCAGACATCCCGACCCCGCGCACTTACGCTGAGGCGATCGCGGGTGAGTACTCCTCTCAGTGGCAGACAGCCATGGACACAGAGATGGCATCCTGGAAGTCCACAGGCACTTACGCCGAGACAATTCCCCCTCCTGGGGCGAACATCGTCGATGGCATGTGGATTTTCAGGGTGAAGCGACCGCCGTGTTGTTCAAGGCTCGTTACGTTGCACGAGGCTTCAGTCAGCGACAGGGAGTTGACTTCTTCCAGACCTTCTCCCCCACCCCAAAGATGACCACTCTTCGGGTGCTGCTGCACGTTGCCGCTCAGCGTGACTACGAGCTTCACTCTCTGGACTTCAGCACAGCGTTCTTACAGGGCAGTCTGCACGAGGAGATCTGGCTGCGCCGCCCACCTGGCTTCACTGGGTCGTTCCCTCCCGGTACCCAGTGGAGCCTCCGTTGGCCACTCTACGGTCTCCGTGAGGCGCCTCGTGAGTGGCACGACACACTGAGGACGACACTTGCGGCTCTTGGGTTTGCCCCTTCCACTGCTGACCCGTCGCTGTTTCTGCGCACCGACACTTCGTTGCCGCCGTTCTACATCCTCGTGTACGTCAACGACTTGGTCTTTGCCACTGCTGACACTGAGGCTCTCGCCCTTGTGAAGTCCGAGCTGCAGAAGAGACACACGTGCACAGACCTGGGTGAGCTGCGCAGCTACCTTGGCTTGCAGATCACCTGGGACAGAGCACGGCGCACCATCACACTGACTCAGTCACACATGGTGCAGCAGGTCCTTCAGCGCTTCGGCTTCACTTGGTCCTCGCCACAGTCCACTCCTCTGGCTACAGGTCACTCGCTCTCAGCTCCACCTTCGGACGAGTCCGTAGAGCCGAGTGGTCCGTAGCAAGAGCTAGTGGGCTGCCTTATGTACCTGATGACCTGCACTCGTCCTGATCTTGCGTACCCTCTAAGCCTTCTGGCGCGCTACATGGCTCCTGGTAGGCACCGAAAGGTGCACTGGGAAGCTGCGAAGAGGGTACTGCGCTACTTGTGCAGTACGTCGGGCATGGGGCTCGTGCTTGGAGGGCGGAGTGCAATTGTCCTCACTGGGCACTCAGACGCTTCTTGGGTCGACGACCTGGCGACGCAGCGGTCCTTACAGGGTTACACGTTCAGCCTTGGCTCAGGCTCTGTTTCTTGGCGGTCTACTCGCTCGTCTTCTGTTCTCAGCTCCAGTTGTGAGGCTGAGATCTACGCCACGGCCATGGCTGCACAGGAGTTACGCTGGCTCACCTACCTGCTGACCGACTTGGGAGAGAGGCCTCGTTCTCCTCCAGTTCTGTACGTCGACAACAAGGCTGTCATTGCCTTGTGTCAGGAGCACATACTGGAGCACAGAACGAAGCACATCGCTCTGCGTTACTTCCTTGCTCGAGAGTTGCAGCAGTGTGGTCAGCTTCGTGTCGCTCACGTGCCCACCCGGGCCAACACAGCTGATGTGTTCACCAAGGCCCTTCCGGCTGGTGATCATCAACGCTTTTGCACTGCTCTAGGCCTGGTGCCTACGTTTCCTCACTTGCTGTAGACTTTGCTTGTACTGTGATCTATATATATATACCTGCATGCTTACTCTTGCTAGGTAGTGATCACTGTACTGTTGTTGTTGCATATATACCTCTGCATGTGAACTAGCCTTGTGGCCCTTTGCTTGTGCTCGGTGTGTGTGGTGACGTTGTGATCCACCCTGAGCTTGCTTTGCTTTTCTTGACTGGTCTTGTGACCCCTTGTTCTCCCCCACTTTGCCTATGGGAGTGTGTCAAACATATATATATGTTATAGTTGTGGGTAGGCTATAGTGGGGTAGAGAATGTCGGGTACAACCCCTTAGGGTTCCCTTCCTTGTACCAAACTCTCTCGATAGTCTCATTCATTCCTTCTACTCTCAACAGGGGGGTCTTATGTTCGAAACAAAAAACATCTCGCGTGCGCGAAATTTGCGCGAGCGGCGCGTCAGAGGCGTCAGATCTTGTATCCGACGCGATTGGTGTGTAAGAACTCGATTCTGACACAAATGACACGACAAAATTCGAATTGTGCTCCTTCAGAAGGTGACGCGCATATTCTTTTTCAACTACTGTACACAGAAAAGGGGGGTCTAAAATGTTATATAGCAAAAGGGGGGTCCTCTCACATTTCGTACATATTAAGAGTCCCAGACCCGAACACAAGTTCCGGGGGTCCTTTTTTCGGGAGGGGCCTATATTCGGGAGAATACGGTAACATATTCTGAGATTATCTGTATGTATTTGCTCGTTATAGTCACTTCTATCAGTTTACATTCATTCTGACAGGTGCCAATGACTTCCGCTGCACAAACATTCTGCGATCAACCCTGAGCACGATCTTGGCTAAGTCCCCCGTGGGATTGTAACGTCTCTTGCTTTCACTTACGATATGAACCGTGAAAGTTTCAGAATAGCTTTCACTCGAACCTTGACATTTCAGACGAGTCAAATTTTGACAAATGACCCTCAGACTAGTCGTTTCACCCCCTGCCCACCCCCCTCTCTCCTCTCCCCTTCCCCCTCTCTCCTCTCCGGCAGGGAGTCCAGAGATTTGATTTTTTAACATTAGCCCTGTACAGGGCACCCCTCGTTAAAAACGGACAGCAATGTCTTTTGTATTATCACATAAAAAATCCCTTTATACCATACCTGCACAAGGATTCAAGACATCCACCGTTATAACTAAGTGTATTTTAGGGTTTCATTTCAGCGTATTGAATCGAGATTGCTTATTTTGGTTTTCTAACGTGTGAATGATCCCGTTTTCTACCGGTAGTTTTTATCGTAAAACCTACTCTTCCCTTACGGCGTACGTGCTCCCCAAGACACACCTCCTTGGGCTGGTCAACCTTGCACTGCCTCATCCAACACAGCTCTCGCTTCCCGCCAAAAATTTTCAGGGGGAGATAGCTGTGTTACTAGTGAATTATGCTCCTCATGTGTCGGTGCCTTCCGTACCGCATTTCACATTCGCGATTCGGAATGTCTCGAAATTGATCGCTGGCGAGGCGATTCGACGCGAAGGCTCGTTCGTCCACTCTATAAAAGCAGAGGCGCGATGGATCCTCTCATCATCCACTCGAACTGGCTAGTGACAATCCTTACTGCTCTCTCTCTGGACCGTGCTTCGACGCTCTCAAAAATTCTTTGCCGACAATTCGACTTCGGTTAGATCAGCACCTGAGACGCTCTTGTTTGTAGTGCTCCGCTCTCACCGTCCAGCTTTCGCTTCACCGACTTCACGGTATCATGGCTTCCACGCGGCGCTTCCTGCTTCTCGCGCTGCTTGCTCTCGTCGCCACGGCCAGTGAGTCGCCCGGCCCGTCGGTTCCATTCTATTCACTCCTCGCCCCAGTCTCGTCACCCCCTTTGTGTCATTCATTTTGGTGTTTGGAAAAATGAGCAGTATCATTTTGGCGATTTGAAATAATTGACCGGGGCTCATATGTCCGTCCTGTTCCGTCATCCTCCCTCACCGCCTTCCCTTCCCTTCAGTCCTCGCGGAAGCCGCCAGCAAGACCCGCTCGCAGGCGACGGCAGGCGAAGCGAGGGACAAGGCTGCTACCACCAATAAGCGGGCGGGCATCTCGGGTGCCACTGGATCAGCGTCCGGAAAGAAACCCGCCCGCTCCGAGTCGCAGCAGCTGGCAGTGCAGACGGCTGGCGGCAAGCGGCAGGGGCAGCAGCGGACGATGTGCGTGAAGCAGCACAAGTCGTTTGACGGCCATGTGGCAGCCAACGGAACTCGCGTGGCGGGAGGAATGGTGCACGTGAAAGGCACGAGGCACGTGAATGGCACGAGGCACGTGAATGGCACGAGGCACGTGAATGGCACGAGGCACGTGAATGGCACAAGGTCGCAGCGTGGTGCTGCTGCTGGTGTCGCTGGCGTGCGCAAGGAGGGTGGCGGTGCTGGTGGCGGGAATGGCCGGCGAGGAGGCAGTGTGATTGGTGAGTGGGATTGCACGACTGCTTCTGACTACTTATGTTCATTCATTGCTCCAGCCTGTGGTAAGCCGGTGGAAATGCGTTCTGTGGACCTGTTGCATTCCGCCATAACCTGTTATGTTCGTTCATTGCTGCACTCTGTGGTAAGCCGGTGGACTTGACGCCTTGCTTGCTTGCGTGTGGCAGGTGTGGTGGGCGCGTGGATGAGTGGCGAGCAGATGGTGGGGTCAGCAGGCATGGCCAATGCCACGGGCCGCCTGGACCTCACGCTTGTCAAGTCAGTGCCGCTCTGCCTCTCCTTCTCTACTCTTTCTCTTTTGCACCGCCTTGGCTCTGCTTCTCCTTTCACTTGCTTATGAGCCCTCCTCTCCCTGCTCTTGCAACTCGCTCCTCTGCTCTCCACGCTCCATCTCAGCCCTCCTGTTTTCACCCTGCCTTTCTTCCTCACCCCCCTTATCTTCCCCACCCCCTTCCCCACCCTGCATTCCCCAGGACGGCCACGGGCATGGACGTGCACTACTCGCTCTCCCTCGCGCACCTCTCCTCGCCCTCACCTCCCACCGCCACCTCCATCCACGCAGGCCCCGCCTCCTCCCCCTCTGGCTCGCTCCTCCTCGCCTTCCCCGCCTCCGCCTGGACCAACACCACCCGCCCCGTCCATCGCGCCACCAACGCCACCGCTGCTCCCCCCCCTGCGGCTGCGCGCTTCAGCTACGGCGCCAGGGGCGTGTGGGGCAACGCGTCGTCCCTCTCCGCCGCTGCGGGCGGCTCTGTGGCTGCGGCTGTGAGCAGCATTCTCGCTGCCCCCGCCTCCTTCCACGCTCTCATCGCCACCTCCACGTTCCCCCAGGGAGCCGTGCGCGGCCAGATGGCCAACGTGACCCGCGGGGGGAAGTAGCAGCGCGGAGAGAAGGGGGCGTTGAAGGGCAAATAGTCAGCATGGCATGTGGTTGACAGGTGCACAGATGGAGGGGGACGGGAGTTGATTGGTGGGGCTGGGAAAGGGGAGGAGCCGCAGTTGCTGCTGTGCATAAGACGAGAAGTTAGAAGGGGCTCTGTGAGCGTGTAGATGACAAGTATGATCCACGGGCGGCAGGGAGTCTCCCCACCCCATAATGATTCCTAAATACCGTCATCGCCCGGATAGTAGACATACGTATATGTCTTATCTCGTACATGGGCATAAATGCTTTGGTTGTCTTGTATTTGGGATGGTTTAGGGTGTCTTATAAATCTTATAAATGGACAAAGAACCGTCTAGAAGATACCCCCTCGCTATACGATTGCCCCTAACCTCTACACTGGCTTAACGCGTACACACAAATGCGTGTCTTATAATGAGGCTAGCCTGTTTATAAGAGACTGTCAGAACATTGTGCTGTGTAGGCTGTAGTGGGGTAGCCAATATGGGGTACAACCCAATTAGGGTTAGTACTTGTACCAACTTTCTCATCAATGCATTCATTCCTGCTGCTAGTTTCTAACATGGTTTCAGAGCAGGTCCTGTTCCAGGACCGCCTTTGTTAGGGCCCACCCGATCGTTCGTGCCCGTCGCGCTGCCCCACCCGTTGCCCTGCCCTGCCTTGCGTCGTGCCGCCCCGTGCACGCCCTGCCTGCGTCGCGCTGCCCGCGCGCGCCCTGCCCTGTTTCGCGCCGCCTCGCGCACGCCCTGCCTGCGTCGCGCCCCACTCGCGTGCGCCTTGCCCTGCCCGTCACGCGACCCGCACACGCCCTGCCCAGCCCGCGCACCGCGCGTACGCCCTGCCCTGCCCGCCGTGCGACCCGCGCACGCCCTCCCCTGCCCGCGCGCCGCGCGTACGCCCTGCCCTGCCCGCCGTGCGACCCGCGCACGCCCTGCCCTACCCGCGCGCCGCGCGTACGCCCTACCCTGCCCGTTACGCGACCCGCGCACGCCCTGTCCTGCCTTCGCGCCGCGCGTACGCCCTGCCCTGCCCGTCGCGCGACCCGCGCGCCGCCCTGCTGGCCGCGCACTGCCCTGCAGCTCGCGCACCGCCCTTGGCAGCCCGCACACTGCGCTAGCGGCCCGCGCGTCGCCCTTTTCGGCCCACACGCTACCCCTTGCCTGCCCGCGTGCCCTCCCCTGCCTACGCGCCGCCCTACTTGCAGCGCACCGCCCTGATCTGACCGTGCGCCGCCCTCCCTTCCCTACGTACTGCCCTGCTGGTCACACGCCTCCTTGCTTTGCCCGCTATGACTTCTCTTCGTGATAGTGGTGGGAGTGGTGGCGACGGTGGTGGCAACAGTGGGAGTGGTGGCGGCGGCCGTAGTGGCGGCCGCGGTGGCACTGTTCAGTGGGGAGTTTCTGGTGGTGGGCAGATGCAGCTGCGGCGGCTCCCGCGCGTGACCCTTACGTCCCAGCAGCTCAATGAGTGGTAGCTCAGCGTGGTGCGTCCCGGAGTACTGCTCGCTGCCCGTACGTCGTTCGCACAGGTGCTCGGACAGGTCAGACTTGCGGGACACCTGGCCACACACAATCCCGCTGCTTTGCCTATCTAAGCGATTCCTGGCGCGCAGAGTTTGGCGACGAGGCTGAGATCCCCCGCTGGCTAGAGCTACTTCGGGACAAAGTGGATATATTTGCTCTAGACTATGACGCTATCCTTACTGCCAAGTATGCTTTGACTGCTGATACTGACGGTGACTGTTACCTGTGTGTGCCGCCCGATCCTGGTATAGAGGCTGCTACTCTAGGTGCTAGTGAGTCTGCTCTCTCTGGTACTGCACCTGCTGAGGCCTTGCACACCTTCACGCTTGACTCAGGTGCTTCTCGCTGCTTCTTTCGCGACAGTACCACAGTCACACCACTCCCTAGACCCGTTGTAGTCTAACTGGTTGACCCCTCTGGGGGCCCAGTTCTTGCACGTTCCTCCACTGTTCTCCCGTGTCCGGCGGTTCCGTCCGGCTCACTGTCAAGTCTCCACCTCCCCTCGTTCTCGACGAACTTGGTGAGTAACGCGGTCCTTCAGGATGCAGGGGTTGATACCATTATCTTTGGAGGCCAACGTGTGGCGATCTGCACGTGCTCCCGGACTGGCCGTCACCTGGCCACGTTCACCCGTCGGCCTGGGTCGAGTCTGTACACACTGACTACTGCGCCTCCTCATGTCGCTGCGTCTGCTCAGGTGTTCGCGTCAGGTCAGGTAGCCGCCTCTTGCTCGTGTCGCCTCCTGTCGCACCAGACTCTCCTCTGGCACCACCGCCTTGGTCACCCCTCCCTGCCACGCCTTCGTGGCATGCACTCCCGCCTTCTTGTCTCTGGTCTTCCCAGGTCTCTGCCTCCCCTCCCACCCTCGCCTGCCCCGCCCTGCATTCCTTGCATCGAGGGGCGGCAGCGCGCCGCTCCTCACTCCTCCTCGTTTCCCCCGACGACTGCTCCCCTGCAGACTCTCCACATGGACGTGTGGGGCCCAGCCCGCGTCACTGGACAGGGCCGCGAGTGGTACTTTGCGCTGGTTGTTGACGACTACTCGCGTTACACCACGGTCTTCCCCTTGCACAGCAAGGGTGAGGTCCCTGATGTCTCGATCCCTTGGATCTGCACTGTTCGTCTCGAGATCCGCGAGCGGTTCCGCACGGACCTTCCCGTCCTGCGTCTGCACTCTGACAGAGGTGGTGAGTTCTTGTCCCACCTCTTGCGAGAGTTTTGTCAGGGGGAGGGCATCCTCCAGTTGTTCACGCTTCCGGCCTCCCCGCAGCAGAATGGGATTGCAGAGCGCCGCATTGGCTTAGTCATGGAGGTGGCTCATACCTCCATGATCCATGCGGCTGCTCCCCATTTTCTGTGGCTGTTTGCGGTCCGGTACGCGGCGCATCAGCTCAACCTCTGGCCCCGTGTCTCCTTGCCGGAGACCTCGCCTACATTGCTATGGACGGGGAAGGTTGGCGATGCGTCGGTGTTCCGGGTCTGGGGCTCTCGTGCCTTTGTCCGCGATACCTCCGCGGACAAGCTCTCCTCCCGCACCATTCCCTGTGTCTTCCTTGGCTTCCCTCCTAACGCGACTCGCTGGCAGTTTTACCACCCCACCTCGCGCCGTGTCCTGCCCTCTCAGGACGTCACGTTTGACGAGTCGGTTCCCTTTTACCGTCTCTTCCCCTACCGCTCTGCCCCTCTCCCCCCCTCGCCGCTCTTCCTCGCTCCAGGTCCCCCTCCGGTAGACCCCCTTCCCCCTCAGGGTCCTGCTCCTTCAGGTGTCTCTCAGGTAGACCCACTTCTCTTAGCTGAGCCTGTCAAGGTCACTGGTGACTCTGGTGCTGCTGGGGGTGGTGTTGCTTGGGGTACTGCGTCTGGGGGTGCTGAGCCTGAGCGTGCGGAGCCTGGGGGTGCTTAGCTTGAGTGTGCGGAGCCTGGGAGTGCTGAGTCTGAGCGTGCAGAGCCTAGGGGTGCTGAGCTTGTGCGTGCGGAGCCTGGGGGTGCTGCGCCTGGGGGTGCTGCGCCTGGGGGTGGTGCGTCTGCTGGTAGTCCTGCGGGTACCTCGCCGCAGCGGTCTAGCCAGCGAGAGCCTCTCTCGCCCCAGCAGCTGCGCGAGTGGTTTGCTCGGCGCACCCGCCTTCGGAGTCGTGCTACTGGAGATGGAGGCCCAAGAGCTGCCGGCACTGGCACTGGAGGTACTCGAGCTGGCGGCACTGGCGGTGGAGGCACTGGAGCTAGGGGTACTGGCACTGGAGGCGCTGGTGCTGGAGGTGCTGGAGCTAGAGGCGCTCGAGCTGGAGGCGCTAGAGGTGGAGGCCCTCGAGCTGGAGGCACTGACGCTGGAGGTACTGGAGTTGGAGGCACTGGTGGCACTGGGGTTGCTAGTCCTGGAGGCACTGGTGCTGGTGGCACTATGGAGCCTCTCTCCCCGCAGCAGCTGCGCGAGTGGTTCGCTCGGCGCACCCACCTTCGGAGTCGCACTACTACAGCTAGAGGCGCTAGAGCTGGAGGCACTGGGGCTGGAGGCGCTGGAGCTGGAGGCACTTGCGCTCGAGGTACTGGAGCTAGAGGAGCTGGCGAAGGAGGCGCTGGCGATGGAGCCGCGGGAGCTGTAGGCACTGGACCTGGAGACGCTGGAGCAGGAGGCGCTGGCGCTGGAGGAGCTGGAGCTGGTAGCGCTGGAGCTGGAGGCGCTGGCGCTGGAGGCGCTGGAGCTGGAGCTGCTGGCGCTAGAGGCGCTAGAGCTGGCGGCACTGGGACTGGAGACGCTGGTGCTGGAGGCGCTGGAGCTGGTGGCGCTGGAGCTGGAGCTGGTGGCGCTGGAGACCCTGGAGCTCGAGGTACTAGTGCTGGAGACACTGGAGCTGGTGGCGTTGGAGCTGGAGGTGCTAGCGCTGGAGACCCTGGAGCTGGAGGTACTGGTGCTGTGGGCACTGTGCAGCAGCGCCTGTTTTTCTTGCCGCCTTCGCAGCTGTCTGACCTAACGCCTAAGTCGGTGCTCCGTCAGGTTCTTAGTCTTCCTTCGTCCACTGCCCTTCTTCCGGACTCACCCGCCGCTGCCTGCCCCGTCTCGTTACACTGAGCAGCCAGCCTCCCTTACGGTGCGTCATGAGCCTGCGTCTCGTCCTGCCTCCCCTGTTCGCACTGTTCGTCGTGCTCGTCGTGTCCCTCGTCCGCGTCCTCCTCCTGTGCCAGGTACTCACACTATGGCACTTCGTCCTTCCTCTATTCCGCAACGGGTCCATCTGCCGTCTCCTCCTGCGTCCTCTCTTCCTGACATTCCTGACCCTGAGTCTGACTTGGTCCGTGCTACCAGTCCTACTGTCACGCGTCTCCTGGCCACTGTCGTCACTGACCCGTCGTTTGAGTCTACTGCTGCGTTTGCCTTAGTTGCTGAGCTTGTGGACTTTGCTGCTGCGTGTCGTCTCGACTACGCTGCTAGTCTTGTTGCTGAGTCTGAGCCTGTCTGTCCTCCGTCTGTCGGGGGTGAGTGTGCTCTTGGCACGGACGTCCTTGAGGACAGGCAGGAGGACTTTGAGTGTCTTGCGGCTGCTGTACCTCATCTCGTGGCCTGGCTGCTTGCACCTGAAATAAACCCGGATGCACTGGACATCTCGACCCCGCGCTCTTACGCAGAGGCAATTTCGAGTCCCTACTCCTCTCAGTGGCAGACAGCCATGGACGTAGAGATGGCATCCTGGAAGTCCACAGGCACTTACGTCGACGAAGTTCCCCCTCCTGGGGAAACATACATCATCGATGGCATGTGGATTTTCAGGGTGAAGCGGCCGCCGGGTTCTCCGCCTGTCTTCAAGGCACGTTACGTTGCTCGAGGCTTCAGTCAGTGACAGGGAGTTGACTTCTTCCAGACCTTCTCCCCTACCCCAAAGATGACCACTCTTCGGGTGCTACTGCACGTTGCCGCTCAGCATGACTACGAGCTTCACTCTCTTGACTTCAGCACAACTTTCTTACAGGGCAGCCTGCACGAGGAGATCTGGCTGCGCCGCCCACTTGGCTTCACTGGGTCGTTTCCTGCAGGTACCCAGTGGAGCCTCCAGCGGCCAGTCTACGGTCTCCGTCAGGCGCCTCGTGAGTGGCACGACAGACTGAGGACGACGCTTGCGGCTCTCGGGTTTGCTCCTTCGACTGCTGACCCGTCGCTGTTTCTGCGCACAGACACTTCGCTGCCGCCGTTTTACATCCTCGTGTACGTCGACGACTTGGTTTTTGCCACTGCTGTCAATGAGGCACTGGCCCTTGTGAAGTCGGAGCTACAGAAGAGACACACGTGCACAGACCTGGGTGAGCTGTGCAGCTATCTTGGCTTGCAGATCACCCGGGACAGAGCACGCCGCACCATTACCCTGACTCAGTCACATATGGTGCAGCAGGTCCTTCAGCGCTTTGGCTTCCAATTCTCCTCAGCACAGTTCACTCCTCTGCCTACCAGTCATCTGCTCTCAGCTCCACCTTCGGACGAGTCCGTAGAGCCGAGTGGCCCGTATCCAGAGCTTGTGGGCTGCCTCATGTACCTGATCACCTTCACTCCAGGGTACCTCTTAGCATCCTGGCTCGCTACGTTGCACCTGGGAGACACAGGCGAGAGCACTGGGAGGCTGCTAAGAGGGTGCTGCGCTACTTGTGTAGTACATCAGGCATGGGGCTGGTGCTTGGAGGACAGGGTCGAGTTGTCCTCACTGGACACTCAGACGCCTCTTGGGTTGACGACCTGGCTACGCAGCGGTCGTCTCAGGGTTACACCTTCAGCCTTGGTTCCGGCAATGTTTCTTGGCGGTCTACTCGTTCTTCTGTTCTCAGCTCCAGTTGTGAGGCTAAGATCTACGCAGGAGCCATGGCTGCACAGGAGTTATGCTGGCTCACCTACCTGCTGACTGACTTGGGAGAGCGGCCTAGTTCTCCTCCAGTTCTGTACGTAGACAACAAGGCTGCTATCGCCTTGGGTCAGGTGCACACACTGGAGCACAGAACGAAGCACATCGCTCTACGCTACTTCCTTGCTCGAAAGTTGCAGCAGCGTGGTCAGCTTCATCTTGCTTACGTGGCCACCCGGGCCAACACAGCTGATATCTTCACCAAGGCACTTCCGCCTGGTGATCATCAGCGTCTGTGTACTGCTTTAGGCCTTGTGCCTACGTTTGCTCACTTGCTCACTGCGTGACCTTGCTTGTACTGTGATCTATATATATACCTGCATGCTTACCCTTGCTAGGTTCTGATCACTGTACTGTTTGCTTTCTTTTATAAAACGCTGCATGCAAACTGGCCTTGTGGCCATCTGCTTGTGCTCGGAGTGTGTGGTGACGTTGTGATCCACCCTGAGCTTGCTTTGCTTTTTCTGTGACTGCTTGTACTCCCCCACCTTGCCTATGGGGGTGTGTCAGAACATTGTGCTGTGTAGGCTGTAGTGGGGTAGCCAATATGGGGAAAAACCCAGTTAGGGTTAGTACTTGTACCAACTTTCTCATCAATGCATTCATTCGTGCTGCTAGTTTCTAACAGAGAAACCTGGATAATAGACAACCCCTGTCTACTATTCAACACTGTCTACTATCCGGGCGATGACGGTAGAGGGTGGATTACGATTCTCAGGTGACATGCTTACCCTCACTTAGCAGATGCTCTTACATTTTGCTAAGACACGTGTGTCTACGTGGAGGAAGGGGTTGGCTTTATGTAGTCCTTGGCAAGATGCATGTTTGGCCTTTTTTGGATGATTAATATAATCCTATGGTTCAAATGCTGATAAAAGTGCGGGAAAAACGAAACAATTGCTAAGTCGCGTACATTTACTACCTGACCATTTTTTTTATGAGTTGTAAGATGAGTGTGCAGAATGCAATATCGAAAGTTGGAATTGTACGCGCATACGGTGCCTCAGCAAGGAATTATGCAAAATTTCTTAAACTACCCCCCCCCCCCCCCCCCCCCCCCCCCCCCCCCTTCCCTTAAGAAAGGTGGTCAATATCTGGCACACGTCGGCGGGAAAGGTAGTCCCGTAATACCGAGTGCCCTTGCAGCGAGTCAGAGGGGACCCACGTGTCATCTTCGCTCGTGCGATCGACCCAACGTAGGTGGAAATCGACGTGATGTCCGGTTGGCGTCGCACGTATGCGATGAGCCAGAATCTTGGACGACTGTAGTGTCGGGTCTGCCACGGGCCGAACACTTGGGGCTATGTTGGGACGGGCGATGTCGGATGACTACGGAGCCACATAATGGCGGAGCAGGCTGACGTGGAAAGCGTCGTGTATTTTCCAGTCACCCTGTAAAAATAACTTCGCCGTGACCGCGGTTAACATCCGAATGATGCAGAAGGGTCTCACGTAGCGTGGACGTAGTTTAGCGGGTTGGGGCAGTCAAAGATTCTTTGTTTCCAGAAGGACCATCTGCTCGTCATGGAAGGGTAATTTTCGTCGATGCTTGTCAGCGTAGCGGGTGGCAACGGTGTTAGCCTTTCGGATAAAATCTGCTGCTTTATCGCGAGTTGCCTAAAGTTCCGAGATGAACTGCTGCGATCGTGGTACCGGGTTGTCTGGAGTCGTTGAAGAGGGTACCACGGGGTCTTTCCCGTGATTAAGGTAGAACGGGGACTGATTGGTTGTTGTGGAGGGTGCGTTGTTATACGCGAGCTCCCAGCATAGGGAGTAAATCCTCCCACTTGGACAGGTCGGGGCAGTGTTAAGAGAACTAGGCAAGAATGAGTGCATTGAATGAAACAGTTGGGTACAAGTAGCAAACCCTAGTTGGGGTTGTACCCCATATTGGCTACCCCACTACAGCCTACCAACATATAACACATTACAATTTAACACACCCCCATAGGCAAAGTGGGGGAGAACAAAGGGTCACAAGACCAGTCCAGCAAAGCAACGCAAGCCCAGGGTGGATCACAACGTCACCACACTCCGAGCACAAGCAAAGGCCACAAGGCCAGTTCACATGCAGTGTTAGATAGAGTACAAGACAAGCAACACAGTGATCAATACCTAGCAAGCAAGCAACAAGATATATATAAAGTACAGTACAAGGAATGTCAAGCAGTGAGCAAGTGAGGAAACGTGGACACAAGGCCTAAAGAAGTACAGTGCCGCTGATGATCACTAGGCGGGAGCGCCTTGGTGAAGATATCAGCAGTGTTGGCCTTCGAGTCCACGTACACAAGCCGAAGCTGACCGCGCTGCTGAAGCTCTCGAGCAAGAAAGTAGCGAAGAGCAATGTGCTTCGTCCTGTGCTCCAGTCTGTGCTCCTAACACAAGGCAAGAGCCGCCTTGTTGTCACCGTACAGAACTGGAGGAGAACTAGGCCGCTCTCCCAAGTCAGTCACCAGGTAGGTGAGCCAGCGTAACTCCTGTGCAGCCATGGCTGTGGCGTAGATCTCAGCCTCACAACTAGAGCCGAGAACAGAGGAAGAGCGGGTGGACCGCCACGAGACAGAACCAGAGCCAAGGCTGAAGGTGTAACCCTGTGACGACCGCTGCGTAGCCAGGTCGTCCACCCAAGAAGCGTCCGAGTGACCAGTGAGGACAACTCTGTCGCGTCCTCCAAGCACCAGCCCCATGCCTGATGTACTGCACAAGTAATGCAGCACCCTCTTAGCAGCCTCCCAGTGCTCTCGCCGGTGTCTCCCAGGCGCAACGTAACGAGCAAGGATGCTAAGAGGGTACGCGAGGTCAGGTCGCGTGCAAGTCATCAGGTACATGAGGCAGCCTACAAGCTCTGGGTACGGGCCACTCGGCTCTACGGACTCGTCCGAAGGTGGAGCTGAGAGCGAGTGGCTGGTAGCCAGAGGTGTGGCCTGTGGTGAGGAGAACTGGAAGCCGAAGCGCTGAAGGACCTGCTGCACCATGTGTGACTGAGTCAGGGTGATGGTGCGGCGAGCTCTGTCCCGAGTGATCTGCAAGCCAAGGTAGCTACGCAGTTCACCCAGGTCAGTGCAGGTGTGTCTCTTCTGCAGCTCCGACTTCACACGAGCGAGTGCCTCTGTGTCAGCAGTAGCAAAGACCAAGTCGTCGACGTACACGAGAATGTAGAACGGCGGCAGCGACGTGTCTGTGCGCAGAAACAGCGACGGGTCAGCAGTAGACGGCGCGAACCCAAGAGCCGCAAGTGTAGTCCTCAGTGTGTCGTGCCACTCACGTGGCGCCTGGCGGAGACCATAGACTGGCCGGCGGAGGCTCCACTGGGTACCAGGAGGAAACGACCCAGTAAAGCCAGGTGGGCGGCGCAGCCAGATCTCCTCGTGCAGGCTGCCCTGCAGGAACGCTGTGCTGAAGTCAAGAGAGTGAAGCTCGTAGTCACGCTGAGCAGCAACGTGCAGCAGAACCTGAAGAGTGGTCATCTTCGGGGTGGGGGAGAAGGTCTGGAAGAAGTCGACCCCCTGACGCTGACTGAAGCCTCTAGCAACGTAACGAGCCTTGAAGACAGGCGGAGAACCTGGCGGCCGCTTCACCCTCATGTTCGCCCCAGGAGGGGGAACCTCGTCGACGTAGGTGCCTGTGGACTTCCAGGATGCCATCTCTGCGTCCATGGCTGTCTGCCACTGAGAGGAGTAGGGACCCGAGATCGCCTCTGCGTAAGTGCGCGGAGTGGGGATGTCTAGTGCATCCGGGTCTCCCTCAGGGGCAAGCAACCAGGCCACGAGATGAGGTACAGCAGCCGCGAGAGAGTCAAAGTCCTCCTGCCTGTCCTCAAGGACGTCCGTGCCAAGAGCACACTCACCCCCGACGGACGGAGGACAGACAGACGCAGACGCAGACTCAGCAACAAGGCTAGCAGCGTAGTCTAGACGACAGGCAGCAGCAAAGTCAACCAACTCAACGACCAGAGCAGACGCAGCCGAGGACTCAAAGGTAGGGTCAGTGACAACAGTGGCTAGGAGACGCGTGACAGTAGGGTGCTCAGCGCGATACCGGTCAGACTCAGGGTCCGGAACGGCAGGCAAAGAGGACGCAGGAGGAGACGGTAGAGGGACACGCTGAGGAGCAGTAGAGGGACGCAGAGTCATGTAGTGAGTGCCTGGGACAGGAGGAGGACGAGCACGACGGACACGACTACCAGTGCGAGCAGTACGAACAGGCGACGCAGGACGAGACTCAGGCTCACGACGCTCTGTAAGACCTCCTGTGGGACCAGTGTAAGGAGAGGGAGCAGGGAGAGGCGAGGTAGGCGGTAACTGTGACTGCGGCTGGACAGGCGAAGGACACTCTACGGAGGGAGGAGGACAAGGAGGAGGAGCCTGCCCAAGAACCTGCTGAAGGAGCGGTACGAAGTACGGTCGCGGCCGCGCAGCGTCTCCAGAAGCAGAAGAGACTCCAGCGGCCGGGTCCTCAGTACCAGCAGGAGCTCCAACGTCCGGGTCCTCAGCACCAGCAGCAGCGCCACCGCTCGGGTCCTCAGCTCCAGCAGCAGCTCCAACGTCCGAGTCCTCAGCACCAGCAGCAGCTCCACCAGGTGGGTCCGCAGCACCAGCAGCAGCGCCACCCCCAGGGTCCGCAGCACCGCTAGGAAGAGCACCCCCAGAGTCGGCAGCTCCAACTCCGCTAGCACCGCCAGCTCCAGCCGAGCCACGAGGACGGCGAAAGCGCCGGACGTACCAGTCACGAAGCTGCTGCGGTGTGAGAGACTGCTCAGCACCCCGAACCGGAGCACCCCCAGACGCAGCAACCCGAGGCTCCGTAGGCTCAGCAGCAGCACCCCCAGGCTCAGTACCCGCAGGCGCAGCACCCCCAGACTCCGCACACGCAGGCTCAGCACTCCCAGTCGCAGCACCCCCAGGCACAGCACCCCCAGGCGCCGAACTCTCAGGCACAGTACCCTCAGCCCCAGCACCCGCAGTCCCAGCACTCCCAGGCCCAGCACCCGCAGGCTCAGCACCCCCAGACTCAGCACTCCCAGCAGCACCACCTGCAGCAGCACCTGAGTCACCAGTGACCTCGACAGGCTCAGCGACGGGAGGAGGGTCTACCTGAGAGACACCTGAAGGAGCAGGACCCTGAGGGGGAAGGGGGTCTACCGGAGGGGGACCAGGAGCAAGGAACAGCGGCGGGGGAGGGAGGGGGGCAGTGCGGTAGGGGAAGAGACGGTAAAAAGGGACCGACTCGTCAAAGGTGACGTCCTGAGAGGCGAAGACCCGGCGCGAGGTGGGGTGGTAAAACTGCCAGCCAGGCGCGTCAGGGACAAAGCCAAGGAAGACACAGGGAAGCGTGCGGGAGGAGAGCTTGTCCGCAGACGTATCGCGGACAAGGGCACGAGCACCCCACACCCGGAAGCGCGACGCATCGCCAACCTCCCCCGTCCAACGCAGTGTGGGCGAGGTCTCCGGCAAGGAGACACGGGGCCAGAGGTTGAGCTGATGCGCGGCGTACCGGACAGCAAACGGCCACAGAAAATGGGGAGCCGCCGCGTGGACCAAGGAGGTACGAGCGACCTCCATGACCAGGCCAATGCGGCGCTCAGCAACCCCATTCTGCTGTGGGGAGTCCGGAAGCGTGAAGGTCTGCTCGATGCCCTCCGCCTGACAGAAGGTCCTCAAGAGATCGGAGGAAAACTCACCACCTCTGTCAGAGTGCAGACGCAGGACAGGAAGATCCGTCCGGAAACGGCGGCGGAGCTGGAGACGAACTGTGCGGATCCAAGGGATCAGAACAGCAGGGACCTCACCCTTGGTGCGCAAGGGGAAGACCGTGGCGTAACGCGAGTAGTCGTCGACAACCAGCAAAAAGTACCGCTCACCGCCCTGGCCACGAACGCGGGCTGGGCCCCACACGTCCAGGTGGAGGGTCTGCAGAGGAGCCTCTGTCGGGGGGAATGAGGAGGAGTGAGGAGCGGCGCGCTGCCGCCCCTCGACGCAAGGAAGGCAAGGCGGCGCAGGCGAGGCAGGGAGGGGAGGGAGGGACCTGGGAAGACCAGACACAAGGTGGCGACGGTGCATGCCACGGAGGCGTGGCAAGGAGGGGTGACCCAGGCGGTGGTGCCAGAGAAGAGTCTGGTGCGACAGGGAACGACACTCACAGGCGTGGGCCACCAGACCTGACGCGGACACCTGACCGATAGCAGCGACCTGAGGAGACGCAGTGGTCAGTGTGTAGAGACTCGACCCCGGCCGACGGGTAAACGTAGCCAGGTGACGGCCGGTCTTGGAGCACGTGCAGATCGCCACACGCTGTCCTCCAGGGGTAAAGGTGTCAACCCACTGATCCTGGATGACAGCGTTGCTCACCAGGTTCGTCGAGAACGAGGGGAGGTGGAAACCCGACAACGAGCCAGACGGAACCGCCGGACAAGGGAGGACAGTGGTGGACTGGGCAAGGACTGGGCCCCCAGAGGGGTCAGCCAAGGAGACTGGGACCGGTGCAGGAAGCGGTGTGAGCTCAGTACTGTCACGAAAGAAACAGCGGGAAGCACCTGAGTCAAGGGTGAAGGTGTGACAGGCCTCAGCCGGTGCGGTACCTGAGAGAGCAGTCTCTGTGGGTGCTGTACCTGAGAGAGCAGACTCGCAAACAGCCGGGACAGCACTGGAGGGAGCAGGTACAGGGGGCACCATACCAGAGAGAGCAGACTCACTAGTACCCAGGGCAGCGGGCTCTATACCTGGGTCAGGCGGCACACACAAGTAACAGTCTCCCTCGGCACTAACAGTCAATGCATACATGGCAGCAATAATAGCATCATAGTCAAGAGCAAAGATATCAACACCAGCCCTCATGAGCTCAGCCCAGCGGGGGCGCTCAACATCCTCGCCCATCTCCTCACGCCAAGCGTCGTCAAGGCGGGAGAAGCAGCGGTACGGGGTGTGGAACCTCCCACACGTCTGTCCCTTGCGGTCACCTGTGCGAATGACATAGGAACAGCGGCCACTGCCCCCCGACGTCCCACGCTGAGCAAGCCACTCACGAAGCTGCTGGGTCGTCTGGGGACGCTGCTGCTGCTGGGAGCTCTGGCCCGAGCCAGTGCCTCCACTCCGACCTCCGCCGCCACCACTACCACCGCTCCGACCGCCACCGCCACCACCGCCACCACCGCCACCGCCGCCACCGCCGCCACCGCCGCCGCCGCCACTACTGCCACTGCTTCCTCCGCCGCCCCCGCCTCCACCGCCGACCCCACTCCCACCAGCGCTCCCGCCACCGCTCCCTCCAGCACCGCCTCCCCCCCCACCTCCCCCACCTCCTCCCCCCCCAGCGCCACCCCCGCCACCCTTGCCCCCCTTGCCCTTGCCGGTGCGGCGCCTCCCACCAGGAGCAGAAGCAGCGCCAGCAGACTCAGCACCAAGGAAGTCAACAGCAGCAGCAGTAGCGTAGGAGGGAGCGAGGGGAGAGGGAGAACACCCCTCAAAGATGGGGGTGCGAGGAGCGCCACGAGCAGCACCTACAGCTACAATGCTCTTCTCGGCTGCTAGCAGTTTCTCCTCTAGGAGGGCGACAGTGAGCTCAGTGGGACAGCGAGCAAGGAAATGGTCGCGCACTGAGCTAAGGGTGTCAGGGAGACGGGTGACTATAAAGTGGAGTGTCCAGTACAGTGGAGGGGGGTTCTTAGCGCAGAACTCGGTGGGAAGGGCGGCACGCAGGCGAGCGTCACTAGTGCGAAGGTGGGTGATAAGATCGGCGACTGTAGCAAAGGTGGACAGCTCAGGGAACAGGTAAGGCAGCATAAGGCGGCTAAGCTCGGCTGTGGCAGGTGAGGAATAGCGGGCAACGACAGCGTCGTACAGGGCCTTAGCGGTTTTGCAGTCGCCAAAATGCTCGAGCTCAGCTAACGGCAGGTGACTGCGAATGGCTAGGCGAGCAGCTGCGTCACGAGTCTGCCAGTGGGAACGAACACTAAGCTCAGCTGTGGCAGGAGGGGCAGGTGCAGCACCAGACGCGTAATCATAGAGCGACACATGCTCCTTGCTATCGCTCAGGAGGAACAGCTGCAGGTCATCCAGCCAAGTGGCGAACTTCACAGGGCGGCCCTCAGCATCGAACGACAGCACGCGGATGGAAGCCATAGCGACAGTGCGACTGAGCAAAGGAAGCTGCCGCAGCGCTGCAGGTAGGTAGCTCGGCGGGAAGCGCGGCGAGCGGGCAGTGCGGGGGGCGGGCTACGAAGCGGGCAGCGCGGTGGGCAGGCGGCGCTGCAGGCGGGAAGTGCGGCGGGCGGGCTGCGAAGCGGGCAGCGGGGCGGGCGGGCGACGCGGCGAGCGGGCAGCGCGGCGGGCGGGCTGCGAAGCGGGCAGCGAGCGAGCGGGCGACGCTGCGAAGCGGGCAGCGAGCGGGCGGGCGGGCTGCGAAGCGGGCAGCGGGCGGGCGGGCGACGCTGCGAAGCGGGCAGCGAGCGGGCGGGCGGGCTGCGAAGCGGGCAGCGGGCGGGCGGGCGACGCTGCAAGCGGGCAGCGGGCGGGCGGGCGACGCTGCGAGCGGGCAGCGCGGCGGGCGGGCTGCGAAGCGGGCAGCGGGCGGGCGGGCGACGCTGCGAGCGGGCAGCGCGGCGGGCGGGCTGCGAAGCGGGCAGCGGGCGGGCGGGCGACGCTGCAAGCGGGCAGCGAGGCGGGCGGGCGACGCTGCGAGCGGGCAGCGCGGCGGGCGGGCGACGCTGCGAAGCGGGCAGCGGGCGGGCGGGCGACGCTGCAAGCGGGCAGCGGGCGGGCGGGCGACGCTGCGAGCGGGCGGCTCGGCGGGCGGGCGACGCTGCGAGGGGCGCGCGAGGGCGCTAACGAGGGGCGCTGGCGCGAGGGCGCTAGCGAGGGCGCGCGAGGGCGCTAACGAGGGGCGCACGAGGGCGCTAACGAGGGCGCGCGAGGGCGCTAACGAGGGCGCACGAGGGCGCTAACGAGGGCGCACGAGGGCGCTACGAGGCTAGGGCACGGGGTAGCGTGGTAACCGCATGCGAGCGGTGGTGGGCCCTTAAAAAAACGGTCGGTAGGTCCTAGGGACCTCCTGCTCTGAATACCATGTTAAGAGAACTAGGCAAGAATGAGTGCATTGAATGAAACAGTTGGGTACAAGTAGCAAACCCTAGTTGGGGTTGTACCCCATATTGGCTACCCCACTACAGCCTACCAACATATAACACATTACAATTTAACAGGCAGTTCGTGCGAATCAACCGCTTTATAGTTTGACTTGTCCGCTCTCTCTGGCCGTCGGTTTGCGGGTGGTATGCCGACAAAAATTGCAGGCGGGTGCCGTACTGTGCCCACGTCTCCTGCCAGAACTTCGACGTGAATTTCGGGTCTCGATCGCTGATGATCGCCGAAGGTAACCCGTGTAGGCGTACGACGGTGGAGATGAACAGCTTTGCGGTTTCTTCGGCTGTGATCGTCATGCGTCATGGTGCGAAATGCGCCATTTTCGTTAATCGGTCAAAGACGACCAGCACCGAATCGTTCCCACTTGCGCCAGATGGCAGTCCTGTGAGAAATCCATCGTCACGTGTTGCCACGATCGTTCGGGTGGCTTGAGGGGCTATAGCAACTTAGCTGGACGTTGTCGTGAGGACTTCATCACTTGGCAGGTCGGGCAAGTTGACACGTAGTGCTACACGTCCGATGCCATGTCGGGCCAATAATAATTCCGCTGCAGCAGCTTCAGTGTTTTGTCAATGCCGAAATGCCCGGAGAGGTTAGAGTCATGAACCTCTTGCATCAGCAACTCATGTAAGGGTCAATAAGATGGTACCCAAACTCGGTTCGTACCGACTTTTAGGCAATAACTCCCTTGTCGCGTGGTGACCCGCTGGTGTTGATTCGTCCTAAAGAAGCGGTTGGTTTTGTAACCGTGGGGGTGAATAGTCCTCGTAAAAGTGGGTTGGAATGGGCGATCAGTACTGCTGCGGTCTGCATTGATGGGCGGGTCAGGGCGTCGGCGATGTTGTTGGCGCCCTTCTTGTACGTGATGGTGTAGCGGGAGTTTGACTCGAAATAATCGAGCCACCGAATTTGTCACGTGTTGAGTGTACTGTAATGACTTGTGGTCAGTCCTGATCGTGACGTCGACTCCCGTGAGGTAACAGAGCCAGGTTCGGAATGCATGTATGATGGCGAGCATTTCTTTGTCGTGTACAGGGTAGTTGCGCTCGGGCGGCTGCATTTTCCGTGACTCTTATGCGATTGGTTGCAGCCCTTTGCCGAAGTCCTGTAGCAGGACGGCGCCGACGGCGAAATCGCTGGCGTCCGTCACGACTTCGAACGGTCGAGATGGATCTGCAAGCCGAAGCACCTTGGGTGAACTCAAAATAAATTGCGCCGAGGAAACTCGGCAACTCGGCGAATAAATAAATTGCGTGCCTTTGTGCAGTAGATCGGTTAACGACCTGGTCACCCCCGCCATATTAGGTACAAAACAGCGGACGTAGTTAACGAAGCCGAGGAAAATCTGCAACTCCGTGATGTTCGTAGGCGGCTTCAACTCCGAAATTGCTGTCACTTTGCGAGGGAAAATTTTAATACCCTCCATGAAAATTACGTGCTTCAGGAACTCTAGCTCCAGCTGTAAGAAATCGCAGTTAGAGCCCTTCGTAATCAGTCGGTTCTGCTGGAAGCGCCAAAACACTTCCTCCATATCCCGTAAATGCTCCTCCCGAGTCTTCTTGTACACAAGGATGTCGTCCAGGTGAAGATAACCTTTTTGTCGAGCATGTCCTAGAACACCCCGTTCATGGTGAGCTGGAACGTCGGGGGGGCATTCGTCAACCCGAACGGCATCACTTTATACTCGTAACTGCCGTAGCGGGTGCGAAACGCAGTCTTTGGGCAGTCGTCGGCGAACACGTGAATTTGGTGGTAGCCACCTCGCAGATCGATTTTCGAGAAGAAATGAGCCCCACGAAGTTGGTCCAACAGGTCGTCCGCTCGCAGAATCGAGTAACGTGACTTGATGGTGATCCGATTCAGCGCTCGATAGTCGATACACATGCGCAGGCCTCCGTCCTTCTTCGGCGCGAATAGTATTGGGGCGACGAATGGTGGCGTGCTCGGTCGTATAAGTCCTTTCGAGAGAAGATAATCCAGCTGTTTTTGCAACGCGTCGAGCTCCGGTTGGCTGAGCTGCCACTGGGACCAAACAGTTGGTTTCGCGGCGGGTTCCAGCTCGATCCTGTGGTTCTCCGGACGTTGAGGTGGCAGCCCGTCAGGCAGGTCATCCGCGAAAATTTCGGGATACCTCTGAATTATACTCACCACGTCGTCAGGTACAGCAGCGCAGAGCGTGTCAATGTCGGCGATTTTCTCGGACGCAACCACCTCGTACAACTGTACAGCGCAGCCTTGCGCTCCCCTTTTTATCGCCCTCGTTAGCGTGATTACGTTGACACACATCCCTTAATGCTGAGCACTGTGCAAGCCCTTGTCGTCCAGTCAATCGTCGGATTGTATCGCTGTAGCCAATCTCGCCCTAGCAGCACATCGCAACCATCCATTATTGTCGGCAGCATCTTCATCGAGAACCGAAATCATCGCCACACTTCATCCAAATTTGTCGCACCTCGTCCTGTATCGCCAACGGTGACCCATCCACCAGCCTTGCATCGATCTCCGACACACACATGTCCAGCTTAACTCCGATTTTTTTTTTTTGTCGTTGCTAGGTTGACGAGACTATGGCTCGCCCCACCGTCAACAAATCTTTTTATTTTATAGCCGTTAACCCTCCCCACGACCAGCACAGGGTGATCCACGTGTTCATCCACTTTATTCGTCCGGTTGCGGTCGATAGCCCGTATCAATACCACTACTCGGTGTGGATGTTGATTGCCGGGCGACGGGGTCTCGTCAGTAGGTGGCCCGACTGCTACTGACTCGTTTCTTTTCCCGACCGCTCTCCGTCGCTTCTGTTCCCCTGTTTCAGCTACGGGCAGTCTTTCCTCCAGTGGCCCGATTGGTTGCAGTTGAAGCATGTGTTTGGGGCACGTCTTGGTGCATCCACACCGTTGATCGTGTGCTGGCGAGGGGGTTTGCGAAATTGATTTCCCTCCCGTGAACTCATTCTCGCCCACTACATCAGTGCGTCCGTTGATTCGGCTAGCTGGACGGCATCGTTGAAGTCGCGTGGCCTCGTTCGTCGCACCTCGTACTGCACCTCATATTTGAGGCCTGCGACATAACGATCGAGCCTCTCCGCGTCACTCATGTCGTCCACTTGGTCGGCCAAGGCGCAGAACGTCGTCGTGTAGTCTTGGACCGATGTCACCTACTTCCAAGCACGCAGCTTCATGCGAGCGAATTCCGAGGCGGATATGTGCTCGAATCTGGTTCGCAAGGCGGCGCCCCACTCCGTCCATGTGCGTATCGTAGCCACTCCGAAGATAGAGGTTGCTCGCTGCGTGACAGTTGTCCAGGTCCCGTCGTTCGCACGTGATCTCCCTGCCGAAGTCCCCTTTGACAAAAGCGTGCAGCGCCACCACTCCAACGCTGCTCCTCGTAACAGTGATACTGCAAAATTAATGCGGGTGGCGTTATCAGCGATTTTGCGCAGCATCAAAGAAAACTTCCACGCCGAACAACCATGCAGACAGAGTGACGCCTTTGGCTGGGGTTTAACGGGGGCGAGTTTGTCGGCTGTATCTTAATAGTTGTAGAAAATGGTGCTGCCGCATGCACTATGGGCGCCATCAAAGCTATCGCCGGAGTTGTTGCTGGTGCCCGCCTTGGCATTGTTGGCGACTTTTGTCTCGGCGCTGCTCGTGCTTGTTGCTGTTGCTCTGGAGCTTCTTGTGCCTGTTGCTGCCATGCCATTCACTCATCTTCAGCGTCCAGGGAGCCCTGTAGCTCGCTGAGCACGTTGCCGCTGAGTGATGAACTGCTACTTGCTTCGACTCCTGGCGCGCTTCACCTCGCGCCTGGCGTAGTTCGGCGTTTTCCACCCTCAAGCGCTCCACGTCGCCAGACACAGTCTGCAAGTTGGCTTGCATCGCCCGAAAGTCCTGCATTAATGTGTCAAACTCAGCCTGATTCATGTTTCTTAAGCTCATCCTAATGGGCAAGGGGTTTACAACGATTTTTATGACTTTGATAAAGGCGCAAACGCTAACGTAGTCAGAGCGAAATAATCGTATCTATCTCTCAGCCGACCGCTTTGCAGCCCACCAAGTCTATCGCACCCCTTCACTAAACTACCACGGAAACGCGAGGGTAGCCTAGGAAAGTAGTTCTGATACCAGATGTTATGAGTTGTAAGAAGAAGAGTGCGCAGAATGCAATATCGCGGAAGTGATTACAACTACTGCTTGAATAATGAGACCTAGCACAGATATAGCGAAGGCTAGCTAGGTCGAGGTCGCGGGACCGCGCAAGGTTGGATGTATGTTTGGGGTTGGGATGTTAAACTATTATGCTGTGTGTTCTTTGTAGGTTGTAGTGAGGTAGCTTACATAGGGTACAACACATTCTAAGGTTTCTACTTGTATCGCAACTGTTCCTAGTTCATTCATTCTTGCTAGTTTCTAACATGGGAAACTTGAAGGCGACTCGAGGGACGTTCGGAAGGCGAGGTCGTCAGACCGAGCCGGAGAATTCCGAAAGTTGGAATTGTACGCGCATGGGGTGCCTCAGTAAGGAATTAGGCAAAATTCCTTACAATTTTTCCAATGAGCATTTTTTATTGTAACAGTGTTAAAGTCTGAGTACAGCATGGTAATTTTCAAGTTCAATATACTTGAAATTGAAATTGAAACAAACAGGGTTATCCTACTTGTTTTGAAAAAACTCTCGCAACCTCGGGCAATAGTCATGCGACAACAAAACGTGAGTGCCCAAAAACAGAACTGACGCAATGATCGCCAACCATATGTACTGTTCACCACTCACATAACTTGGACAGCTGGGTTTTTGGGTTGCGAAGCAACCTATTACAATCGTTATGTACATTTTTTTTTCCATCCACAATATTTAAAAAAGATGAAGAAAAAATGTTTTGGACAATAGCGTAAGTGACTACTATGTATTTGCCTTGGCAATTTAGCACGTGTGCCATGGTACCGTACATTTCTTTATAGTTTGCCCTGAATTTACTGTGGATGAATGTACCTAACATATACTACTTGGATGAAATATGAACATGGTGTGCGAAAATAATATTACTGGAACTCGTGGTGGCTGTTAATTCTGTAATGGATACGTGATATTCTGTTATGCATTAATGAAGCTTGCATGCATGTACCAGTATGCATAATGCATAATGTTGGAGTATAAAGGGAATCGACTTGCAAATCAGTATTCGCTCGTTAAAAAACGAGTGGGCGCCCGCACAACAGTCCTGGGAGCACCTGCGCACCTGCCACATGGCAACGGATTCGGTGACACTCAGTCACCTGCTAAATCAACTGAACAACGTAAGAACACTTCCCGGAGAAAAGGCCAGAGCATACATCAACCGCTGTAGGAAAAGTGAGGGATAAACTCAAGAAAAGCGATGGCAACTTCCCTGACAACATGTTCGTCACCTTCATCCTCGCTGGCTTAGGTCCGGAATGGCGCCACTGCAAGTCGCTCCTTCGCACCCAGGGAATACTCAGCGAAACATCGCTCTGCGCATCGCTCCTAGCCGAGCAATAGGAGATCGACCTGTACAACGAGGCAACAAGGAAAAAATTGCGTTATACACACACACGCAAGCGCCACCCAACAAGAAGCGACTCTTCTGCAAGTACTGCAAGAAGACGAGACACACGATCAAGGAATGTTGGAAGCTTAGCGGCAACAATACCCACGGGCAGAAAGGAGGAGCAGCTTACCAGCAGCCCGCAGGAGCTCCAGCACGCTACCAGACAATGTCACCACCTACCGTCGCAAGCACCTCTCAAGCTCCGGCGCGCATCTCTGCAAACACAAACGACAAAGGAAAGAGCAAGGTATTAACTTGCGTGGTGCGCCGCAGACCTCCCCGACCCAACCGACACTACCGCTTCTTCCGCAGCTGGGAAGACATGTTCGCAGACCCACCTCAGGAGAGACCAGAAGGGTCGGTTGAAGACGAAGAGGAGAACGATCCCACCTACGACGAACTGTCAGTCGGCCGCATGGAATACGATGGCAAATGCCGCAGTGGATCAACTAGTCACCACCTGCACGCATCGCATACGACGACGAAGATGATTACGAGAACGATCACGACATGGACCATTACATCGCTCCAAAGCTCGCGAATCTCGCCAAGGCCAAGAACGAAGTCAACAAGTGGTACTTGGACCGATGCTGCGGGCAACACATGGTCTCGTCAAGTACCTTTATCCTCAACAGTGAGGAGCTCTTCAACGAGGTCGAAATCACCGTCGCGAACAGCCAGACGATCTACGCAAAAAGTCGCGGTCAAATCCAGCTGGAGTCAAACGACACCGGATACTGCGTCCACATCAGCGACGTCCTCGTCGTGCCAGAGCTTTGGTACAACCTCCTGTCTCTCGCCCAGCTGATGAAGTGCGGAGTCGAGCTGCACACAACAGAAGACGAGCTTCACTTAATGTATGAAGGGAATCTGCTCCGAAAGGCGAAGAGCGAAGATGGAGTGTTCGTGCTGGGCTTCGAGTCTTCCAAGACCTTTGGCGACAATGAGCATATCGTTGTCCTTAATCCACCCGGCCACCCGTCACCGCCAACATGGAGCCGCCCGGAAGAAATGGATTATTAACGTTCCGGTCTTGACGGAACCTTCCGCGCACTTGCTGTGCCCGTTTCTTCGACCACAAATCCTGCGGACACCGGACCTCAGGCAGTGGAAGAAGGAGAGGAGATTAGTTCGGGAACAACCAACACGGGAGCATATTGGATGGGCGCAAGTTGACTGGCCCCGCGTTCAACAACCTACCAGTTGGAACACGACTGAGGGCTGGGACGCAGTGGATGTCCACTGGGTTACGGAAAACACTGAGCTGGGAAGAGCCATCCAGACTGAAACCGGATGGGAGAACGTCACCGAAGAACCTGCGAGAACGGAAGAAGCACCAGAGGTTTTTGAGGAGGCATTGGAAGCAGAGGAGGAAGAATCACTCACAGAGTTCAGACCTCACCTCATCCCCATCACGACCGACGGAAAAAATTACCTCCGCATCGAGACAAGGGGAGCGGCGATTGGCAACACCGACTTCGAAGAAGGAGAGATCACGCAGCCAGAAGATCGCCGTCCAAGAGTCACGCCGGCGCCTCCCAAAGGGCCATTAGAACTTCTCGTGATGATTGGCACCACCACCATTGGCAACACGAGCGAAACGATCTGCGTGGCAACACTTCGCGCGGCAGCCGTCCACATTACCGTACCAGACGAACCTGCTGAACAAGTGGGAAAGAAAATAGCAGAGCAAATTCTGGCACAAGAAAAGGAGTTGTACGCACGCACAAGGGGATATCGCGCCGATCCTGACATCTGGCACAAGCGTCTCGGGCACCCATCAATTGAAGTGCTCAACAACTGCATCAACGCAAAGGTGTTTGCGGAAGACGCACTGTTACTGCCAGATGGAAAGCTACTGAAACAAAGAACTGACTTATCGAACTGCACAGTCTGCCCGACAGGCGCACTGCGTCACACCCTGTTTGCCGAGAAGATACCAGGAGCAGAAAAAAATAAGTCGCTTGACAAAGTTTACAGCGAATTCCTGGTGCTCACGGCAAAAGGAATGGGAGGCAAACAATACACCCTTACCTTCATCGACGCTGCCACACGCTTCGTCTGGGCCGTAAACGTCGCTCACCGCTATCTCGCCTACTACTGCTTCGATTACTGGCTAAGCAAGGCAAAGACTCAAAGCGAGGGAAAGAACTGAAAGCATTCCAAACAAACGGAGCACTGGAGTACCAGACAGAGGAGTTCAAAACCCTCTACAGAGAGAAGGGGATCAGGATGATGATTTCTCTCCCCTAAGCTCACGAGCAACAGGGGCTGGCGGAGCGAACCAACAGAAGCCTCGTAACAAAAATGCGAGCCCTAGTGAAGCAGTCACCTGTGCCAACCAAGTATTGGCCCTTCGCGATGGCACATGCAGTTCGCTTGCACAACATGCTTTCATCGAAGGCACTACCCAAAAACAATTCACCGTTCAAGGAGTGGACCGGCAAAAATCCAGACACGCGCATGCTCCCGGTCTTCGGATGCATGGTATACTACCGTCCCCACACTGCCCGCACCGGAAAATTTGAAGACTGTGCCCGCAGTGGCATTCACATCGAAATCGAATCGGAGTTCCACGCTTGGACCATCCTCGACTTCGCCACTCACCAAGTCACTCGTTCACGTGACTGCATCTTCTACAAAAGGTTGACTCTCCCGCTGTACCGACAGCACCGCACTGCACAGAACGCACCAGACAATATCTTCCATGGAGAGCACAGTTACGCCAACGATTAGGATAAAGTTGACGTGGCAGGAGAACAGCCGGAGGAACCAGTTGAAGGGGAGACACCTTTCATACCCGTTACGGAGGAGTTCGGCACAGCAACATTCTTCCCGACTGAACCAGATCAACATGAAGCAGTACAGGCTCAGCATGATTGCACTAGTGCAAAAATACACCCACCAATAGAAGAAGACCCTGCTCGCGATTCTTCTCGGGACACCGCTCGCGACATTCCCAGCGACGACGACGACATGGTCGAAGTTACCAACGCAGCTGAATCCAACCTGACCGTTCTTCGCATCCTCGGCCTTGCAGTCGCCGTCCAGGGTAACCGGCAGCTGGTCGAACCCACCATTGTCCGCCAGGCTCTGAGCGGACCCAATGCTGAGAAGTGGAGAGCAGCCATGGCCTCAGAAGTCGCTGCACTCCAAAGGCGCGACAATTGGAAGCTGGTACCACGATGACATGCACGAGGACGAACGATTCTCACGGGAAAATGGGTGTTCTGCATCAAAACCCTTGCAAACTGATCAATCGAGAAATACAAAGCACGCTAGGTGGTGCGTGGATTCGAGTAGACACACAACATCGACTACGACCAAACCTTCGCGCAGTAGGCTGACGCACGTCTGTACGCATCCTAATTTGCATTGCCATCGTGAAGCAGCACCCGTTATGGAAGATCGACGTGTCCAACGCATTTCTCTATGCAATTGTCGACGCTATCATCTACGTCAAGCAGCCGCATGCCTTTGAGGAAGGGAGTGACGCCGTGCGCCTCCTTAAAAAATCCCTGTACGGTGTCAAGCAGGCGCCGCGACTATGGCATCAATACCTCCACACCGTGCTAATCGAGCTCGGTTACCAACAGCTTCCCCACGACCAGGGGATGTACCGCTTTGAGTCCCGCGGCAGCTTCATCCTGCTCGTCGCCTACGTGGACGACCTAGTCTACACCGGGGACAACGTCGAGCTACTCGACCGCTTCGAGCACGACATCAAGCAAAAGCTCGAATAGGCGGTGGATCACAACGTCGTGCAATTCCTCGGCCTCAACATTACCCAAACGGCCGACACGATTCACCTTTCGGCTGCGAAATACGCCGAGACCCTTGCCAAGAAATTCGGCATCGCTCCCACCGGCATTACTACCCCATTTCAAACTCCTCCTCCTAACCACTCCTCTCTCCGCTGCCGATCATCGTCTCTACCAGCAACAGCTCGAGTGCCTACTCTTCGCCGCCGTCACGTGCCGTCCGGACCTATCTTACATCGCCAGCCAGCTCACCCAATACCTGCGCCGACCTAAAGAGGATAACATGGCGGACATACGACGCGCCCTACGGTACTTCGCCTCCACACCCAACGTCGGCCTCACCTACAAAGCGGACCTAACGGCTAACCTACAATTTACGGGCTACATTGACGTTGACCACGCTGGGGATGTGGATAACAGAAGGCCCTGCACATGCTTCATTTTCAAACTTGAGACTGCAGGAACCATCTCCTGGAATTCACAAAAGTAGGAGCTCATCGCCCTTTCGTCAGCAAAAGCAGAATTCATCGCAGCAAGTGCAGCAGTTCGCGAAGGACTCTACCTCACGGAGCTCCTGCAGGAAACGAAGATGGTGATGAACGGGTCATTCAAGTTACTGTGCGACAAACAGAGCACGATAAAGATCGCGAACAAACCTGGCTTTGTCAACTGCACGAAACACATCGCTCTTCGTTACTTCTTCGTTAATAACGAAATCGACAAAAGGAAGGTCCAGCTCGCCTACTGCCCAACTGGCAAAATGGCAGCCGACTTTCTGACAAAGAAGCTGCCACATTAGAAGTTTCAGCACTGTGCAGACTTGTGCAGAGTCGTTCGCAAGAGCCACGTGGCACACCTCCAGGGCTGAAGGGGAGTGTTGGAGTAAAAAGAGAATCGACTTTAGCATTCCCGTAGGTGCAGCTGTATCGCACCTGTCACTATCGAAGCAGCACCAACAGCAAGTATCGGATCAGCCCGTACAAGGGCAGGAAGGTCAACAATCGCAAAAGGTCAACTATCGTGACCGTTGACCATCTGGACCGATAAAATCTCCAGCGAAGAATAACAACAGGCGTAACCGCTCGTACGGTTACACGCAGCGACTCGATAACAGGAGAAGTGCAATAGTCAAGAGTCACTGTGGAAATACCTGTAAAACAGTTATAATAAGGGAATGTACCCCTTAGAGTACATGGCTATTTAGACCTATTTATTGTGTGTGTTTTCATCTTTTAATCAATCTTGTCATTTACATTCACTATGCACAAGGTTCGTGCCACAAGGACTTCCGCTACCAAGTTTCTCTAAGGCAGACCTATCCTATCCAAGATCCTCACTCTAAAACATAATACAGAATGCATGATGTATAAATACCGTATAGTGCGTGATAACCTAATATGGAATGCATAATGTATAAATACCGTATAGCGCGGTACGATACAGTGATATGCACAATATTTACTTCAGTGTACCAGTCTCGTGAGTAATGAAATGAACGCATACGGTACATGATGGAAATGCGTGATAGTTGATTGACCCATACACTAGGCTACCGCATCCCCTGCCTAGCATGGCGGGCAAGTCAATAGCCTAATATATGAATATGCAATGCATATGAATGAATGTACACACACACACACACACACACATACACACACACATACACACACACACACACACACACACACACACACACACACACACACACACACACACACACACACACACACACACACACACACACACACACACACACACACACACACACACACACACACACACACACACACACACACACACACACACACACACACACACACACACACACACACACACACACACACACACACACACACACACACACACACACACACACACACACACACACACACACACACACACACACATACACATACACACACACACACACACACACACACACACACACACACACATACACACACACACACACATACACACACATACACACACACACACACATACACACACACACACACACACACATACACAGACACATACAGACAGTTGCACATATATGTGTTGACTGCTATATGGGACCTAGAAGCTCTTAGCGCACCTTCAAATCGCACTGGGTAGTCCCCACAGGATCACCTTCAAGAGTCCTCGGGTGCCTGGCAAAGCCAGCCCCTAACCAAGGGTCCGTGTTTGTAGAGGGATTCCCTAAGTATGAAAACCGTCGTGCACACTAGAGCACTCCCAAATTTATATGTGGAAGCGTTGACGACATTGGAACGTGTGCAGAAAATTATCCTCGTGTCAATACGTCGATGGAGAATATTTCACTCGTCAAAGTTGTGATTACAATCAAACATAAGCGCACATTTGTAGAAAGCACTAAGTACGAACTAGAGCAAACACAAGGCGAACATTAAACGGTTATAAAATTGGAATAAAGGACTTCGCCATGTTGTCATAGAAAAACGGTTGTCAAACTTCATGCATTTGGCTTGATCCGCTTCCTTAGAATAACTGACTTCGAGTTGTACTTGATCCAAACGCCCCTACTGACTCCCCTCGCGAGCAGTCATAAATTCCCGTTAATATTCATGAAGCCTCGTGTGGGAAAACCGTTTTCCCATTGCAAAACGGAATTTACCGTTTTGTACCTTGTCAAAATGATCGACATCTCTCTCTCTCTCTCTCTCTCTCGCTCTCTCTCTCTCTCTCTCTCTCTCTCTCTCTCTCTCTCTCTCTCTCTCTCTCTCTCTCTCTCTCTCTCTCTCTCTCTCTCTCTCTCTCTCTCTCTCTCTCTCTAATGGTCCGTGTATTGATATAGCAGCAAGGTACAAGCATGGAAGTAAGATGACAAAGATTAGACAAGCTTATGGGCACGCTAAGAAACATACTACCACACATCCTAACCAACACTCTTGTCACCTTTCCCCTTAAACCTCCACCAGAGGTTCAATCACGGTGAGACAATCTCCCAGGTGGAGCTCATGCTGCGTCCCCCCTACAGGTGGGTGCTCTGCCATGGCAGCTTGACACGTCTTCATGAGGAACCCCACTGATTGGGCCCTCTGCAGCGCCACGGACCACCTCTGCCTAAAAAGGTGGAGGAATCTGGCTGCATGAAATGAGTTAGGTTCGGCGTTGAAGTGACGCCTAGCAGCAGAGTCCGCCAGCAGTTTCAGGAACAGGGACACCTCCGCACACGGGCACCCGTAGGTCTCAATAGCGAGGGGGGAAAAGCCCACCGTGTCAGTCCGGCTTGCATAGTGTTTAATCTTCTTATCCGCCTGCTCCCGTGCTGCCCATCCCCTTCCCTTGGCAGCCGTCTTATCTCGGGAACTAATCGGATCTGTGACAGTTACATCACAGATATAGACAGCCCCGGAGCTACGGTCCATCATTGTTAGGTCTGCCGTTTGTTCATCTACTGGGCAGTAGGCCGCGGACTCTGTGTGAACGATGAAGCCTGCATCCTGCGCCATGCTGACGCAGGCATCCCGAAGCTTGTTATGCGTATTGATCTTGTGTTTTCCAGTGCTGCAGCGAAATAGGTGGTTAGGCAGCCGCGGGTCTGTGATCTCGACGTGTTTTGGGCAGTCACACTTTGTCAGTGTTGCAAAAGGTAGGCCCAACCGAAAGCGGACCGCGTTTGCGAAGTGCTCGGGTCCAATCTGCCGTGTTGACTCGATTGGGATGGCTAGTAGCCAATCCCCAGTTGCATAGCCGGTCAGTGAGATGAGGCGTTGGGTATGTCCACACAACGGATTCGGTGCCATCTGCCATGACGCCTGGACCTGCTTCGCGTATCTTCCCCCCTGGACTTGCACTGAGAGGGCATGCTGCAGCCTGATTCCCGCCGGTTTTATCCTCTCCTTCTCTAAGATTTCCCGTGCTTCTTGAGGCAGTGCCGCTTCACACTCCTTTAGCCACGAATGTAGGGCTGTACTTGTATCCCTTGGTAAAAGCATGTGGTCCTTAGCAGCGGTCAAAACATCCCCTTGATCGAGCGGCAGTGAGCTGAGTAGCAGTGACGCCTGTGTGAAGCTGGAGAGGAAGCCCGAAACGCCTTCTACTGTGGGGTCCGTGAGGCCAATCCCGCCGAGTGACGTTGGTAATGAAGCCTGCTCCCAAACACGCGTTTGCTCCGCCACGCTTGTCGGATAGCGTATTCCACATGAACCCAAGAGCGTGGCGAGCAGATCCCGACCCCATTGGGACCATGTGTCACTAGGCAAGAGACTGGATGGGGTGGTCCTTGTGAGGTAGGCTACTCTACAGGAAATGCATCAGGTCAGCAGAAGCGAGGCTATCTGTGGGTCCATGCGCTCTAGTAGCGGTAGCGGTTTTGCCATTGTTTGAAGCTGCTCTGTTAAGAATGCGGCGCCTCCTTCAGTGGTGCCTAAGAAACTTCCCAGCAGTCGCACGCCATTCTGACTGAAAGGCACCCCGGGCGGCAGCTCCCCCTCGTCCAGAATCTGGGATTTACTCCACGCCGCACACTTAGCCAGGTTATGCTCTAAACCTAAGTTGGCTAGCTGGCTCGTGAAATGGGTGAAAGCTGCTACTGCTTCCGCACTTTCACCTAGGAAACTGACATCGTCCGCGTATGCGAGACACAAAACGCTTGGGTGGGCTGCTGCTGTTGCTCGTAGCGCAGGGTGGATACCGGCTGCAAAGAGGAGCGGGCCTAAGGGGTCCCCTTGACGTACCCCGCGTGCACTACTTAGTGACGGTTGCCCGTAGGTTAGCTTGACTAGCGGGAGCGGTGGCGAGAGGGCTGGGTCCTGTAGGGCGGTTACTATTGCCTGTCGTGAGATGCCGTTAAAGGCGTTGGAAAGGCCAGTTTGCAGATCCAGGGAATCTGGCCGTGCGTCAGTGAACGCCCGCGCTGTGTGTATGATCGCTTCAGCTCCACCCGGCACGGCCACTCCATACTGCAGTGGCAAGAAGAAACTCCGCGCCGCTTCTCCCATGACCGTCAGAGCAGCCTTCGCTGCTAGTCGAGTGAGGCGCTCGCCGATTGCTATGCTCTCCCCCTCCCTCCCTCTCTCTCTCTCTCTCTCTCTCTCTCTCTCTCTCTCTCTCTCTCTCTCTCTCTCTAATGGTCCGTGTATTGATATATCAAAGGGGTACAAACATGCAAGGTAGGGTGAATTGGCAAATGAACAATCCAGCTATCGTCTAATTATCCACACACAAAGGCTAAACTACACCTCCATAAGAGGTTCCAGCACTACGCAACTGTCCCCAAGGTGGAACTCCCCTTGCACACCCCAACAGGGGGGTTTTCTGCTACTGCCGCCTGGCTAGACTTGATGAGGTAGCCCACTGATTGCGCCCGCTGTAGAGCACACGACCACCGCTGCCTGAAGAGATGGAGGAATCTGGCTGCATGGAAGGAGTGAGGGCCGGCGTTGAAGTGTCGCCGAGCAGCGGATTCCGCCAATAGCTTCAAGAATTGTGGTACCTCGGCACACGGGCACCCATACGTCTCCACTGCCAAGGGGAAAAAGGCCACAGTGTCCGGGCGGCTGGCGTAGTGGCTAATCTTCTTGTCGGCCTGCTCCCTAGCCGCCCACCCCCTCCCTTTGAGCGCGTCAGGGTCTCTAGTACTGATCGGGTCCGTGATGGTGACATCACAGATGTACACCGCGCCCGAGCTTCTATCACGCAGGGTGAGGTCTGCTGTTTGCTCCTCAACCGGGCAGTAGGCAGCAGATTCTCTGTGGACTATGAAGCCTGCGTCTTCTGCCATTGAGATGCACGCATCACGGAGCTCATTGTGGGTGTTGATCCTGTGCTTCCCCGTCCCACAGCGGAAGAGGTGGTTTGGCAGCCGTGGATCCGTGATTTCCACGCATTTAGAGCAGTCACATTTCGCGGGTGTGGAGAAGGGGGGGCCTAGCCTGAAGCGGACTGCATTTGCGAAGTGTGGGGGTCCGACACGGCGTTGAGGCTCGATTGGGATAGCCGTTAGCCAGTCTCCCGAACCGTAGCCTGTCAGAGAGAGATACCGCTGTGTGTGGCCTGACAGTGGGTTGAGACTCATATGCCGTGTGGCCTCCACCTGCGTGGCGTATCTACTCCCCTGCACCCTCACCCCTAGCTCGTGTTGCAGCTTCGCTCTCTCTCTCTCTCTCTCTCTCTCTCTCTCTCTCTCTCTCTCTCTCTCTCTCTCTCTCTCTCTCTCTCTCTCTCTCTCTCTCTCTCTCTCTCTATAATGGTCTGTGCATTTAGTAACAAACATGCAACAAACTAACAAGCTTCTCCTTCCTTCCCACATCTAGAGGTCCACGAGTGGCTCAATAACGGCAAAAAAAATCCCCTAGGTGTAATTCTGACTTGGCCCCCCCCACCGGCGGTTCTCTGCACTATATAGCGGCCTGGTTGGATTTCATGAGGTATCCAACAGACTGTGCCCTTTGTGGCGCCACGGACCACTGCTGCCAAAATTGGTGCAGGAACTTTGCTGCTTGAAATGACTTGGGAGCAGCGTTAAAGTGGTGTCGTGCTGCTGTATCAGCTAGAAGCTTCAAGAAAATTGGCACCTCCGCACACGGGCAGCCATATGTCTCAACGGCTAAGGGGAAGAACCCCACCGTGTCCAGTCGGCTGGCATAATGCTGAATCGTCTTATCCGCCTGCTCCCTTGCCGCCCACCCCCTGCCCTTTGTCGCCTCCGAATCCCTGGTGCTAATTGGGTCCCTGATGGTTATGTCACAGACATACAACGCCCCTGAGATTTTGTCCCTCATGGTGAAGTCGGTGGTCTGCTCCTCAATTGGACGATGAAGCCGGCGTCCTGGACCATGCTGATGCAGGCATCCCTCGGCTCGTTGTGAGTGTTGATGCGGTTCGTGCCTGCGCCGCATCGGAATAGGTGGTTGGGGAGGCGTGTGTCAAGGATGGCGGTGTGTTTTGAGCAGTCACATTTTGCAGGTGTTGAAAATGGTAGGCCAAGACGGAAGCGGAGTGCATTCGCAAATGTTCAGGGGCCACGCGGCGGTTTAGTGCAATGGGTATGGCAGTGATCCAGTCACCTGTAGTGTAGCCAATCAGGGAATACATACGTTAGGTGTGGCCTGACAGCGGGTCCAGGCTCATTCGCCGAGTGTCCCGCACCTGGTCTGCGTATCTGCTTCCATGAACATAAAGCGACAGCGCGTGCTGAAACCTTTTTCCCAATGGTTGCATTCATTCCTTCTCGAGCAGCTCCCGTGCGTCCATGGGCAGGGACGCCTCGCACTAGCCAACGGCCAGGCCCAGGTTGTGGCGCAGGCGGTGGCCGTCCCGACGGCTGTCCAGGTAGCTCCCGATCCCGCTCCGCCTGTTGCCGCCTCCCTTGCTCAACGTCCGCCATCTTCGAGCTGCCGGCAGCCTCGGCCCCATTCCCCGGCGCCTCGTGACGAGCGCGCGGCGTCGCGGCGGCGCCACGATTCCCCTCGGCGCCGTGGTTCTCAGGCGAACTGGCACACGACTCGTGGCGGTCGTGGTGGGTGGTAGGGAGGGCGCGGTCGTGGTGGTGGCTGGGCGTATGAACAGCCCGTGACGATGGCGGATCTGCAGCGCGCCGTTTCTGCTGCTGTGCGCGAGGAGCGGAACGGGCAGGCGAGCTAGAGCAACTCCCCGCGTGTCGCTCCTCCCCATGCACCTCCTCCTCCTGCTGCGCCCCACGCGTCGGCAGCACCTCCTCCCCGGTCCGCTGTTCATCCTCCTCTTGCTCCCGCTGCCTCTGCTGCGGCTCCTGGGTCTCGCATGCAGCTGCCGCGGGCGCCTCCTATGGCGGGCGTTGAATTCGTGGCCACGGCAGCAGCGCCGGTGACGGCGCAGTATCCGTCGCTCCTGCCCGGCGATCCTGCTCCTCCGGCTGCTGCTCTACCGGCACCGACGCTGGTGGGGCCACCTCCTTCTGCAGCGGTGCCTGCGTCGACTCTGGGGCAGCTGTGGCGCCTCTTTGAGGGTTTGCGTGCCGTACACCTAATTCAGATGTACGGCCACGCGGCTCTGTCCTAGGGGCTTCCTCTTGATAGCGGCCACCGGGACGAGTGCTTGGATGCCGCTGATCGGCTTGCCGAGCTGCTAGCGCCCGTGTTGGCTGCGCCCGCGCGGGGTGGAGCTGCGGGCGTTGGACAGCTTGGGACTGCTCTCCGCGGTCTGCGCCGGATTTTGCGCGCAGGGACTGCAGTCGACTTGATCGGTGCAACCACAGTGGTGGTGCGCGAGCTTCATCGCTCTCTGACGGGCCTTCTTGCCGTCCTTGACGCCGGTCAGATGTAGTTTGCGGCGCCGTTGGCAGCGCGGGTGGCGGGCCGGTTGTAGCTTCCGCTCCCGTGCGCTCCATGCTTCACCTAGGCTTGTGCGGTGTGGTCCATGCTTGTATGCATGCCTATAGTTGCTTGTCGCGCGTATTGCTTGCCACCCCTCACGCGCGGCCGAAGGCCGCGCTGTCGAGCGTCGGCCGCCTTTGGCGGCCAGCGCGAGCGGCTCGGTTAGGAGAGAATGAACGATAGAAATGAATAATGAGCTCTGGAACCAGCCACTAGGGACTTTATACTAAGGGGACTAGGACTGAGAGGCTAAGGGAAGAGGCCTATGTGCTCTCTTCTCTCTCTCTCTCTCTCTCTCTCTCTCTCTCTCTCTCTCTCTCTCTCTCTCTCTCTCTCTCTCTCTCTCTCTCGCTCTCTTTTCTAAATAAAAAGGGGAGCATGGAAGAAAGATAGACCTAACTGCATAAAAAAACAACAATTTACCCGATAAAATGCATGGAGCACAAAAGGAAGGAAAACATGGAGGTAAAACGAAATACAAACAAGGAAACGTGAACGAAGGAAAACGAAATAGTATGGAGAAATGCTAAGGACTCACCACGAGCGGCTCTATATCTCTAAGCGATGACCCTGCTGCAGTCCGCGGCTACGGTAACGAGAACCACAGCCCCGATTGGAAACGCAAAGAAGGATGTGAAGTAACAAAACGGGGGGGTTGGAAAGAAGGTATGAAGATATTTGCCCTCTATTGAGACAGACGAAACTCATACGATGGAAGGAACAAACAATGACTACAAGAAGAGCCTATGTCAAGGTACGCTTTCAAACAGAGCATCGCTTCAAACAGAAGCAGCAAACAAAACTAAGAAAAATAGAAGCAGTAAAAAGATGAAAAACAAAAGCACGAATCATAAGAAAAAACCAGAATCAAGAAAGATAAGTGGAAAAGAAGAGGATGACAGAAGCAGAAGAAACTGAAGCGGAAGATGAAAGAAAGGCCTAGCTTGGTCGAATTGACATAGCCCTTATTCGCCAAGCACGCTAGGTCGATATCGTTCTCATCGGAAAATAAGATTCTAACTAGTATGTAAGGAAGATAAGGAGGGAAAATGATTATTCAGTTGAAACTCAATCTATCCCACATGTGGAATCAAACGACTTCATCTCCTTCAAACAACATAGCAGCTAGGACGATACAGAATGCATCCTTTCGCGGATTGCATTGTACAATATATATGTATATATATATATATATACGTCGAAAAGGCTTGCATCTCTAAAACGACAAAGCAGCTGGCCAGATATGGGCTTCAACCTTAAAATTATACTTAGAAGCAAGGGTGGTCATGAATGACCTAATAGCTAGATCGATTTGGGTTGGCCATCCCAAAAAAACGATCAGTTTGAGGAAGCGAGAGAGAGAGAAAAAAAAATATAAAATTTTGAAAGTGTAACGAAATGTAACACTTTCTAAAATCTTGTATTGTGAAAAGGGGCACATGGCCAGCACAGCAAAGGTAGCGCCGAAGCGCTACTCACCCTCTTTTGCCTACAAAAAAGGGACGATGGGACATTCGTCCCCACCCACGTTTTCATTTCCGAAATTGTAGTTCTAATTTCGTTCTCGTCCACACTGGCAAAGACTCAGTCGCTTCCGCGCTTCATGGCCTCGTCAACAGTCCTTAACGGCATCCTTAAGCGCAACCTTGCAACAATGGCTCCGGTATCCGGCACTTAACTGCGACAACTCGAATATTTCTAGCCCCGGTAACGCGGCGGAAACCTCGACTCCGGCCGGGACAACGGATCGTCGCGGAAGACGTCCCGCCGAAGAAATTTCAAGCGAGGGACCATCAGCGGTCGACCTCCAGCTCGGAGGCACCCTTTGGACTGTTAACGGGAGTGGTGTGTTGGCCCCGCCCTCGCTTGGGCAACACCGACGAACTGGTTGGATGTACGGGAGTAGCAGCCGACCGTTCACAGTGGGAGAGCTGCTCGACAGGCTTCGTCGAGCTGCAGGGGACCGCTGTGGTGTTGCTGTCGACCAGGGAGCTCGACAGCTGCAACGGACTAGTCTGGGAGACGGGAAGGACGTCGACCAGGAGGGACAGTTCGACCGGGAGGCCGACGGAGCTGCCGGTCGACCTACAGTTCGACCGGGAGGTCGACGGAGCTGCCGGTCGACCTACAGTTCGACCGGGGAGGTCGACGGAGCAGCCGTCGACCTGACAAGTGAGCAGCGGTCGACGAGGGGAGCTCGGCGACACTAGCTGACAGTTCTGGTCAATGGAAGGGGTCCGTCGACCAGATGGTAGCTCGACGGGAGCTGTAGTCGACTAGGGGTACCTGGTGGTCGACCAGAGGAAGCTGTGGACTGTGGTCGACCAGAGGCACCTGGTGGTCGACCGGAGGCACTGGTGGTCGACCAGAGCACCTGGTGGTGTCCAGGTCGACCAGGTAACCTGCTCGGCGAGTTCTGCGGAGGCACGCGAACGTCGTCGAGGTCGCGATGACGAAGGCAACTTTGGTTGGTATCCCGAAGTCGATGTGGCTCGTCAAGCGCAGACGATAGCCGACGGATGTACAACGAAGCGTGTCGGGCCAATTGTCTGTGCGCACCTGCGAGCCTGCACACTTCTGTCTTCTACAGGGCAACACTGGACAGCCGCGCTGTTGCTGCAGCGTTGGCACGCCGTCGACCTGCAGTGTTGGCAGGTCCCCTTTTAGCAGTGCTGGCGCGGCTCCTCTACGCAACGCTGGCAGGCGGTCGACCAAGCTGTGCTGGCGGTCGACCAGGCTAGCTGCAGGGTTGCTAGGTGCCTGATGTAGTCATTGTTGTCATTGCTTGTTCAACCATTATGGAATTCCAACTTTGCTAGTGGAAACTCTTGCCAATTTCTCTCGTGAATGTGCAAGCACTAAGGAACTAAGCAAAGCTACGATCACTCCTAATACTTCGTGCCAACCCCCGTAGTCTAGCTCTCCACATGGTTTCGGTGAGCGTGGACGGCCCCGCAGATTACCTTCAGATAGGAGCCGACTTTTGCACCTACTAAGTCGTTCGTAGGCCGGCAGCAGCGTTAGTCACCATGGTCGACCCCGTAGTTGATGCTTGTGTAGCGGACACCTTGGAGGCACGACTGGCTGATGCAAGGAGACGCCATGCGGATGGCGAGTACGGGACGATCCCCTTGACGATCGTCGAGTTGGGCATCCGGTCACAGTGGGCGACGAAACACCCTTCCCGTTCTACATCTCCTCGACCGGTGTGCAACGCAGGTGGCATCGACGACGAGGTCGATGGCTGTGCATGAGTCAGCGGCAGCGAAGGTATGCAACAGAGAGGGGTGATCAAGGTCGACGGTGGCGTCGACAGGAGTCAGGCGCGAGTGCAGCGGTCGACGGCGGCTGCAGGCAGCTCGCGTGCCGACGTCGATGGTCGACGTCGCTCTCCTTTACGTAGCGGTGGAGGGCTCTCGGCGACGACGCATGTGACGGCGGGCGGGATTGCGCCGGCGTATGGCTACTTCAAGTTCTCGCCGGACCGAATCACCGTCGCACCGCTGCAAGGTCGACGGGACCTCATCACCTGGAGGGAGTCGATAGAGCCTCAGCTGGAGGTTGCCGGGCTGAAGGGCTTCGCCGACGGCACCGTGCCCATTCCGCCCGAGGAGGATGTCGAGCTGCGCAGAGAGTTTCGTGCTGCTCACCTACTCACCTTCATGGTCATCTCGAGGTGCTGCTCGCCGGTGGTGCAGCTAGCGCTCAGGAGCTGTCGAGAGCGACTCGATGCTGGTCACCAGGCATGGCGCTTCATCCTGTCGACGTACCAGGTGAAGGACGACCTGTACATCGGACAGCTGGAGGAGAAGATGACACACATTCGGATGGGCGAGCAGGAGTCGGCGACGGACTACTGCAACCGTGCTCGACGGATCCTGGCTGAGATGCGGATGGCGAGCGCCGAGTACTCGACAGCGTCCTACATCACCCTCGTTGTTAAGGGCCTGCCGCGCAGCTACAACCTCATGAAGAGGATGATGATGGTGCCCGGCACGCGTGAGTCCCTCGACGAGGACTCCATCACCAGCTACATCCTTCAAGACGAGGCGATGCAGGAGGCCGAACAGCCCACGGAGCTCCTTCCGCAGGCAAGCTACGCTGCACCGACGAAGCAGCATCAGCAGCCGGGGCAGTGCGGGAAGCCGGGCGGAGGTGGTAGCGGAGGTGGGCGGTCGACAAAGGACGTCGACAAGAAGAAGTCGACTCGCGATAAGGGCCGTGGAGGTGGTGGTCGACGGCGGGAGTGCTGGATCTGCGGCGACCCCGACCATCTCTCCTTCGAGTGCCCCGACCGCGATGACAGCGACGAGGACGACAGCAAAGGAGGCCGCGGTCGATCGGCCAATCGTCGCCCCCGTTGAGAAGCCGCGCAAGGAGAAGCAGACGTCGAAGAAGACGTCGTCGACGAAGGACGTCGACAGCTCCAGCGGCAAGGGCCGAGGCGACGGGGAGGCGTCGTGCTCGATGGTCGGCGTGGTGGAGCCGACAGTCTCGCTGGCACCGGAGGCTGGCGAGGACTTCCAGGCGGTGGCGGCAGCTGTGCAGGCCAACCCGATGGCGGTGCTGCTCGACAGCGGATGCTCCCACCACCTGATGGGGACGAAGGCGGTCTTCGTCGACATGGCGCCGAGCGACAGCGTGCAGCATGTGCGCGGCTTCAATGGGGCGTTGCAGCCCGTCGAGGGTCGCGGAACCGTCGCACTGGAAGGGGAGGCCGGGAAGCGGGTCCTCATCCCCGACGTGCTCTACGTTCCGGGCGTCCAGGCGAACCTGTTGTCTGCTGGCCAGCTGAAGGAGAGCGGAGTGCAGCTGCAGGGCGACGGCGACGAGATGCTGCTCGTCGCCGCGACCGGGGAGGTGCTCGGTCGAGCACGCTACACCGGCCGAGTCCTCTGCACAGACCTTCGCCCCTGCTCACCGCGGTCGCCGTCGACCGAGGTGGTGGCTCTACGGACGATCGTCTCGGCAACGAAGGTGACACCCGATCGGCTGCACGCGAGGCTCGCGCACGTTGGCGTCGACACGACCAAGAGCTCGGCGAAGCATGGAGTTGCTGTTGGGCTCGACATCACGCCGTCGACCAGAGCAGGCCCACCGTCTATCTCGTGCGTCGGAGGAAAGCTGGCACGGCACACCTTCCCCGACAAGGGCTCGGACGCTGAGGAGGCACTAGCTGTCATGCACGTTGACTTGTGCGGGCCATTTCGGGTGGCTGCCAAGGATGGCAGCTTGTACTTCCTGCTGCTGAAGGATCGCCACACTCGGTTTGTGTGGGCAATGCCGGTCGCTAAGAAGAGCGATGTGCTGCGGGAGTTTCAGCGGTGGCTGGAACTGGTGGAACGGCAGACGAAGAAGTCGATACTCCCACTCCACTCTGACCGGGGAGGGGAGTTCCTTGGAAAGGATTTCACCTCCTTCGTCGACGGAAAGGGCATCGTCCACGACCTGACGTGCCCCTACACTCCGCAGCAGAACGGCATGGCTGAGCGGGAGATGCGCGCGGTCGTCGAGTCGGTGCGGACGATGCTGCTGCACATGGGCGTGCAACACCACTGGTGGCACCTTGCTGTTCGACAGGCTGTCTGGGTGCGCAACTGCTTGGAGCGGTCGACGACACCGCCGGGGACGACTCCGTACCAGCTGCTGACCGGGAAGAAGCCCGACCTCACGCTGGCGCGGTTCATGGTTCCCGAGCAGCAGCGCGGTGGGAAGCTGGCGCCGAAGGCTCGCTGGGGGCTTCACCTGGGTGTGTCGCCGGAGAGCAAGGGCTGGGAGGTGCTCGACCTGACCGACAACAAGGTGGTCACGTCGGTCGAGGTGATCTTCTACGAGACGCTGTCGCTGGAGGTGTGGAAGGCGAAGTATGGGCCGGCGTCGGGGCGGACGCAGGCACACCCGCCGACGGACACCTCGACGGCGACGGTCCCACTGCTCGCCGAAGTCGACGAGCCTGCTGATGAGGATGTTGTGGAGATTCTTCCACCTCCCCCTGTTCTTGCTCCTCCCTCCCCCGTCACCGATCGGCCTGCGTTGACGCCTGTGTCGGCCACCGGCGATGAGGGGAGCCTTGAGGCGTCGCCTGTGGCGCCGGCCAGTGGCATCGCCGGCGGTCGACAAGGCGCAAAGCTCGTCGACAAGGATAGGAAGTTGTCGACGACAAGGAAGCAGCAGACAGGGGAGCCGGTCGAACAGGAGGCAGCAGCAGGGGTGCAGTCGACAGGGGAGCTGTCGAAGTTAGCAGGAGGGGAGCCGCCGGTCGAGGAGACAATGCTGGAGAAGCACATGGTCGAGCAGCACGTCGAGGACAAGGGCGACGACAAAGGGGAGTTGTCGGCAGGAGAAGAGTCCACCAACAGCGATGTGGTGGAAATTCTGGTTGAGCAGCCTGAGCTCGAGCTGCGACGGTCTGGTCGAGCTTAACGGCCGCCTGAGCGATTGAGCTTCCACGCTTGTATTCCCCCAGCCACCTTCAATACGCTGCTCGACGACGCGGATGCTGATGAAGAACTGTCGGAGCCCGACCCCGACGTGCATGCCGACCCCGAACATCGCTGGGACATCGCCACGATGACGGTGAAGGAGGCGCTGGCGAGCTGGAAGGGCGAGGCAAAGAAGGCCGCCATGGAAGAAGAGATCCGCAGCCTCATTGGCATGGGCACTTGGGAGCTGGTCGAACGCCCACGCGGAGTGAACATCATGAAGAACCGGTGGGTGTTGACGACCAAGTACCGCATCGACGACACCGTTGAGCGCGAGAAGGCGAGGCTGGTCATGAAGGGCTTCACGCAGGTGTACGGCGCCGACTACGACGAGGTGTACTCGCCGGTGAGCAGCTACGTCACGCTGAGGATCTTCCTCAGCATCGTCGCCGTCCTCGACCTCAACCTGATGCAGCTGGACATGAAGAACGCTTTCCTGCAGAGCAAGCTCGACAGGGTGCTCTACATGTACCAGCCGGACTACTTCGACGATGGGACCGGCCGGGTGTGCAAGCTGCTGAAGAGCCTCTACGGGTTGAAGCAGTCGCCGCTGTTGTGGTACAGGGCTCTCCACGGCGTGCTGCTTGGCGCTGGCAAGAAGAAGAGCCAGGTCGATTAGGCGCTCTACTTCAAGACCGGCAACGCCGGTGTGACCTGCTGGGTGCTGGTCTACGTCGACGACTTGCTCGCTGCCAGCAGAACCACCGCGATGCTGAAGGAGCTGAAGGAGCTGCTAGAGGCCGCCTTCGAGCTGCGGGAGATTTCGCCGGTCGTCAAGTATCTCGGGCTGGAGATCGTGCGCGACAGGCCAGCGAGGAAGCTGTGGCTGCACCAGCAGGGCTACGTCGACAAGCTGCGCAGGCGCTTCATCGACGAGGAGCGGACCGGGCGCATCCCGAAGACGCCGGTCTCGGTCGACGCCTACGCCGAGCTGACATTCGACGACGAGGAGGCGCAGGAGCGCGAGGAGGAGGAATACCGGCAGAAGGTTAGTTCGCTGCAGTTCGCGGCGACGACGACGAGGCCGGACATCGCGTTCGCCTGCAGCAAGCTGGGGAGCGGCCTCACGGTGAGGAGCGACCAGCATTGGCGCGAGGTCGACCGCTGCCTCGCCTACCTCGCCAACACTTGCGACGCCCTGGAGTTCTGCGGTGGACCAGAGTCGCTAGAGCGAGCTGATCGGCTACGTGGACGCCGATGATGCGGGCGACAAGCAGAACCGGACGAGCACGGGCGGCTATGTGTTCGTCTACGGAGGGGCCGCCGTCTCCTGGTCGAGCTCGCGCATCAAGTGCGCGACATTGTCGTTGACTGAGTCAGAGTACGTCGCGGCCACGGATGCTGGCAAGGAGGGACGCCGACTCCACTTCCTCCTTGCGGAGTTCAAGCAGCTCGACGCTGGGAAGCCGACTGTCCTCCGGGTGGACAACAAGTCGGCAATCACGGTCGCTGAGGGCATGGGGCTGACGGGCAACCTCAAGCACATGGAGCGACGCTACGCCTGGCTGCAGCACATGGTGAGGCGCGGGAAGTTCGTGCTGAAGTACATCCCGACCACCGAGCAGCCGGCCGACTTCATGACGAAGGCGCTGCATTTTCCGGCTTTCAACCGGTGCTCTGTCGCCATCGGCCAAGTTCGTCTGGCCGACGTCGGCGACGGCGACGATGAGGTGCAGCAGTAGGTGCCGTGCCCTTATGCACGGCTGGTGCGGTGACGGCGTGCTGTGTGTGGGGTGCACGCCGAGGACGAGTTTTCTCCGTGGAGTACTGCCGTGTAGGCTAGGGGGCCCAAGCGTGAGCGCGGCAGGGGAGTGTTAACGGGAGTGGTGTGTTGGCCCCGCCCTCGCTTGGGCAACGCCGACGAAGTGGTCGGATGTACGGGAGTAGCAGCCGACCGTTCACAGTGGGAGAGCTGCTCGACAGGCTTCGTCGAGCTGCAGGGGACCGCTATGGTGTTTTTGTCGACCAGAAAGCTCGACAGCTGCAACCGACTAGTCTGGGCGACGGGTGGGCTGTCGACCAGGAGGGACAGCTTAACCGGGAGGTCGACGGAGCTGCCGGTCGACCTATAGTTCGAGCAAGAGGTCAACGGAGCTGCCGGTCGACCTACAGTTCGACCGGGGAGGTCGACGGAGCAGCCGTCGACCTGACAAGTGAGCAGCGGTCGACGAGGGGAGCTCGGCGACACCAGCTGACAGTTCTGGTCAATGAAAGGGGTCCGTCGACCAGGGGGTAGCTCGACGGGAGCTGTGGTCGACCAGGGGCACCTGGTGGTCGACCACAGGGAGCGGTGGTCGACCAGAGGCACCTGGTGGTCGACCGGAGGCACTGGTGGTCGACCAGAGCACCTGGTGGTGTCCAGGTCGACCAGGTAACCTGCTCGGCGAGTTCTGCGGAGGCACGCGAACGTCGTCGAGGTCGCGATGACGAAGGCGACTTCGAGTTGGTATCCCAAAGTCGATGTGGCTCATTAGGCGCAGACGATAGCCAACGGATGTACAACGAAGCGTGTCCGGCCAATCGTCTGCGTGCACCTGCGAGCGTGCGCACTGCTGTCTTCTACGGGGCAACGCTGGACAGCCGCGCTGTTGCTGCAGCGTTGGCACGCCGTCGACCTGCAGTGTTGGCAGGTCCCCTTTCTGCAGTGCAGGCGCAGCTCCTCTAAGCAACGCTGGCAGGCGATCGACCAAGCTGAGCTGCCGGTCAACCAGGTTAGCTGCAGGGTTGCTAGGTGCCTGATGTAGTCATTGTTGTCATCGCTTGTTCAACCATTATGGAATTCCAACTTTGCTAGTGGAAACTCTTGCCAATTTCTCTCGTGAATGTGCAAGCACTAAGGAACTAAGCAAAGCTACGATCACTCCTAGTAGTTCGGTCCAGCCCCCGTAGTCTAGCTCACTACCATTGTAGAGTGATTCTCCGCACAGGCCCCCCTGAGGATCGCGTGACTGTACAACAGTCGCGCGTGGCTGCTGTAGAGGAGCGCGTGGCTGCTGCTGAGGAGCGCGTGCCTGGCAGGCATGCGCGTGCCACACAGAAGACGACGGCTGCCTCTGACGCGGCAGCCGTCTTGACCGCCGCTGACGCAGGTCCATCCGAGCCCACGACCCAAAAACGCCAGCGCGCGGCACCTTCCGCTGACATCACGCCGGTCAACCCCCCCCTTTGACTGCACAGCAACTGCAGGCGCTGCTCTCGTTATTGCAGCAGCACGCGCCATCGTCTACAGCTACATCGACCGAAGATATTTCTGCTTTTGCTAAAATCGAATAGCAGAAAGAACCTGGCGCGCCCCCTTGCTCCACCACGGTCGCTCGCTCCAACAACCCTGGCTCCGGCACCAACCCAAGCCCGTATCCCTGACAACATCGACGACTCAGAAAATGGCGACAATGATGCCCCCGACAACCTTGCTCACTGTCGCATTCTCGCACCCGCACTTGCACCTGTCAGAATATTATGTTTGTCTAGTCTGCAGTGGGGTACTCAATAGTGAGTATAACCCTTTTAGGGCTTGCCATTTCTACCCCCCCTGCTTGCTAGTGCACTTATTCTCTTTGGCCAAACACTCGACTCTTGCCTCAACCCTAAAACCTAGCTCCTAAGCCTACTACTCTCTAGCTTATTTTGACAGCACCCCCCTTCCCTCCCCTCAACCCTACACCCGCAGCTACTACCTTCATGCGCAAGGGAGTGCGTGACCAGGCGGAGGTGTTCCCTGCAATTCAAGCTCACCTGAGGCACGTCGAGTTCAAGCTCCAACACGGCGACGTCAAAGGCGCGCTCTCCAACATGGTGCAAGTTGAAACGTTGATCAACAAACGCTTCGAGGTGCTCTTGGTGGCGGATGAGGCCGGGTTGAGGCGGCGGATCGGTTCCAGCTGTACCAAGCCAAGAGTGTAGTCACGTCGCGCTCGTACAAGCTCGCGGCGGCCCTGAAGCGTGCACGCACTGGCTTCGCCCGCGGAGGCCGCCTTCCCCCTCGAGATGGCGAAGCGGAAAGGAAAGGCATGCCACCCGTCGGCTGCCATGAGCCCCGCTTCAAGGGCTCATGTTTCCGTTGCGGCCAGCCCGGCCATATGGCAAACAATTGCCCTATGGGAGGGCGTGGCGCACAAGGCCCTTCACTAGTGGTATAAGAAGACCCATGGGGCGGCGCCCCTTGCCACTATGCCGGGGGGCGTAGGTGGATGTATCTCCCGGTGGTGCGTAGGCTGGTTAGGAGCCTTGGAAAGTAGTTTAGGCCAAGTGGGCCAGGACAAAAGGCAGCCATAGGGGCTGGAGATGGTGTAGGCCTAGGCTTGTATGCCTTTGTGTGGAATAATAAAAGGAGATTGCCAGAGAGAGAGAGAGAGAGAGAGAGAGAGAGAGAGAGAGAGAGAGAGAGAGAGAGAGAGAGAGAGAGAGAGAGAGAGGAATAGCCTCTCCCCTCAGCCCTTAGCCTCTGCCCTTAGCCTCTAGGCCCTACTTAAGGCCTCCCTAAGGCCGTTTTCTCATTGTTAGTTTGGCGGCTGAGAATTTTTCGCTCGCGGGAGAGAGAGAGAGAGAGAGAGAGAGGAATAGCCTCTCCCCTCAGCCCTTAGCCTCTGCCCTTAGCCTCTAGGCCCTACTTAAGGCCTCCCTAAGGCCGTTTTCTCATTGTTAGTTTGGCGGCTGAGAATTTTTCGCTCGCGGGAGAGAGAGAGAGAGAGAGAGAGAGGAATAGCCTCTCCCCTCAGCCCTTAGCCTCTGCCCTTAGCCTCTAGGCCCTACTTAAGGCCTCTCAAAGGCCGTTTTCTCATTGTTAGTTTGGCGGCTGAGAATTTTTCGCTCGCGGGAGAGAGAGAGAGAGAGAGAGAGAGGAATAGCCTCTCCCCTCAGCCCTTAGCCTCTGCCCTTAGCCTCTAGGCCCTACTTAAGGCCTCCCTAAGGCCGTTTTCTCATTGTTAGTTTGGCGGCTGAGAATTTTTCGCTCGCGGGAGAGAGAGAGAGAGAGAGAGAGAGGAATAGCCTCTCCCCTCAGCCCTTAGCCTCTGCCCTTAGCCTCTAGGCCCTACTTAAGGCCTCCCTAAGGCCGTTTTCTCATTGTTAGTTTGGCGGCTGAGAATTTTTCGCTCGCGGGAGAGAGAGAGAGAGAGAGAGAGAGGAATAGCCTCTCCCCTCAGCCCTTAGCCTCTGCCCTTAGCCTCTAGGCCCTACTTAAGGCCTCCCTAAGGCCGTTTTCTCATTGTTAGTTTGGCGGCTGAGAATTTTTCGCTCGCGGGAGAGAGAGAGAGAGAGAGAGAGAGGAATAGCCTCTCCCCTCAGCCCTTAGCCTCTGCCCTTAGCCTCTAGGCCCTACTTAAGGCCTCCCTAAGGCCGTTTTCTCATTGTTAGTTTGGCGGCTGAGAATTTTTCGCTCGCGCCGGCCGCCTTCGGCGGCCGACGCTCGACGGCGCGGCCTTCGGCCGCGCGTGAGGCTACCGCAAGTAATCACAACAAGGCAGTTTATCGCAACAACCGTTACACACATGGCAGCACCTACCGCCGCCTAGCCGCGTGATTCACCTATGGAGCAACCGGAGCCCGCGCCTACATGCGGTGAGCTCCAAGGGCGTGAAGAACGCCCGTCAGGGAGCGCCACAGCTCCCGGACCACGAGCATGCTTGCGCCGATCGCCGCGGCTCCAGATCCTGCGCGCAAATGCCGCTTCAAGCTCCGGACAGCCTCGTCCAGCTGTCCCGCAGCAGCAGCGCCACCCTCCGCGGGCGCAGCCAACACGGGCGCCAGCAGCACGGCGAGCTGGTCCGCCGCATCCAAGCAGGTCTCGCGCGGACGGTCGCGGAACGTCTCAGGGGGGATTACACGGAGGGTCGAGTGAGCGAGAACCTGTATCAGCAGCAACGCGTGGAGGCTCTCCGCGAGCCGGTGGAGCTGACCGAGCGTCGCCTGAGGAACACGCGTCTGCGGAGGTTGAAGCGCCTCCGCCAGGAACAGAAGTGGCGCATTAGCATCAACGAGGTGTGATTGCTGCGCCGCAGAGCCACCCCCCGCAGCAACGAATTCCACACCAGCAACGGGTGGAACCGATGGCAGATGCAGGCGAGCGCCGGGAGCAGGCGCCGCAACAGATGGAGCAGGAGCCGATGGGGCCAGTACGGGAGGAGGAAATGCAGCAGCGGGCGGAGGATCAACGGGAGGCACAATCTGACGAGGAGCCACGGGCGCCGGCGCAGTCCGTAGCGAGCTGCTCTGGCTCTGCGCCGCCCGCTCCTCGCGCACGGCCCATGACACCTCTCGCTAAAGATCCGCCATCGTCAACGGCGGACGATACCTCCCGCCGCGCCCTTGGGGACCCCGCCAGCCCCCATTGCCACCCGGGTGAGCGGGCCACTGGGCCTGCTGCTGGTAACGCTGGGGGGAGTTGCGCCGGCGCCGCGACGTCTCGCGCTCCTGCTGGGGCGCTGGAGAATGGGGCCGGGAGAGACGGCGGTCAGGCGACTGCAGACGAGACGGTTGACCAACAGGGACCGCCGGCGGCAGAACGGGAACCGTCGGGTTCGCGGCGGGAGGCGCAACCATCGGAGCCGTCCCGACAGTGGTGGCGGACGCCGCCTTCGGGGAAGAAGCAGACGCCGGCGCAGGCACGTCGGGGACGGAAGCAGCCGGCACAGCGAGTACGCCAGGGGCAGGATCAGGGAGGTCGGCAGCACCTCCAGCAGGTGCATTCGCCGTCGGCGCAACAGCAGGAGCAAGGGGGACGGGAGCAGCAAGGGGAACAGGCGGAGCTTCAACTGGAGCAGACGGGCCATCCTCGCCCCCAACGAGAGGAGCTACGGGTGCGGGGGGAAGAGTCCTTTCAGCGATTGATATTGCGGGCTTCGGAGCCGGCGGTACAGGGGGCTTCGACGCCGTGGTCGCCTTTTCGGGCTGGGGCGGAGGCTTGGCGACGACTGCCGACCAGGCGGCAGCGCGCTCTGGCGACGGCTCAGGCGCTCCAGCAATCACCATCGGAAGAACGGGGAAGCCGCGGAGGTAGGAGGCTGGTCACTAGCGGGATAGGCGGGGGACCGGAGAACGGGTACTAGGCGGCAACGCGAAGGGCTTTAACGAGCTTGGAGGTTACTAATGAGGAGGAGGATCCTACGGACCCACTTGATAGGGAGGAATCTCTCCCACCGAGCGAAGCTGAGGAGTCGGAGGGGGAAGGCAGGGCGAGAGAATCTGGAAGGAGAAGAGGTGGCGATGTGGGCCAAGCAACAGCGCAGGTCACACAGGCGGAACAGGGACCGTCAGATGCAGATCGAGCGGGTGACATTCCAACCCCAGTTCAGCCAACATTGGCGAACCGCGCTCGACGAAATCGGACCGCTGCTGCCATCACAGCGACGCGACAGACCATCCATAACCCACGCTATTTCTCGCCAGACGAGCTGGCGAGGCGTGAGGACTTGTTCGCGGCGATCGCGAGCCGTGTGGGACATTGCTGTACTCTGCGACAGTCGACAGCCTTCGCTGTCATGGCGTTTACCGCCAAATCTGTGCCAACTGTTTTCGCAGGCACTTCTGACACCGTTACTACACCTCTCACGAAACCCCGAGTCCGAGCCGGGGTGGCGCCTGCTGCTGTTTCTCCCGCGCCTAACACTTCGCCAAACCTCGCCACAGCGACCAGATTGGCCGGGGGTCAAGGCTCGGCTTCGAGCTTTCCAGCGTGGCGAATGGGAGCGGCTGTACCTGGACGCGGTTGACGCAGTCAACACGCCTCCTCCGCCACGCCACCGCCCTGACGCGACCGGAACCATTAGCTGAGCCGAGGGGCTCGCGAAACGCGGCAGTCTGCGTCGAGCCGTGCTGGCACTGGAGTCAACGCCAGCCCCAGCCCGGAAATTTTGGAGGAGCTCCATCAGAAGCACCCACCTGCGGTACACGAGGTGGTGACCTGGCCCTCGCCACCAGAGTCAAAATTGTCCATCTCTCATGCAGAGTTCGCCAAAATCCTGGGGCGATACGAGAACGGAGTGGGAGCCGGACCGTCGGGCACAACATTCGAGCACATGCGCGACGCGGCCACCACTAACGCAATGATCAGCACCCACCTGCACGCCTTGGTCAACACCCTGCTGGGGGGAAATTTGCCAGGCCCCGTGGCAAGCCTCCTGACCGCGTCAAGGTTGATTGCCCTGGCCAAACCAGGGGGGGGGGCTCGGCCAATCGCAATAGGCGAATGTCTGACGAGGTTGACGGCCAAGGCAGCCCTGACAGCCATGGGGGAAGCTGCCCGAGAATATTTCCTGCCACTACAGTACGGCGTGGCAGTGCCAGGTGGAGCAGAGACGGTTATCCACACGGCCAGGGCATTCCTAGACGCCCGCCCCGACAGCCTGGTCATGCAAGCAGATATCTCGAACGCGTTCAATAGCATCTCGCGCCAAGCCATCGCCACAGCGTTACACGACCCCAAACTGTCGCCACTGCAGCCGTTTGTGAAACTGACCTACGGTAACCCGTCGCGCCTGCTCCTGGACGCGAAATTCAACTGCGATACCCTGCTTAGTGAACGGGGCGTGCGGCAGGGTGACCCACTTGGCCCGTTACTGTTTGCAGCAGGCATCCACCCCACGCTCTGAGACACTGCATAGGCACACCCCGACGTGCTCTGCTTGGCTTATGTGGACGATGTCACCTTCCTGGGTGACACCGAACGCACTGTAGCCGCCTTCAAACACTTCACATCGAAACTGGCGCAGCTGGGCCTGGCGTACAATCCACAGAAATGCGGGGCTTGGCGTTCAACAGCGGTTGCGCAGAATCAGCTGCCGCCCGGGGTGCCGTTCGCCAAGGACGGAGTGCGTCTTCTAGGTAGTTACGTTGGGACGGAGGCTGGTGGCGCGGGGTTTCTATCGGGCCAGCTGGGAGAAATGGCGAAGCCACTGCCGCTGTTAGAACGAGCAGACCCCCAGGTGGCCGCGCTGCTGCTCACGCGATGTATCTCTAGGCGTGTCGCGTACCTGATTAGGACGACTCCCCTCCACCTGCTCCCCCGCGCCACGTGGAGCCAGTGGGGCAGGGACCTACTCATCACCTTACTCACCTCGTGTGACATCCGCGCGCCAACATGCGGTGCCGAGCAAAAACGGGTCTGGGAGCAGGCGTCATTGCCGACGTCCCTGGGCGGCATAGGCATTACGGACCCGCTCATCGAAGGCATATACGGTTTCACCGCGAGTTTTACCCAGGCGGCGCTTTTCCTCTCCTCTCTGGCGCTAGAACCAGAAAGTGCCTTGACGATGGCCAGGAACCACATGCTGGCCCCTAGGGAAGACAGCACTCCCCTACACTCGTGGCTCACGGAGTGCGAAGCAGCCCTGCCTCTAGACGCGCGAGAGATCCTTGAGAAGGAACGGCTGGAGCGTTCTGATGTTAGGCTACAGCACGTGCTCGGCTTGAAAGTCCACGGGAGCAGATACGCTCTACAAGTCCAGGCAACTCGGGAGATGCAGCTGAACCCTCTCTCTGGCCACACGCAGCGTATGTTCTCACTGACAGGGTACGCCACTGGGGACTGGCTGACTGCGATCCCAATCGAGGCCACCAGACGGATAGGCCCCGTGCATTTCACAAACGCCGTACGGTTTCGGCTGGGTCTCCCCTTTTCAACGCCCAAGAACTGTGACTGCGCAGATCAGGTCGCCATCACAGATCCCCGCCTCCCGAACCATCTCCTCCGCTGCGGCACCAGCAAGCATCGCATTAACACACACAACGAGCTGCGCGACGCGTGCATTAGCATGGCGCAGCACGCCGGTTTCATAGTTCACAGCGAGTCGGCCGTTCACTGCCCCATTGAGGAACAAACCGCGGACTTCACCATGACCGACAGAAGCAGCGGGGCGGTTTATGTGTGTGACGTGACGATCACGGACCCTATAAGCACGAGGGACCCCAAGGCAGAGAAGGGCAGGGGTTGGGCGGCTCGGGAACAGGCGGATAAGAAAATAAAGCACTATGCCAACCGGCCAGAGACGGTGGGATTCTTCCCACTTGCGGTGGACACCTATGGCTGCCCGTGCGCGGAAGTCCCGGTTTTTCTGAAGCTCCTTGCAGATACAGCGGCTCGGCGGCACTTCAACGCCGACTCTAAATCCTTTTATGCCGCCAAGTTTCTGCACTTATTCCGGCAGCGCTGGTCCGTGGCCCTCCAGAGAGCCCAATCGGTGGGTCTCCTCCTCAAGCTAGGCGAGGCGGCGGCGGCAGAGAACCCGCCTGTAGGAGGAATTGGGCAGGAACTTCACCCAGGGGATTGCTTTGCGGTGGTTGAGCCGTACCTTGAGCTCTAGAGACAGTAGTTGGTAGGATGTGCTGTGTTGCAAGCTCTGTCCGGTTATTCTTTGAGCCTGCATGCATGTACCTTGACCCTCTATCAATACAAGGACCATTAGAGAGAGAGAGAGAGAGAGAGAGAGAGAGAGAGAGAGAGAGAGAGAGAGAGAGAGAGAGAGATAGAGAAACAATAACAAGAGGAGGGAGGAAGAATGGCACAGCAAGTCAAAAGCAATCCCTCTCTTGAGGAAGGCAGCCATGGAGGAAGACTTGGCTATTTGTGAACTATGAAGTAAGGGTTGGGACGACTCACACTCACCAGAGAATAATGAGTGGAATGGAGGACTAAGGGAGACTATATAGGACTTTGTACTGCTTATAGGCAGGCTGCATGGGCTACACCAAGGACTAGAGGCTGGTAGGGGGCTCTAAACTATGCTATGCTAAGGCTAAACTAGGTGAGACTGCTGGGAGAGACTAAGGACCAGGCCTGGTGGCTCTCTCTCTCTCTCTCTCTCTCTCTCTCTCTCTCTCTCTCTCTCTCTCTCTCTCTCTCTCTCTCTCTCTCTCTCTCTCTCTCTCTAATGGTCCGTATATTGATATGGCCGAAAGGTACACACATACAAGTTCATAAAGCATGCCTGTCACATACTAACTCATCTACAGCTCTACTAGTGGCTCCAAAACAGCAAAGCAATCCCCTAGGTGCAGCTTGTGCCCAATCCCCCCCACCGGGGGGTTCTCAGCTGCTGCCGCCTCACCAAGCTTAATGAGCAATCCCACCGACTGGGCCCTCTGAAGTGCAACCGACCACCGCTGCCTGAACTGATGCAGAAACTTAGCGGCATAATAGGAGTTAGAATCGGCGTTGAAGTGGCGCCGAGCCGCCGTGTCTGCCAGGAGTTTCAGGAAGACGGGGACCTCTGCACAAGGGCAGCCATAGGTCTCTACCGCCAACGGAAAGAACCCAACCGTCTCTGGTCTCTTCGCATAGCGCTGGATCTTTTTGTCTGCCTGCTCTCGAGCCGCCCATCCCCTTCCTTTCTGCGCCTCCGGGTCCCGCGTGCTAATAGGGTCCGTCACAGTGACGTCACACACCCAAACCGCCCCACTGCTCCTGTCAGTCATGGTGAAGTCGGCTGTCTGCTCCTCGATGGGGCAGTGAGCCGCCGACTCACTGTGGACTATGAAACCCGCTTCTCCCATGACCGTCAGAGCAGCCTTCGCTGCTAGTCGAGTGAGGCGCTCGCCGATTGCTATGCTCTCCCCCTCCCTCCCTCTCTCTCTCTCCCTCTCTCTCTCTCTCTCTCTCTCTCTCTCTCTCTCTCTCTCTCTCTCTCTCTCTAATGGTCCGTGTATTGATATATCAAAGGGGTACAAACATGCAAGGTAGGGTGAATTGGCAAATGAACAATCCAGCTATCGTCTAATTATCCACACACAAAGGCTAAACTACACCTCCATAAGAGGTTCCAGCACTACGCAACTGTCCCCAAGGTGGAACTCCCCTTGCACACCCCCAACAGGGGGGTTTTCTGCTACTGCCGCCTGGCTAGACTTGATGAGGTAGCCCACTGATTGCGCCCGCTGTAGAGCACACGACCACCGCTGCCTGAAGAGATGGAGGAATCTGGCTGCATGGAAGGAGTGAGGGCCGGCGTTGAAGTGTTGCCGAGCAGCGGATTCCGCCAATAGCTTCAAGAATTGTGGTACCTCGGCACACGGGCACCCATACGTCTCCACTGCCAAGGGGAAAAAGGCCACAGTGTCCGGGCGGCTGGCGTAGTGGCTAATCTTCTTGTCGGCCTGCTCCCTAGCCGCCCACCCCCTCCCTTTGAGCGCGTCAGGGTCTCTAGTACTGATCGGGTCCGTGATGGTGACATCACAGATGTACACCGCGCCCGAGCTCCTATCACGCAGGGTGAGGTCTGCTGTTTGCTCCTCAACCGGGCAGTAGGCAGCAGATTCTCTGGATCCAGGCTTCGACGAGCGCTACATCGAGAGCGCCCGGGGGTGCGGCAGGGAGACCCACTCGGGCCCATGCTTTTTGCGGCGGCCATTCATCTATCCCTACTGAAAGCAGCAGCCATGTGCTCGGCGATAGTGGTTATGGCATACCCCGATGACATCACGATCATCGGCCCCCCGGCGCAGGCGATCAAGGGAGTACACATCATGGCACAGGAGCTACGGAAGTGTGGCCTGCGGTGCAACCTGGAGAAATCCTCTGCGTGGAGTCCGGCGGGCTGCTTTGACGGGCTACCAGATGGTCTGGTGGCGGCGATCGATGGCATTCGTGTGCTTGGGAGCCCGGTGGGGACAAGGGAGTACGGGAGGGGATTCATTCGGTCAGCTCTTCGCACCGTGGCAGAGCCGCTTTCCCTCATCAGCAAACTGCACCCTCAACACGCACTAACTGCTCTCGCGATGCGTGTCGCGGCGCATCTCGTACATGCTCCGCACGACCCCGGCGGACACCTTACCCCTTGTGGAATGGAGGGCCTGGAGCGAAGACCTGCTATGGACAGCGCTGAAGGCAGCATAGATGTACGCGCTAGTCAGTGAACTGGAGCAGAGTCTTGTGTGGCGCCAGGCAACGCTACCAGTCTGCCTAGGGGGGCTGGGGTTGATAGACCCACTCTCGGAAGCACCGGCGGCATACCTGGCCTCACTACACGCGGCAAACACACTGCTCCGGCAAGCGGCGATGGAGCACGACAACCCTCTGCGGCACGCAGCGGACCTCCTCTCTCCCATGAGGGAGGAATATGAGGCGGGGGGAGAGGGGGTGACACTCCAGGACCTCAGGAACAGGCTTCCAGAGCGGGCCCGAGAGACCCTGAAGGCACACCACCAGAAGGGGGACGGGAGAGGGCACCTGCAGCTACTCCTATCTAGGCACATCAACCAGGACAGGGCGGCAGAGTTGGTGGGCGACACAAGGAAGGACAAGCCCGGTGTGGACAACGGACACGTGATCCGCCTCATTAGTTTACAGGGGGTGGGGGCGGGGGACTGGCTGCACGCCATCCCCACGAGAGGTGACCTCACCTTCTCACCGGGCCAGTTTGCAGTTGCGCTTGGCTTTCGGTTGGGACTGCCCCTGGCGGTGACGGAGAAGTGCCCCTGCAGGGGCAAGCGGTCGGACATCACAGATCGGAGCCTACCGAACCACCTGCTGCGGTGTGCCGACGGAGGAGACAGGACGAACACCCACAACGCCCTGGTATATGCGGCGCTGCGTATGGCTCAGGAAGCGGACTACACTACCCTGCACGAGTCGGCGGCCTTCTCGCCTATCACTAACCAAAAGCGAGCGGACCTGGTGATCCGTGACAAGGAGTCCAACGAGACATACGTCACTGACGTGACGGTCACAGACCCTGTACTGCAGCGCCGCGACAAGAGGGCAGTCAAGGCACCAGGGTGGGCGGCAGAGGACGCGGTCAGGGTGAAGCGGGGCCTGTACGAGGGGCGCCCTGGCTTTATGGGGGTGTTCGGTTTGGCGGTGGAGACCTACGGGGCACTGGCTAAGGATACCCAACGGTTCCTGCGCCTCCTCGGAACACAGGCAGCTAAGAAGAAGCACAGGCAGGGGAGACTGACTGCCGTGGCCTCTCGGATCACGGCACATTACCGACAGAGGTGGTCGGTCATGCTTCAGCGCTGCCAAGCGAATGCCCTGATGGCCAAGTCAAACAGGGTACTCGAGGCAGCACACCCCCAGGCGGCAGCTGACCCGTGGGAACCAAGCCTCGGGGACCTCTGGCAGATCCTAGAGGACGACATGGCCCAACTGCTTGACCTGGGGGAGTAGAGGGCCGGGCTGACTACAGTTGGGCTGGCCCAGCCACATAGGACCGCTCTCAGCTGAACTGGTCAAGAGGGGAGGTAGACGCTCTGGTAAAGGCTTGGGCAAGACGGCAGTGGTGTAGCCCCAAGGCCGTGTGGGGTCGTTTTGTAGCCTGGTATAGCAAGCTAGTGCTATGGATGCCATGTATCAGATTCTGTCCGTTGCTATCCCTGCAGGCCTAGGCCAACTTGCTTGCTAGAATTGCCGCTGCCATGCCTGTACCTTTCCATCACATCAATGCAAGACTGCTTGAGAGAGAGGGAGAGAGGGAGAGGAAGAGGGAGAGAGGGAGGGAGAGAGAGAGAAGAAAGAGAGGAGAGAAAGAGAGAGAGAGAAAGAGAGAGGGAGAGAGAGAAATATATCTATATATTCAGAGAGAGAGAAGAGAGAGAGAGAGAGAGAGAGAGAGAGAGAGAGAGAGAGAGAGAGAGAGAGAGAGAGGCATAATCCCCTAGTCCCTTAGCCTCTCAGCCTCTCAGCCGCCCCTAGCTCTGCTATATAAGGCTGTGGGCCTGGTGCTTGGCTCATTACTCATTTCGTGGGTTCATTCCTCCTAACCCAGCGGAGAGAGAGAGAGAGAGAGAGAGAGAGAGAGAGAGAGAGAGAGAGAGAGAGAGAGAGAGAGAGAGAGAGAGGCATAGTCCCCTAGTCCCTTAGCCTCTCAGCCTCTCAGCCGCCCCTAGCTCTGCTATATAAGGCTGTGGGCCCGGTGCTTGGCTCATTACTCATTTCGTGGGTTCATTCCTCCTAACCCAGCGGCTCGCGCCGGCCGCCTTCGGCGGCCGACGCTCGACGGCGCGGCCTTCGGCCGCGCGTGAGGGGTGGCAAGTGCAATCACAAACAAGAGACATCAATCATTGACATACATTCCATGGCAAGGCCTACCGCTAGGGACTAAAGAAACACATGGAGCAAGACGAGGAGAGGACTAGAACTGGTCGGCATCAAGAACCGCCAGCAGACCAGTCAGAGAGCGGTGGAGCTCCCGCACCGCCGCCGTGCTTGCGCCGATCACATCGGCTCCTGAACCTGCGCGCAAAATCCGCCGCAGCCCACGGACAGCAGTACCGAGCTGCCCAACCCCCGCAACTACGCCCATCACGGGCTCAGCCAACACGGGCGCCAGCAACTCCGCGAGACGATCAGCGGCATCAAGCAGCTCGTCCCTCTGGCGACCATCCAGATAGCCGCCATGGGAGAAAGCAGCATGACCGCGCGCCTGGATCAGGTGCACGGCCCGCAAGCCCTCCGCGAGGCGCCACAGCTGGCCAAGAGACGCCTCGGGAACCTCAGCCATGCGAGGAGGTCCCCCCAACGCCGGGAACGCCAGCGTGTCACCAGACGCGGAATGAGGAGGTGGCGCGGCAGGAGGAACCCTTGGCGGGACCATGTGATGCCCACGAACCGCAGCAGGAGCATCAGGGGCGAGTGGTGGAGGAGCCGCAGCTACAGGAGGAGGAGACGCTGCCACAGGAACAGAGACGGGGGAGGGAGCTGGAGGAGCCGTCGCAAGGCGCTGCGCAGCCCTCTCCTCGCGAATTGCAGCTGAGACGATGCGCTGAACGTCCGCAAGGGACACAGGAGGAGGAACATGCGCCGGGCCACCGCCATAACCGCGACCCCCTCCCCAACCGCCTCGACCGCCACGCTGCCAGTTTGACGGTGGGCGGCTACGACGGGGAGAGTCGCGGCGCCGGCGCGACGATTCTCGCTCGTCACGGGGAGCAGGAGAATGGGGACGCGAGGAGCGACGGCCAGGTGATGGCTGGCCCCGCGGCTGCCCCACAGGCGCAACGGGATGTGCCGCTGGAGCCGGCACCGCCTGCGCCACAACCGGGGCCTGGCCGCCAGTGGTGGCGGACACCGCCATCGGCGACGAAGCAACGGCCGCAGCAGGCGCAACAGGCTCAACAACGGCGGGTGCTGCTACAGGGACACCAGGAACGGGCGGGGCAACAGCGGGGTCAGCCACAGCAGGAGGCGCCACAGCGCCCGCGGGGACGACGGACGGAACAGCAGGAGCAGCGGATACAGGAGCCCTGACGGGAGGCGGAGGGTCCGAGCCGGCGACTGGTGGCGACGGATGGCGACGGGAGAGCCGCGCTCGCCACAGGGAGCGGGTCCACAGAGGCAACTGCGGCAGAGGGCGCCGGTTTCGGGGCAGGCGGGACTGGCGGCTTCATTGCAACAGCCGCCGAGGCAGATGCAGACGGGGACATTCCGCTCACCGCTGACACAGCGGCAGCGCGCGATGGTGAGGGCCACGGCTCTCCAGCAATCACCATCGCTCGCTAATAGGCGACAAGGAGCGGGCCGACGGGGGCGAAACGAAGTAGATGGAGGACCGGAGAACGCGTTTCAAGCAGCGGGGCGGAGGGCTTTAAATTCTCTACATACTAATGAAGAGCACGATGACCCGACTTATGTAGTGGAGGAACAAGGCTCGAGCAGCAGCAGTGAGGAAGAAGGTGAAGAGGAGACAAGAGAGAGGACGGGGAGACGAAGTGGAGTGAACTCGAGAGGGACTGGGGAGCAGCGGGAGAATAGTCAAGGGCCGCAGGATGGGGATCGGACGGCCACAATTCCAACCCCGCCCTCTGCTCGTGCCACAGGCCGCGGTCGTGGAAATCGGGCCGCGAGAGGGCAGGCAAGGCCGACACGTCAGCCCCATATTCCCCGCTACTTTTCGCCAGAGGAATTAGCAGGGCAGACAGACAAGTTCGCCGAAGTGGCAGAGTGGGACATTTTACCGCTGTGCGACAGTCGCCAACCGACGGTGTTACGACGACTACCGCCAAACCTGTGCGAGATATTTTCACTCGCGATATTGACACCCCTTCTCCACCTCTCGCGAAACCCTGACTCCATCGCGGGTTGGAAGTTACTTCTATTCCTCCCTCGCTTAACACTGCGTCAAGCCTCGCCGAGACGACCTGATTGGCCCAAAATCAAGGCCCGCCTCCGAGCTTTTCAACGCGGCGAGTGGCAGCAGTTGTACTCGGACGCGGCAGAAGCAGTCAACTCACCTCCCCCGCCACGTCACCAGCCAGACGACGTGGGAATCATCAACAAAGCTGAGGGTCTGGCGAGCCGTGTTGGCGCTCGAGTCAACGCCAGTGTGTACACCCAGCCCACAAATACTGGACGAACTCCGACACAAGCACCCACCGGCTGACCCCAATCCGCTGACCTGGCCAACCAGCGCAGATCCAGCCAAGCTTGAGATTGCATACGCTGACTTCACGAAGCTGCTGAGTCGATGCGAGAACGGAGTGGGGGGCGGTCCGAGTGGGATGACATTCGAACACTTACGCGATGCGTCAGTGACAAACGCATCGGTCTCCACCCATCTGCACGCCCTCGTTAATACGATTTTGACAGGAAAACTGCCACAACCGGTCGCCGAACTGCTCACTTCCTCGCGCCTCATTGCACTGGCCAAACCAGAAGGGGGGGCTCGGCCAATCGCAATTGGCGAATGTCTGACCCGCCTAGCGGCAAAGGCCGCGCTGACGACCCTGGGCGAAGCGGCGCGCGGCTATTTCCTTCCGCTGCAGTACGGAGTGGCAGTGCCAGGGGGGGCAGAAACAATCATACACAGTGCTCGTACACATATCGACAAAAACCCCAACAGTCTCATCCTGCAAACCGATATCTCCAACGCCTTCAACAGCATCTCTCGCCAAGCAATCGTGACAGCGCTGCAAGACCCCGCCTTACAACCTTTACTCCCTCTAGTCAAACTCACCTACGGGGCACCATCTCCGCTGTTCTTAGACGCCAACTTCAATAGCCCACCGATATACAGTGAACGTGGGGTCCGGCAAGGTGATCCCTTAGGCCCGCTTCTATTTGCAGCTGGGATTCATCCTGCCTTGAGAGCAACAGCAGCACTGTACCCCGGCGTCCTGTGTCTAGCATACGCCGACGACGTAAGCTTCTTAGGCGACCCACATGACGCAGTTGCAGCCTTCTCTCACTTCACTAGCCAGCTGGCACAATTGGGCCTGCGGCACAACCCTGGGAAATGCGCCGCATGGAGCAGTAGGCCGTTAGACAGCACGGTGCAGCTGCCTCCTGGGGTACCGACGGCCGACACAGGCATTAAACTACTCGGGAGTTTCCTAGGCACATCCGTAGGCGCCGCCGCTTTCCTAGCAACAGAATTGCAGGCCTCGTCCAGGCCGCTACCTTTGATCGAGCGACTAGACCCTCAGATTGCGTCACTGCTGCTTACGCGTTGCATCTCACGGCGCGTAGGATACCTTACCAGAACAACCCCACTACACCTCCTAGACCACGACACCTGGTCACAGTGGGGCAGGGACCTCCTTGCCACACTCCTCACAGCATGCGGCATTCGATTTCCAACAGACAGCACAGAGCAGGACAGGGTTTGGGAACAGTCTTCCCTGCCACCGTCGCTTGGGGGTATTGGCCTCACAGACCCAACAGTGGAGGGACGGTTCGGCTACTTGGCAAGTTTCACACAGTCCAGCCTTTTCCTCAGCTCGCTACTGCTAGAAGTGGAGGACGCCCTGATTGCTATCCGGGACCACATGCTCCTGCCCCAGGACACCACAACCGAGCTACACCACTGGTTGTCAGAATGTGAGGCGTCGCTGCCTCAAGAGGCCAGAGACATACTCGACAAAGAAAGACTGGAGCCGAAAGGGCTGAAGCTGCAACACGAGCTAGGGGTGAGGGTGCAGGGGAGTAGATACGCCACGCAGGTGGAGGCCACACGGCATATGAGTCTCAACCCACTGTCAGGCCACACACAGCGGTATCTCTCTCTGACAGGCTACGGTTCGGGAGACTGGCTAACGGCTATCCCAATCGAGCCTCAACACCGTGTCGGACCCCCACACTTCGCAAATGCAGTCCGCTTCAGGCTAGGCCTCCCCTTCTCCACACCCGCGAAATGTGACTGCTCTAAACGCGTGGAAATCACGGATCCACGGCTGCCAAACCACCTCTTCCGCTGTGGGACGGGGAAGCACAGGATCAACACCCACAATGAGCTCCGTGATGCGTGCATCTCAATGGCAGAAGACGCAGGCTTCATAGTCCACAGAGAATCTGCTGCCTACTGCCCGGTTGAGGAGCAAACAGCAGACCTCACCCTGCGTGATAGGAGCTCGGGCGCGGTGTACATCTGTGATGTCACCATCACGGACCCGATCAGTACTAGAGACCCTGACGCGCTCAAAGGGAGGGGGTGGGCGGCTAGGGAGCAGGCCGACAAGAAGATTAGCCACTACGCCAGCCGCCCGGACACTGTGGCCTTTTTCCCCTTGGCAGTGGAGACGTATGGGTGCCCGTGTGCCGAGGTACCACAATTCTTGAAGCTATTGGCGGAATCCGCTGCTCGGCGACACTTCAACGCCGGCCCTCACTCCTTCCATGCAGCCAGATTCCTCCATCTCTTCAGGCAGCGGTGGTCGTGTGCTCTAAAGCGGGCGCAATCAGTGGGCTACCTCATCAAGTCTAGCCAGGCGGCAGTAGCAGAAAACCCCCCTGTTGGGGGTGTGCAATGGGAGTTCCACCTTGGGGACAGTTGCGTAGTGCTGGAACCTCTTATGGAGGTGTAGTTTAGCCTTTGTGTGTGGATAATTAGACGATAGCTGGATTGTTCATTTGCCAATTCACCCTACCTTGCATGTTTGTACCCCTTTGATATATCAATACACGGACCATTAGAGAGAGAGAGAGAGAGAGAGAGAGAGAGAGAGAGAGAGAGAGAGAGAGAGAGAGAGAGAGAGAGAGAGAGAGAGAGGGGAATAGCCTCTCCCCTTGGCCCTTAGCCTCTGCCCTTAGCCTCTAGGCCCTACTTAAGGCCCTCCTACGGCTGGTTTCTCATTGTTCGTGTGGCGGCAGAAAATTTTCGCTCGCGCCGGAGAGAGAGAGAGAGAGAGAGAGAGAGGAATAGCCTCTCCCCTCGGCCCTTAGCCTCTGCCCTTAGCCTCTAGGCCCTACTTAAGGCCCTCCTACGGCTGGTTTCTCATTGTTCGTGTGGCGGCAGAAAATTTTCGCTCACGCCGGCCGCGTGAGGGGACGGGACGTAATCGCGCACAGAGCAGTTAATAATGAGCAACATTACACGCATGGCAACACCTACCGCGGCCTAGCCGCGCAATACACTACATGGAGCAACCGGAGCCCGCGCCTACATGCGGTGAGCTCCAAGGGCATGAAGAATGCCCGTCAGGGAGCGCCAAAGCTCCCGGACCACAAGCGTGCTTGCGCCGATCGCCGCGGCTCCAGATCCTGCGTGCAAGTGTCTCCTCAGTCCACGGACAGCCTCGCCAAGCTGTCCCGCGGCAGCAGCGCCTCCCTCCGCGGGCGCAGCCAGCACGGGCGCCAGCAGCACCGCGAGCTGGTCAGCCGCGTCGAGGCACGGGTCACGCTGGTGGCTGCGAAAGGACTCGGGGGGGACAGCAGGAAGAGATGAGTGCGCAAGCACCTGAATTAGAAGCAGAGCATGCAGGCTCTCCGCGAGACGGTGGAGCTGACCAAGCGTTGTCTCAGGAACGCGCGTCTGCGGAGGCTGTAGAGCCGCCGCCAGGAACTGGAGCGGCTCATCAGCTGCATACTGAGTCGCTGCCGCGCCACCACCCGCTGCCACGAACTCTACCCCCGCGACAGGCGGAACCGGCGGCAGATGCAGGCGGGAGCCGGGAGCTGGCGCCGCTACGGAAGGAGAAGGAGCGGACGGGGCAGGGACGAGAGGAGGAGGAGCAGCAGCCGGCGGAGGGACCACAGGAGGCACAATCGAACAGGGAGCCACGTGCTCCGGAGCAGGCCGAAGCGAACTGCTCTGGCTCGGCGCTGCCCTCCCCTGGCGCACGGCGCGCGACACCTCCCGTGACACTTCTCGCTGGAGGTCCGCCAGCGTCACGGGCGGACGATAACTCCCGCCTCCACCGCGCCCTTGGGGCCCCCGCCAGCCCCCATTGCCACCCGGGTGAGCGGGCCACTGGGCCTGCTGCTGGTAGCGCCGGGGGGAGTTACGCCGGCGCCGCGACGTCTCGCGCTCCTGCTGGGGCGCTGGAGAATGGGGCCGGGACAAACGGCGGTCAGGCGACCGGGGACGAGACGGCTGAACAACAGGAGCCGCCGGCGGTGGAACGGGAGGATGCTGATCCGCGCCCGGAGGGGCAACCACCGAGGCCGGGCCGCCAGTGGTGGCGGATGCCGCCCTCGGCGATGAAGCAGACGCCGGCGCAGGCACGCCGAGGACAGCAACGCCAGGTGCAACGGGAGCGCCAGGCACAGGGACAGGAGGAACGGCGACCTCTCCGGTAGGAGCAGATGTCGCCAGGGGCACAGCAGGAACAAGGAGAACAGGGGGAGCAGGCGCGACAGGCGGAGCGGGTGGAGCAACAATCAACGCAGACGGCTCAACCACGTTCGCGACAAGAGGGAGTGCGGATTCGAGGAGAGGAGTCTTTTCAGCGACTACTAGGCCGGGCGTCGGAGCAGACAGCGGCGGGGAGCCCGTCGCCACGGTCCCCGCTCCTGAGGCAAACGACGGCCTTTCGAGTACAACCGACGCAGCGCCAGCGCGCATTGGCGAGTAATCGGTCACACCAGCAATCACCATCGAGAGGCCGGGGAGCGCGAGGCGAAGGGCGAGAAGCAGTTAGCGGACGAGGAGGAGGGCCAGAGAATGGCTATCAGAGGGAGGCCAGAAGGGCTTTAAACCTGCTACGTAATGAAGAAGAAGAAAATGACCCCTCTTATAGTGAGGAGCCAACTCCCTTGAGTGAAGAAGAAGGGACGGAAGCAGAGGAAGGAGTAGAGGAGAACGGGAGAAGGACGGGAGCGAGACCAAGGCGGTCCCTAGGCGAGGAAGGGATCACTGCGGCTGGACCGTCCGATGGCGATCGTACGGGCGAAATTCCAACCGCACCATCACAAGGGAGGACAGGCCACACCAGGAGAAATCGGGCCGCGACGGACGCGGCAGCGGCGCGAGAAAATCCCAATCTCCCTCGCTATTTTACGCCAGAGGAGTTGGCGACGCGGGCAGACTTGTTCGCTGACGTCGTGAACTGGGATATCCGAGCCCTCTGCGACAGCCGACAACCATCCCTGGCAAGGCGGTTACCGCCCAATTTGTGCCAGCTGTTTTCGCTGGCGCTGCTGACCCCGTTACTCCACCTGTCACGAAACCCGGAAGCAGAGTCAGGTTGGCGCCTTCTCCTTTTTCTGCCACGTCTGATGCTTCGTCAGCCAAAACTCGCCACGGAAACCGAACTGGCCCCAGATCAAGGCCCGGCTCCGAGCCTTTCAACGTGGCGAGTGGGACCAACTGTACAAGGACGCGATCGAAGCAGTCAACACCCCCGCACCTCCACGTCACCTGCCCGATGCAACTGGGGTTATCAGCCGGGCCGAGGGCCTGGCGAAACGGGGTAGCCTGCGACGCGCTGTGCTGGCGTTGGAGTCAACGCCAGTCTGCAAACCAACTCCAGAAATTCTGGAGGAGCTTCGACAGAAACATCCGCCAGCCGAGTCAGGACAGACGACGTGGCCACCCGCCCCTGAGTCAAAATTGTCCATCACTCACGCTGACTTCATCAAACTGTTGGGGAGGTGCGAAAACGGGGTCGGTGCCGGGCCTTCGGGAACGACATTCGAGCACATGCGCGACGCGGCAATCACGAACGGACGAGTTAGCACCCATCTACACGCCTTGGTAAACACCATTTTGGGGGGCAACCTTCCAGCACCGGTGGCGGACCTATTGACAGCTTCGCGGCTCATAGCCCTGGCCAAACCTGGTGGGGGGGCTCGACCTATCGCCATCGGCGAATGTATCACTCGGCTGACAGCCAAAGCAGCCCTCGCAGCCATGGGAGAGGCCGCGCGTGCCTTTTTCCTGCCTCTACAGTATGGCGTGGCTGTGCCAGGAGGAGCCGAGGCAGTTATCCACGTGGCGCGGGCGTATCTGGACAAGCTACCCAACAGCCTCGTGCTGCAAACTGACATCTCAAATGCATTCAACAGCATTTCACGGCAGGCTATCGCGACAGCGTTACAAGGACCGGAGTTGTCACCACTACTACCGCTAGTGAAACTGACCTACGGTAACCCGTCGAAATTACTCGTCGATGCGAATTTTGCATCTGACCCACTGATCAGCGAACGGGGCGTGCGTCAAGGGGACCCACTTGGCCCTCTACTGTTTGCCGCGGGAATGCACACGGCACTCCGTGACACTGCTGCAGCATACCCCCAGGTGCTGTGTCTGGCATACGCCGACGATGTCACATTCCTGGGGGAGGCGACAGCCACTGTAGCAGCTTTCAATCATTTCACCGAGAAGCTGGCACACCTGGGGCTAAGACACAATGCACAGAAATGTGCAGCTTGGAGCAGAGAAGCAGCAGTGAAGGATTGGTTGCCGCACGGAGTACCATTTTCCCAGGAAGGCGTTCGCTTGCTCGGAAGTTTTGTGGGGCCTGATAGTGGGGCGTCGCAGTTCCTGTCGGGTCAGCTGCAGGAGATGGCCAAACCTCTGCCACTGCTTGAGAAAGCCGACCCACAAGTAGCCTCGTTATTGCTCACCCGCTGCATTTCGAGGCGCGTGGCATACCTCACCAGAACAACACCGCTTTCCCTTCTGCCTCGCGACACCTGGAGCCAGTGGGGGACAGACCTGCTTGCGACATTACTCACAGCATGCCACATCCGCGTCCCCACCTGCCGAACCGAACAAGCACGTGTCTGGGCGCAGGCCTCTCTGCCGCCGTCTTTAGGGGGGATAGGCATCATTGACCCCCTAATTGAGGGAGTTTACGGGTACGCCGCGAGCTTCACGCAGGCGGCGCTTTTCGTGGCATCATTGGACGGCGCCCCTGAGGGCGCGCTGTCGCAGGCGCGGGACCACATACGGCTGCCTGCAGACGTCGCCACGCCTCTCCACACGTGGCTGTCGGAGTGTGAAGCGGCATTACCAGACGACGCGCGAGAAATTCTGGAGAAAGAGCGGCTGGAGCGATCAGACACAAGGCTACAGCACACATTGGCGCTAAGGGTGCATGGGAGCAGATACGCGGTGCAGATGCAGGCGACTCGGGAAATGGCGGTGAACCCCTTGTGCGGACACACGCAGCGGATGTACTCACTGACTGGGTACGGGACCGGGGATTGGCTGACCGCTATCCCGATTGCGGCCAACAGGAGGATAGGGCCCACTCACTTCTCTAATGCCGTACGTTTCCGGCTGGCCCTCCCCTTCTCTACGCCGAAGAACTGCGACTGTGCAGACCACACCGCCATCACGGACCCCCGCCTCCCTAACCACCTACTCCGCTGCGGCACGGGCAAGCATCGCATCAACACCCACAACGAGCTGCGCGATGCTTGCATTAGCATGGCCCAGGACGCGGGTTTCATCGTTCACAGCGAGTCTTCAGCGCACTGCCCCATTGAGGAACAGACGGCCGATTTCATAATGACAGACCGGAGCAGTGGGGGCGTTTATGTATGCGACGTCACCATCACCGACCCTATAAGCACTAGGGACCCTGAGGCGCAGAAGGGCAGGGGCTGGGCGGCTCGGGAGCAAGCGGACAAGAAAATCCAGCACTACGCCTCCCTGCCAGAGACGGTGACCTTCTTCCCTCTGGCTGTGGACACCTACGGCTGCCCGTGTGCAGAGGTACCAGTCTTCTTGAAGCTCTTGGCGGACACTGCAGCTCGGCGCCACTTCAACGCCGACTCCAAATCGTTCTATGCTGCAAAGTTCCTGCACCAGTTCAGGCAACGCTGGTCTGTGGCCCTGCAAAGGGCCCAATCTGTGGGCCTCCTGCTCAAGCTTGGGGAGGCGGCGGCGGTTGAGAACCCGCCCGTGGGAGGAGTTGGGGATGAGTTGCATCTAGGGGACTACTTTGCAGTGATTGAGCCCCTTGTGGAGTTGTAGATCTGTGTTGCTTGTGACCTGCATGTGTGTTACCTAGGCCGCTATGACTTGCATGCTTGTACTTGACTGCTATATCAATACAAGGACCATTAGAGAGAGAGAGAGAGAGAGAGAGAGAGAGAGAGAGAGAGAGAGAGAGAGAGAGAGAGAGAGAGAGAGAGAGAGAGAGAGGCCACGCAGACATCGTGATGAACAAGGTTGAGGGACCAAGGGATGCACAGGCACCGACCTCCTCGTAAGGCGACCTCCAAGTCATTAAAAAAAAAAAAAAACCCATGCAAGGGCGTCATGGCTGACCCGTGGCCAAGGGAAGTGTTCAAAAAAAAAAAAAAAAAAAAAAAAAAAAAAAAAAAAAAAAAACACCATGCAAGGGCGTCATGGCTGACCAGTGGCCAAGGGAAGTGTAAAAAAAAAACACACAAAAAAACAAGAGGCGACGAGATCGTCTTAGGGTTGCGAAGCAACACTTGTAACATGCGTTAGGTTTTTTATCGACTTCAATAACTTTGATATTTATGAATTAAGACTTGTCAAGTGATTCACAAGTTTATGAGAATGTTGGGATTACAAGCTTCACTTTATTTTATGTGGCGTTCCTCTCGTCGTTCTAGGCGTCAGCAGCATCGTGAAAATGTTACGCGAAGTTTCGTTGGTGTTTGCTGACGTCGACCGATTATTGTTGCTGGACTTCAACCGAACATCTCAGCGCAATTCGGCCGTCAAAACGGATTTGCCAGTGTCGTCGAGGGGGGTCATCGGAGCCGGGCCTGACGAGGCGGGCGACTGACGCGCGTGCGGGCCCGCCAGCCTGGCCCAGGGCTGGGCCGAGCGCACGACCGCCGCCCCGCAGCCCCGCTCCGAAAGTGAACAGCGACCCACGTTACCGGGTGGGGTCGGCGAACTGGTGACACCTTGCGTGAGGGAAAGTAACCCTCGCGCGAAGGCAGCCCACCCGTGCCACCTGCCCGCGAGGTCCTAGTAACCCATCGCGGCCTGCCCGCACGGGCAGGCGAGGGCCTGGCGAAAATTCGGGGCCCCCCTCGGGACACACGACAGTTTCGCGACCCGCTGCGGTGCCGCCACGTGTTCGCCCGTGGGCTCGTATCGTGCGCATGCGAAATTTCGACCGATGCGAAATTAAAACCACTCGCATCGCATGCGCAATATCATCGCGATCCGCTACGAATTCGACACGTGTCGGCCGAAGCAACGCTCCGCGCGCATGCGAATGTGCGTCCCCTCGCCGACCTGGGCCAATGGACGCGAAGTCGACGCTCTACCAAGGCGGAGACGGACCACCTGTGCCACTTGTGCGTGCGCCCTCCGAGCCCTGCCGAGCCAGGCCCCACACCCTTGGGCGATGCTGAACGGGCCTGCGTTAGGGCACCACCTCCTTTTCTTTGTGGAAGGTGGCTTCGCTCCTCATTTTCCGCATCTCGTTTCGATCTTTGGACTTTGCTAGCTCTGCGCCCCCCCCTCAAATCCGTGCTATCATTCCTTAGCCGTCCGCGTCTTCCCTTAGTCGATATGGAGCCGAGCCCCGACGCCGATAAGTCGGCGCCGACTTCGGCTGACTTTCCTCTTTGTCACCGAATGGGTCGCGGTCTCAGCTTCACTTTCGAGTGGAACGACTTCGCCGTCCTTCGCGACCACAAGAAAGAGTTCAACGAGAGATGCTTGGGATTCGGCATCAGGTGGGACTCGAGTGGTCGTAGTGGGCGAATAGGGTAGATGTCGGCGTCGACCAACACTAGATGGGCGCATAGGGTAGATGTCGGCGCCGTTGGGGGTCGCATTGTCGCCGGTTGTCATCAGACTGACGTCGGCGTACGCGGTATTAGGCATAAACCCCGTCCAGGGATGTCGGTCGGCCTAGCAAGCGACGACCACGTACAGTCGGCGCTTTACGTTCGGTAGACGTCGACCTGGTAGCGTTTGCTCACCCGCCCTTATATCATCCCTCATGCCCAATCGTGCGATTAGGTACGCTTGGTTTTGCATTGGGCTGAACGACCAGCGGTTGTGGGTAATTGGAGTCGACCCGCTTCGATCGGCCATGAAGGTCGCCGATCATTCTTGCTTTGCTACAGCTTTCGAAGCTGACATCGCCGCTATCCCGTTAAGAACGACGTGAGTTGTTTCCCCTTTGTCCAGTTATCGTTTTGTTTGGTCGGTCGCATCATCGCTTAATGTTGTGATCGACGCCGTCGTGTATTGCATGTGCAGAGGCGGTCCGCTTCCAGGATCACAATGCAGCATCATAGCCATCCTCTACCCAGGAGATCTGCTGAAGGTTGAGGGACAGGTGTGCACGACCTCGATCCGGCACATCGACCCGCAGACCGGTAAATTGGTCCACCGCGACGAGGCCGTCCGCGTGCTGAAGTAAGTTGTGAATAGTCGTCGATGTCCCGTTTGTTAGTCGCCGACACAAGGTATCACATGCTGACCGCCTCCTTTTACCACGATGCTCCAAGTTATTCCGCACGGCTGTCCTGGCCGAGCTGGGGCGTCCCGGTAGGAAGTGGGACGGGGCGCCGCCATCACAAGCAGTGGTCGAGGACAGGCTTGCCGACTGCGACCACCCTATCCGCGATGTGAGTTGCATGTTTAAGCATTAAAGGGGGTGCACGTTTCTGTATACTCCGCTCATAATGTTCCGCGCTTGCCTGTGTTGTATGCAGAAAGTGCCGGGCACAGTGTCGGACGGGCATGTCGGTACCGCCATGCTTGCCGCGACGTCGTTCGGGTGGGTGGCGAAGCAGATTGACATGCTGACGAGCGAGAAGGGCCGTAGTGGGGTGAGCATCGAGAACATCAAGACAAAGGGGCTGAGGGCTTTGCAAGACAACATGGTGGAGTACATCTGCAAGCGCATCGCCGAAAAACGCTCTGCGGCGCCGACTTCACAAGCCGTCAGCCTCGCCGACGGCGCGGAAAGACAGACGGCGCCCCAAGCAGCAGTTGCCGCCCAGCATCAGGGGACCGCGAGGGTGTCTGCGGAAGGAGGAAACGGTGGTGGAGGAGGCGACGCTGCGGCAGGTGCAGAATGGAAGGAAGAGGAGTCAGGGTCGTCGGAGTCGGGGTCGGGGTCCAAGTCGGAGTCGGAGGAGGAGGACGAGGCGGTGAAGTGGAAGGACGAGGAGGAGGAGGAGAAGGACGGGAATGATGAGGAGGAGGAGGAAGGGAAGGGTGAGGAGGAGGAGGACAGGAAGGATGAGGAGGGGGTGGAGGAAGAGGTGGAGTACAAGGTGGAGTATGTAGACGGTACAGTTGAGGTGGGAGCGGCGGAAGAGGCGGTGGGGCCGGCGGATGAAAGGAAAGAGGAAGAGGAGGATGGCGATGCGGATAATGCTACGAGCAGAGTCGGCAGATGGGGGGAAGGAAAAGGATGAGGTCGGCGTGGAGGCAACGACGGAAAAGGGCTAGGAGGAGGCGGCATGCGAGGAAAGTGGGAAGGTTCTGGTCGACGCCGGCGAAGGGGTGAACATCACGGGCGTGCAGGATACAGAGGAAGCATCTGGTCGGCAGGGTCCTGAACTAGACGACGTCGAGGAGCTGCGACGGGAGAACTGGTTGTTGAGGGCGGAGAACGCTCGGCTGGCAGCGTTGCTCGATGAGGAGAAGGCTCGGTTGGATAGGTTTTTTGTTGGGGTACGTGGACTCTTCGACAAGGTGAATGAGTTGGCCGACCAGGTCGCCGACTCCGACCAGACTGCGGCGGAACGGCTGCGCAACGCGACGTCGGCCATGTCGACGACCATCACGGGCAACATCACCGGCAGCTTCGACGAAGCGTGGAAATTGATGAAGACCTTCGCGGAACAGGCGTCGGCGTGGTTGTTGGACTTCGACAATCCGGAGGGAAAGATGGCATATGCACGCGCCGAGGCGGTCTCCGTCTTGGCCGAACATGTCGATACGGTGGTGGGCGATGCAAAGAGGGGTTTGGAGGAGTACATCTCGAACCACCTAGCCTCCGCGCAGGTCAACATCGCCACCGCTGTGACTCACAAGCTCGCCGTGCAGCCGCCGCCACCGCCTCAGCCCACGCCGCCCGCCCCAACGCCCGCCTTACCGGAGGAGCTCTTGAAGTCGTTCAAGGCAGACATCTCGAAGGCGGTGAAGGAGGCCACCCAACAGTCGTTCCTAGCTTCCGGGATGAAGATCATGACCGAGATGATCGGCACTGTGGCTCCTGGTCGACGTGGGTCGTCGCAGTCGGCCAATGACGCCGATCACGTGCAACGGAGAGAGGCCTACAAGCAGGGCTAGAATAGGACGGGCGGCGGAGACGATGCGGGGAGCGTGGAGCGGAGCAAGGGAGCGGACGGGAGCCGCGGTCCAAGCGCGTTGCCGTCGGCCAATGACGCCGATCAAGCGCAACGGAGGGAGGCCGACAAGCAGGGCCAGAAGAGGACGAGCGGCAGAGACGGTTCGGTGAGCGTAAAGCGGAGCAAGGGAGCGGACGGGAGCCGCGGTCCAGGCGGCTCGAAGCCTGCTGCACAGAGCGTGGTCGACCAGCTGAAGATGAAGGCGGGGTGGAAGGTGATAAGGTCGTCGCACAGCAAGGGAGATGGGAGTGGGGGGGCAGAGGGTGGCACTGCCGACGAGGTTGCCGCTAAAGTCGCGGCATTGGAAGGCCCGCCTTTGGTCGCCGAGCAGACCCATCCTTAGGCGAGCGGTGGGAAAGGCGTGCGCGACAAGGAGATACCAACCTCTCAGACGGCGAAAGATGGCGGCGCCAGAACCGCCAAGGGACCGTCCGTCGCGGTGGCGGGGTCCACGTCGATTCCCCGTAACCCCCCCGCGGCTACCACCGCGCCGGCCGGCCAATCAGGCGCCAACAACGATGGGCCGGCCATTGCGGCCCCTCCAGCTCCAGCAGCCCCATCTGCCGCCAAGGGCGACGCGAAGGCTCCTGTGGCTAAGCGCGATGGTCCGTCAGCAGCTATGGTGCCCGCCGGTGGTAACGCGCTCAGGGAGTTGCTCCACCGCATGGAGACACATCGCATGGACGTGCAGCAGCCTCCCGTGGTCGACGCCGGCCTTGCCAAAACAGCACGTCGCTCTGTCACCCCGCAGGTTGCCGGCACATCGACCGGTGCCCCACCTGCCGCGCCTCAGGTCGCCGCCCGACCGCTTGCGGACCCAAAGTCTGCGTTTCTCCGCGCCCAGTTAGGCGCACACAAAGCGGTAGCTCCACCAGTGACTCAGCCGGAAACCGGTAAAAGCGCGACGCCGACGTCAGTAAACGCGGCCGCACCCACACCCGGTGCAGCTGTGGTCGATGTGGCGGCGGATAAGGGTGTGCGTGCAGCGCTAGCCACCGGCGGCCGAGCCGACAGGCACGCCGACATCGCTGTCATCCAGGCCCATTTCGAGGCTGCAAAACGCCCCGAGCACGCCCCTGCTCTGGCCATCATGGACACGGCGCATGTGGAGCCGTCGGCGACTCACGGAGGGGGTTCGGCGGAGCCGACGCCTGCAACGGATGCTGTCGCCGAGAGAAATGCGGGACGGAAGGGGAAGGACGACACTGGAAAGGGGAAGGCGGTCTCTCAGAGGAGCACGCGGGCGATGTCGGCGGGGAAGGAGATGTCGGACGAGAACGGGAAGAAGGCGGGAGGGAATCAGGACAAGAAGGGCGGCAAGGGTAAGTCGGCAAAGACGAAGGAGGAGGAGGAGGACGAGGCGGTCGGCGAGGGAAAGAAGGAGCATAGACGCAGGGGTCATGGCATCCGCCACGACAAGTCGGGCGACGGGCTAGGTTGGGTGGGCGAGATTAAGGTAAATGTCGAGAATCGATACATCGGCAAGTCGAGAGACAAGATGGAGCTGGCCTACGAGCACTCGATTGCGTACGTCGTCTACGACGGCTACGTGATCAAGGTGCTCATGGACGAGCTCACAGTCTTGAAGCCGGGGGAGTTGGAGGAATGGAAGGGTGTTTGGGAGGAGGTCAAGTTCTTGCCGACCGGGATGTGGACGGTGATGTGGGCCAGAGGCTTGTGCCATCCGAGAGCAAGGTAAGACGGATACCGAACTGCCGAGTGCTGTCGCCTAAAGTCGGTGTCGTTACGCTGATGTTGACGAAGTCGGTGTCGTTTTAATGTGTTTTTGCGGCAGGTTCGACGATATACTCAGCAGGTACCGTGGGTACACGGGTTCGGGTGATGCGCTTCACGACGTGCTCTTGCCGGCGATCTGGTTCCCCGTCGTCGAGAACACGAAGGAAGGCAAGGAGGAGACGGAAGCTTTCATGTCGTCGGCGATGGTAAATCGCGTGTCGATGTGCGCGGCGTATGGGAAGTTCACGGCGAGCGCGGCGTTTGGGAAGGTCGAAGCGAGCGCGGAGGGGAAGGCGGAAGAGAGGACGGAGATGGTAGGCGCGGACGGGGAGGCGGGTGAGAAGACGGAGTTGGCGGCCCAGGCGTGTCAGAATGTTATATTGTCTAGCCTGCAGTGGGGTACTCTATAGCGAGTACAGCCCAATCTAGGGTTTGCTATTTGTACTCAACTGCCTGCTAGTTCAAACCCTCTTTCTGTTCCTAACTTCTGCCTAGCTTGTTTCGACATGCTATCAGAGCAGGTCGACCCCCTTGGGTCGATCCTGTGGGTGGGCCCACCACCTAACTGCTTCCGCTGCTGTTATGCTTCTCGCGCGCCTCGGGCGTGCGTCGTCTTCTTCATGCCGGGCGAAAATTTTTAGGGTTTTCATCCCGCCGTGCGCTCGGGGCGCGCGGCGGTTTTCTGCCCGCCGTGCGCCCCGAGGCGCACGGCGGTTTCCTACCGTGGGGGACCCGCGCGCGCCCCCGCCCTGTCCGACGCGTCGCCCTAGGGGACCCGCGCGCTGCCCCCGCTGCCCCGTCGGTGGTCGCGTCGCCCCGCCACCCCGTCGCGCCGCCCTGGGGAGCCGCGCGCGACCCCCCGCTGCCCCGTCGACAGTCGCGTCGACCAGCTGGAGCCGCGCGCGGCTCCCGATTCCCCGTCGCGCCGTCCCCCTCGCCGTCCCCCGCGCTCCTTCCCCCGTTCCGCCCGTTTTAGGGTTTGGGGGTGGGGAGTGTGGGGGTGGCGGTTGTGGGGGTGCCGGTTGTGTGCCCCGTCCCCTCCTCCTCCTCCTCCTTCGTCTCCCGCTGCTGCAGCTGCCGCTCAGGGGGGTGGTTGTGTGGGGAGCCGAAGGAGTGGTGCTAGGGGGGTGAAGGGGGAGTGGAGCTAGGGGCGCAGCAGGGGGTGTGTGTCGAGGGGTGTGGGACTGTTGGGGGAGATTGAGTGGAGGTTGCCGTCGTGTCGTCCGCAGCGCCTGTATTCCGGGGTTCTGATAGCCACCGGTAGCTCAGAGAGCCGGTTGCACCTGTCGCCCGTGGGTCCGTTGCTCCTGTCGCTGCTGATCAGACGCAGAGCCAGTTACTCCTGTATTCCGGGGCACTTGCTCCCGGTAGCCACTAGCGTTGCACCAGAGCCGTCTGTTGCCCGTGTGTCTGCAGCTTCAGTCGTCGCCTCCCATCTACTCTCCTCTCGCTAGCCCTCCTCCTCCTCACTTGCCCTCAGTGACTGCCTCTACCTTTGCTCATAATTTTATGAACTACTATTATGACTGCTTGTTGTGCTGATTACACCCCACTTTGGCTATGGGGGTGTGTCAGAATGTTATATTGTCTAGCCTGCAGTGGGGTACTCTATAGCGAGTACAGCCCAATCTAGGGTTTGCTATTTGTACTCAACTGCCTGCTAGTTCAAACCCTCTTTCTGTTCCTAACTTCTGCCTAGCTTGTTTCGACAAGGCGTTAGCGGCATCCGCATGCGCCCTATGGTGCTTCGTGGAGACGGGGGCGTCGGTGCTCGGTGTTGTGGGCGAAGGGAAGGCGGCGGCGATGGTTGCAGGTGCGGGGGAGAAGAGGGCCAAGGACTTCAAGAAAGTGATGCACGAGGTGATCGACCTAGCACGCAATAGGGAGGCACCCGCAGGGGAGGTTGCACACAATGTCGCACCGCCGCTGCAACGTCAGGCTGTGGACAAAGCCTTCAAGGAAGGGGTTGTGGGAGTCGAGGCCGACATAATCGCTAGAGCGACGGTCGAGACCTTGGCGTTCTGGGGAATGTGCCCCGTCGTTGGGCCCAAACTTAAAGAGCACGGCATCGATGTGCCGTGTGACACGCAGATGGAGTACGATATGGAGCACAGGGGGAGAAAGGGGGAGAAGGTCAAGCAGGGCAAGGGCAGCAAGAGGAACAAGAGGCAGACGGGCAAGCAGGGCAAGGACAGTACGGATGCGTAGTCGGCGGGCGGAGGTGTGCAGGGTGCTAGGGTGTATAACATGTTGGTATGCCCGGCGCCGATTTTGTTGTAATTCTGATGAATGTTTTCTTCGTAGCGCACAAATCTTTTTTGTATCAGGTTGCTTCACTTTTTGATGATATAAATTACTGTCCTCATAGAAACATGGTAATCGACTTTGAACGCTGAGCCTTGTCGGCGCATATGTCGACATCATAGAAACATGCTACTCGGCGATGAGCTTTGGCGGCGAATATGTCGACATCATAGACAGATGCTACTCGGCGATGAGCGATTTTTCCTACAAGACGTCGACACCGACTTGTGTTTGGCTGTCTGCAAGGATAGTATTTTTGTTTCTTACTGAGCGAGCGACAACATTCTCCGTAGCGGGATCAAAGTAGGTTCGCAAGGACCTTGCTGTGGGTTGTTTACAAACTACCGGAACAGTATTTTAAGATAGGGGGGGTGGGGGGGGGGGGGGGACGGCTTTAAGTCTGCCACAATTAACACATCAAACTACGCTGACGCATATCCTACAAGGGTCTTCATGCCGTCTTCTTGCGCTTGGTCGGAGGACGGTGCACCGGCTCGGTCGGCTTGGCCGATGCTGTCGACTTGGTCAGTGCGGTCGGCTTCGCCAGGCCGGCCATCGTCTTCGGCATCTGCTCCTCCCAAGTGTCTAGAAACAGGGCAGCGACCCAATCACTCGACTTCAGGTTGAGCGCCACAAGCGCACAGGCCAGGCGTAGCTTCGAGACCACCTTGGGGCCCAGCCCCTTGACTCCCATGCCAGGCTCTTTGGACAACGTCGGTGCCGTTCCCGGTTTGAGCACCGTGAGGGCATCCCAGAAGGTCCCGATGCCTGGTTTCGCGATCTTATGCAGTTCATCGACCACGGCCTCGGTGTCGGCGTCGCCGTCGCTCGCGCGTAGCTGGCGCACCGCATCCATGACCTTCAGCATTCGGCGCACCCTCATGTTGAGTGCACCCTGCGTCGCGCCTTTGAGGAGGGTGTGGCGGTCGACGAAGCCTGGCTCAGCGACCCTGTCGTTGGCGGTGGCGGAGTTCTAGAGGCGCCAAGCGTCCCTCACAGTCTTTGCCTCCCGCCACGGTTGCACCACGTTGAGCTCGTAACTAGCCTCCTCGTCCGTCTGTGGGGGTGGCGGGGGTTTCTCGTCCCCTCTGTCAGCTCCGGCTCCCGTGTTGGCCGAATTCGCCGAGCCACCCTCGCTGGGAGCCTGCGCGGTAGCCGGCGGCGGGGCCTCCGGCACTCTCCGTACTTCTTACACACGGAGTGCCTCGGTGAGACGGGTCGGCGGTGAGCGACGCGATGGTGTCGTCGCGCTTCTCGAGCTCCTCCTGGAGGTCAATCTTCTCGTTCGCGGTGCGCTCTCTCCTTCTTCAGCGTCGCCTTGAGGGACATGTTGTAGTACTGGTGTCCAAGCGGACAGAGATTTCTTGCAGCGGTAGGACAAAGACGTTAGCTGCGATGTGGTTTGGACTACACTCCATACAGCTCGTCGCCGACATTATTGTCGACTTACCTCTGCCTCAATTTCGGTCGGGTCCCGACACTTGTTGATCGTCTCGGTGTCAACCTTCTCGACCCGTTTCGCCCAGTGCTGGAAGAGGGGGATCCGGCAGAGCTTGGAACCTTGGACGTACGGGTGCCATGGTGTGCGGACTAGCTTCACCGCTAGGTCCTCGGCGACGATGCGGCGCAGCATCTGGAGTGTGCGCGAGAAGTGCACGGCGGCCTTGTCGGCGTCAGACCCCTTGGCAGCGAGCCCTTCCGCCAGCAAATCGTCATGTGTATTGGGTGTTCAGGTACGGTCGGCAACACGACACGAAGACAAGACTACGTCGGCGTCGCTTAACATACCTCCTTCAGCATGTCGTCGACGCCGGGGAATATGTGCTCGGCGAGGAGCTTCAGGAGCTTCTCGGAGGGCGGCACCCTGCTCCGACCCAAGAAGTAGTCCTGCTTGTAACCAGAGTACCCGGCCTTCTTCATCACCACCCCCACCGGAATGGCGGTGATGTACGCCCGCGTCATCTTGTCGAGCGCCCAGTGACCCAGCTCCGCGATCTCGGCGCGCGGCGATTGGCCAGCTCCTGGGCCCCTCCTGCTCGAGCGGCGTGCAGATTCCTTTTGCAGAACACCCCGTTCTTGTCCCACAACTGCCGCGTCCAGCGTTGGTGGCTTGCCGCAGAGAGCTCCCCTTGGTCGGTGTCGTTTCGTTCAAAGAAGAGGTGCTTCTTGTACCAGCTCGCGCGTGTGCGGGTGTCCATCGACCGGCGGAATGAGGTCGACGCCGTGAAACTGGCCGATCTGGTCTAGGATGAAGTGCAACCACAGGCCCGTCTAGCCGACGGCGCATAACTCCGCTTCGAGGTGTCGCGCCGCGTAGCTCTGCTGCAGATGCGCATCCTTGGACGTCTTCGAGTTCCACGCAGCGATGACCATGGCGACCGGCTGGTTCTCCAGGTTCACCAACAAGGTGCTCGCCAGTCGGTACAAGAAGATGTCGGGGAGCGTGATCTCGCGGATGCTTGCACCGCGCAGGAGAGAGTGGTGGGAGAGTAGCGTGAGCACCTTCAAGAGCAGAAACCTCCACAGCCTCGGGGAAGGACCCGTACCCCGCGGGTTCCACGCCTTGGCCGCCCACGTCGGCAGCACCCTCATCATGATCTGGCGAAACTGTTCGGCGGTGTAGGTATCGCCGAGGGTTCCTCGACGCCGATCGGCGCAATTCCTGCCCACAAAGCCAAGTGTAACAGTTATTCAGGGCGGCGTCGACTTCAGAGTGTGGACGACATAGATTGAACCTCAACTTACTTGATGTCCCGCTCGTTCTTGGTGCGGATCATGAACCGCACCTCCGACCTGACCACCGATATCTCCCGCATGATGCTCAGCTCCGTCTCCCGGTAGAGCGTCGCCTCCACTCTTGCCACCATCTGGCATGCCTTTATGCGCCCGAGGAGCGTGTGCACCGTTGTAGATTGCACAGGCTGGGTTCGCGCGGCGTTGTTCCCCTCCTCGATGGAGTCGGCATCGAGCTTACACTCACACACCATGAACTTCACGTATGCGCGAAGCCGGGTCTTGGTGACCCTAGGGCCGTGCAGCCACACGTACGCCCGGGGGACATCGGCCTCCTGGTCCCAATTCTTCTTCTTGTTGTCCCGGATGTAGTGGCCTATCTCGTCGACGTGCTTAAGCTTGTACTCCTGGGGAAGTTCGTTGCGAATTTGCCTCAACATCTTCGCCGCCCACCTCTTGTAGTGATAGATCCACGAGGTGTACTGCCTCAGCGTGCTGTTCTTCTCCAAGGTTTGCAGGTGGCGTAGGGCGTCCATGACGAGCACGTCGATGCACGCGTACACCATGTCTTCTTCGACAAAGTCTGTCGCCCTCCACTGTTCGCGCGGCACCGACATGTTCTCCTGGTCCTCATCCTCGTACTGTTCGAGCAGTGTATCTGTGTATTCAAGTTCCCGCCTGAGTCGTTCTTCCAATGTGCGCAGATTAGTGCTAGGTGGACGGTCGTCGTTTTCGTCATCGCTTTCCTCCTCCTCCTCCTCCTCCTCCTCCTCCTCCTCCTCCTCCTCCTCATCCTCCTCCTCCTCCTCCTCATTAACCTGGTTTCCAGAGCTGGCCGGTGCCGACGAAGTTCCTGGCTGTCCATTTTGTGTCGAAGTCGGTTCTTTTTTCTTGTTGAACTCCCCGATCGGCGGTGGGGGAATGTCCTTGGTGAACTCCCTTTCAGAAATCTCCGTCAGCGCGTCAAGATCGTAGAGTAACGGGAGCGTCTCTTCATCGGTAGATGTAGGATTGTGGTCGGTGGGGGGACTAGCGTCGGACATGTCGACGTCGGCCATATGGCAGCACGTATGTTGCTCTACCTTTGTCCGTGTGCGATGCGGAGGTTGGTAAACCAGAGACGGTACTGAGTCACGGGTGCAGTGTACGCCCGAAGAGTTGCGTGGCGGTCTTCTTCGAATTCTCGCTCAAGTTCGTCTAACTCGGCTTCGACCTCGAGACGTTCCAGCTGCGCCTTGATGTCGGCGTCTACCGAGTCGGCGGGGGGTGGGATGGGTTGCGGCTGTTGGGCTCTAGGGCGACCTCTGGCCATGCGTTGCCGACTTGCTAGGTCAGCCAGGACGTTGATAGTTTGCACCGATGTTGCCCTACAACACCGATGTCGACTTCGACGAGTACTGACCACCGCCGACGTTTTTGGTGGGTGCCAGGTAGAAGCAACTAGTGCCAACTTGATCGAGCAGTCGGCAACCGAGCATCATACAGGCACGATGACAGACAGGCAGATGAAAATTCTAAGTGCACGAGAGAGCAGGAAGAAACGCAGGAACGGACAAGGGAATGAGCACTGGTGCACGGTCACGGAGGGGTATGGTCCTGAGCGACTCCGATGTTGCCGCGGTTCACGCAAACCCCTGTGCTTCTGCCGCCATACATGTGAACTCGTGTGGCGGCGCACTGTCCGACGTGCCACGTGCCAAGCATGGCTAATGGGACGCCGCGCTGCACCCAAGAGGCGCAAACTGTCAAACATTATATATGTTGTGGTTGTTTAGGCTACAGTGGGTTAGCCTTTAGGGGGTACACAATTCTAGGGTTAGGTACTTGTACTCATTTCACTGCTAGTTCAATCATTCCTGTTCGTTCATTCTGACATGGTTTCAGAGCAGGTCCTTCGCTAGGACCGTTTTTTTTAGGGCCCACCGCTACTGCCTACCTACCTACCTACCTGCGCCCTAGTGCACCTCGTTTTTTCACGGCCCCCTAAGGCCCCGCGACCCGCGACCCGCCCCTTAGCGACCCGCGCGCCGCCCCTTACGGCCTCGTCGCCTTCACGCGCCGCCCCTTAGCGGCCCCGTCGGCCCCGCGTTCGCCTCCTAGAGGCCCCTTACGGCCCCGCGCTCGCCCCTAGAGGCCCCTTACGGCCCCGTCGCAGCCCCTTAGCGACCCCGTCGGCCCCACGATCGCCCCTAGCGGCCCCGTCGGCCCCGCGCTCGCCTCCCTATAGGCCCCTTAAGGCCCCGTCGCCGCCCCTTAACGGACCCGTTGGCCCCGAGCTCACCCCTAGAGGCCCCTTACGGCCCCGCGCTCGCCCCTAGAGGCCCCTTACGGCCCCGTCGCCGCCCCCTTAGAGGCCCCTGGTCGGCCCCGCGTTCGCGCCTTAGAGGCCCAGTCGGCCCCACCAGAACTGAGCCGCCCCACGTGCGACCGCCACGGCCCCTCCAGGACCGAGCCGCCCGAACCGAGCCGCCCAGTCCGAGCCGAGCCGCGCGACCCGAACCGAGCCGCGCCGCCCTACCCGAGCCGCGCCGCCCTACCTGAACCGAGCCGCGCCGCCCGTACTGAGCGGTCCTTCTGGACTGAGCCGCCCTACCTGTCTCACACTGCTTACGGCTTCTAGGGTGCTCCCACTGCTACTGCTACTGCTGCTCCTACTGCTCCTATGGCTAGCCCACCTGTGCTAGCTTTCGATGCTGAGGGCCGCCCAGTGAAGTTTGACACCTGGCTAGATGACCTGCACCTCTTCCTACAGCTCACTGCCAAGGAGGACATCTCACTGTACGATCACGCCCTAGGCCATGCCACTGCACCTGCTACTACTGCTGACAGCTCTACCCGCTCACAGTGGCAGACTCGTGACGCCCACGCTCGCTTTGCTATTCGCAACTCCCTGCCGATAGATGAACGCGAGCACTTTGGCCAGCACAAGACTGCGCAGGCACTGTACACTGCTGTCGTTGCCCGCTACTCCTCACCTGCCTCTGCCGCACTAGGCCGTCTCTCGCTTCCCTACCTGTTCCCCGACCTGTCCTCTTTCCACACAGTCGCTGACCTCATCACGCACCTCCGCACTAGTGAGGCTCGCTTCCGCGCCGCTATGCCTGATGAGTTCCTTGCCAAGAACCCCCCCCCCGCTCTGGCTCACTCTCTACCACCTAGTCACCCGCCTCCCTGACACTCTGCGTTCGGTCAGGGACCACTTCCTAGCTCGCTGCCCCACTGAGCTCACCATTGCCCTCCTCGAGAAGGAACTCCTTGCAGCTGAGGCTAGCATAGTCGCTGTAGGTGCCTCTCGTGGCGACCCTCGCACCCCGTTCTTTGAGGGGTGTTCTCCTTCCCCCCTTCTTCCCTCTGTCGCCTCTGCTGCTGCTGTCGACCTCCTTGGTGCTGAGAAGGTCGGGACTGCGTCTGCTTCGAGCGGACGCCGCAGCGGCAAGGGCAAAGGGGGCAAGGGAGGCGGAGGTGACGGCGGGGGAGGCGGTGGTGGGGGTGGTGGCGGCGGTGGGGGTGGTGGCGGGGCTGGAGGGGCGAGTGGCAGCGGTGGGGGTGGTGGCGGCAGCGGCGGGGGAGGTGGCAGGGGCGGGGGCGGTGGTGGGGGTGGCGGTGGACGCGGCGGCGGCAGGGGTTGGGGTGGTCGAGGAGGTGGGGGCGGAGGTGGTGGTCGTGGAGGCGCTGGCGGTGGCCAGAGCCAGCAGCACACTCCGTCGCCCCAGGAGGTCCGTGAGTGGTACTCTCAGCACGGGGGGGGGGGGGGGGGGGGGGGGGCGGGTGGCTTTAGCTGCACGTACGTCATTCGCACTAGTGACCGCACTGGTCAGTCGTGTGGGGGACCGCACGCCACGCAGCGCTGCTTCGCTCGCCTCAACGACGCTTGGCGTGTTCAGTTCCCTCAGGCCACTGAGCTGCCCCGCTGGGTTGATCTCCTGAAGAAGGGGATTGATATCTATGCTCTAGACTTTGATGCTATTCTCACTGCCATGTATGTGATGTCTACTAGTGGAGAGGGTGCTGAGTACCTGTGTGTTCCGCCCGACCCGGGCATCAGGACCAGTCCGGCTGCCGCTCTAGGTGCTAGTGTGTCTGCCGCTTCCGATACTCGCGTGTCTGCTACCCCAGGTGCTGGTGAGGCTGCTGCTCTAGGTGCTTGTGCGTCTGCGCCCCCTGGTACTGAGTCGACTGAGGCACTACACACCTTCACACTGGACTCAGGTGCTTCTCGCTGTTTCTTTCGTGACCGCACTGTCCTTGAGCCACTTGCTCGGCCAGTTGCTGTCTCCCTCGCTGACCCCTCTGGGGGCCCGGTCATTGCGACCTCCTCCACTGTCCTTCCCTGTCCTGCGGTCCCGTCAGGCACACTGTCAGGTCTCCACCTCCCCTCATTCTCTACGAACTTGGTGGCAGGTTGTGCGCTCCAGGACGGGGGTGTTCACCAGTTCACCCCTGCCTACGAGCGTGTGACACACTGCACGTGTGCTCGTACGGGCCGCCACTTGGCTACCTTCACTCGGCAGCCGGGGTCGGACCTGTACACACTGACCACTGAGTCCCCTCAGGTCGCTGCGTCTGCGTCTGCGTCTGCGTCAGGTCAGCTGTCGGCCCCCTGCTCGTGTCGCTCTCTGGCGCACGAGACTGTCCTCTGGCACCACCGACTTGGCCACCCGTCTGTGCAGCGCCTTCGTGCCATGCACTCCCGGTACCTTGTCTCTGGTCTTCCCAGGGTCCTCCCTCCCCTCCCACCCTCGCCTGCTCCTCCCTGTCTGCCCTGTGTCGAGGGGCGGCAACGCGCCGCTCCTCACTCCTCCTCGTTTCCCCCGACGACTGCTCCCTTGCAGACGCTCCACATGGACGTGTGGGGCCCAGCCCGCGTCCGTGGTCAGGGTCAGGAGAGGTACTTCCTGATAGTTGTTGACGACTACTCGCGCTACACCACGGTCTTCCCCTTGCGCACCAACGGTAAGGTCCCTGATGTTTTGATCCCTTGGATCCGCAGAGCTCGTCTCCAGCTCAGCGAGCGTTTCCACTCGGACTTTCCTGTCCTGCGCTTGCACTCTGACAGAGGTGGTGAGTTCTCCTCCGACCTCTTGGCAGCCTACTGTGCTGAGCACGGCATTGAGCAGTTGTTCACGCTTCCGGCCTCTCCACAGCAGAATGGGGTTGCGGAGCGCCGCATTGGCCTAGTCATGGAGGTCGCCCGTACCTCCTTGATCCATGCGGCTGCTCCCCATTTTCCGTGGCCGTTTGCGGTCCGGTACGCTGCGCATCAGCTCAACCTCTGGCCCCGTGTCTCCTTGCCGGAGACCTCGCCCACACTGCTGTGGACGGGGGAGGTTGGCGATGCGTCGCGTTTCCGGGTCTGGGGATCTCGAGCTTTTGTCCGCGATACGTCCACGGACAAGCTCTCCTCCCGCGCTGTTCCCTGTGTCTTCCTTGGCTTTGTCCCTGACGCGTCTGGTTGGCAGTTTTACCACGCCACCTCGCGCCGGGTCCTGCCCTCTCAGGACGTCACTTTTGACGAGTCCGTCCCCTACTACCGCCTCTTCCCCTACCGCACTGCCCCGCTCCCCCCCCCGCCTCTCTTCCTCGCGCCAGGTGCTGCTGTGGTAGACCCCCTCCCCCCTCAGGGTGCCGCTCCCTCAGGTGTGTCCCAGGTAGACCCGGTTGAGCCTGTTGAGGTAGCTGTTGACTCTCGTCCTGCTGCGGGTGCGGAGCCTGGGGGTGCGGAGCCTGGGGGTGCGGAGCCTGCGGTTGCGGAGCCTGGGGGTGCGGAGGCTGCGGGTGCAGAGCCTGGGGGTGTGGAGCCTGGCGGTGCGGAGTCTGGGGGTGCTGAGCCTGGGAGTGCTGAGCCTGAGGGTACTGAGCCTGGGGGTGCTGAGCCTGGGGTTGCTGAGCCGCGGAGTCCGGAGTCTGGGGGTTCTGAGTCTGGGGGTGCTGAGCCTGGGAGTCCTACACCTGGAGGAGCTCTCTCCTCGGAGCAGCTGCGTGAGTGGTACTCACAGTACTGCAGCCTCAGGAGAGGTGCCTCTGGAGCCAGGAGTACTACTGGGACTGGTGCTGGTGCCTCCCCTCCTCAGCGGGAGCTGCCCTCTCTTGAGCGGATCCGTGAGTGGTACGTGTCGGAACAAGCTAGGGAAGAATGATTGAAAAGGAGAGGGTTTGCACTAGCAACAATGGTGGTACAAATAGCTAACCCTAGAAGGGTTGTACTCGCTATAGAGCACCCCACTGCAGGCTAGAGCATAATATTCTGACACACCCCCATAGTCAAAGTGGGGTGTAATCAGCAGAGCAAGCAAAGTAGTACAAGCTCAGGGTGGATCACGATGTCACCACACATTCTGAGCACAAGCAAGAAGCAATAGTTTAAGGTTCACAATTATGAGCAAAGCTAGAGGCAGTCACAGGGGGCAAGTGAGGAGGAGGAGGGCTGGTGAGAGGAGAGTAGATAGGAGGCGACGACTGAAGATGCAGACACACGGGCAACAGACGGCTCTGGTGCGACAACGTGGCTACCGGGAATGAGTGCCCCGGAGTACAGGAGTAACAGGCTCCGCGGCTAATATGCTCGGCAGGAGCAACGGACCCACAGGCGACGGCGCAACCGGCTCTCTGAGCTACCGGGAATGAGTGCCCCGGAGTACAGGCGCTGCGTACGACACGACGGCAACCTCCGCTCAACCTCCCCCAACAGTCCCACACCCCTCGACACACACCCCCTGCTGCGCCCCTAGCTCCACTCCCCCTTCACCCCCCTAGGACCACTCCTTCGGCTCCCCACACAACCACCCCCCTGAGCGGCAGCTGCAGCAGCGGGAGACGGAGGAGGAGGAGAAGGAGGGGACGGGGCACACAACCGGCACCCCCACACCCGCCACCCCCACACTCCACATCCCCAAACCCTAAAACGGGTGGGATAGGGACAGGAGCGCGGGGGACAGCTAGAGGGGGACGGACGAGGCGCGCGCAGGCTGCCCGCGCCGCGCGCTGGCCTGGCGCAGCCCGTACGGGCCGCGCGCGGGCCTGGCGCCGCCCGTACTGGCTGCGCGCGGGTCCCAGGGGCGCTTCGACGGGCGACGGGGGGCGCTCCGACGGGCGACGGGGGCGCTTCGACGGGCGACGGGGGGAGGGCGCTTCGACGGGCGACGGGGGGCACTTCGACGGTGGGAAACCGCCGCGCGCCTCGGGGCGCACGGCGGGCAGAAAACCGCCGCGCGCCCCGAGCGCACGGCAGGAAGAAGACGACGCACGCCCGAGGCGCGCGAGAAGCATAACAGCAGCGGAAGCAGTTAGGTGGTGGGCCCACCCACAGGATCGACCCAAGGGGGTCGACCTGCTCTGATAGCATGTCGGAACAAGCTAGGGAAGAATGATTGAAAAGGAGAGGGTTTGCACTAGCAACAATGGTGGTACAAATAGCTAACCCTAGAAGGGTTGTACTCGCTATAGAGCACCCCACTGCAGGCTAGAGCATAATATTCTGACAGTACGAGCGGCGCTGCACTCTCCGGAGTGGCGCGCCTGGTGTCGCGGACCCTGGTGCTGGAGGTGCTGGAGGTGCTGCTGGTGCTGCGGACCCTGGAGTTGGAGCAGCTGCTAGTCCTAAGGACTCTGGTGCTGCGGACCCTGGAGTTGGAGCTGCTGCTGGTGCTGCGGACCCTGGCGTTGGAGCTGCTGCTGGTGCTGAGGACCCGGGAGTTGGAGCTGCTGCTGGTGCTGCGGACCCTGGCGTTGGAGCTGCTGCTGGTGTTGAGGACCCTGGCGCTGGCGCTGCTGGAGCTGCGGCGGGTGCTGGTGGTGTCTCTACTGGTTCTGGAGTCGCTGCGCGGCCCCGGCCGTACTTCGTTCCGCTCCTTCAGCAGGTTCTTGGTCAGCCTCCTCCTCCTTGTCCTGCTCCCTCCTTAGAGTGTCCTCCGCCTGTCCAGTCGCAGTCACAGTTACCGCCTGCCTCGCCGCTCCCTGGTCCTTCTCCTTACACTGGTCCCACAGGAGGTCTTACGGAGCGTCGTGAGCCTGAGTCTCGTCCTGTGTCGCCTGCGTCTCGCTCTGCGTCGCCTGTTCGTGCTGCTCGCACTGGTCGTCGTGTCCCGCGTGAGCGTCCTCCTCCTGTCCCTGGCACTCACTACATGACTCTGCGTCCCTCTACTGCTCCTCAGCGTGTCCCTCTGCCGTCTCCTCCTGCGTCCTCTCTCCCTACTCTTCCTGACCCGGAGTCTGACTCCCTTCGTGCTGCCCGTCCTACTGTCACGCGTCTACTCGCTACTGTTGTCACTGACCCTACCTTTGAGTCCTCTGCTGCGTCAGCTCTCGTCGCTGAGTTAATTGACTTTGCTGCCGCTTTTTGTCTAGACTACGCCGCCAGTCTTGTTGCTGCGTCTGCGTCTGTCTGTCCTCCGTCCGTCGGGGGTGAGTGTGCTCTTGGCACGGACGTCCTTGAGGAGGAGTTCCAGTGCTTTGCTGCTGCTTTGCCTCATCTCGTGTCCATGCTAGTTGCCCCTGAGGGAGACCCGGATGCACCAGACATCCCGACCCCACGCTCTTACGCAGAGGCGATAGCGGGTCCCTACTCCTCTCAGTGGCAGACAGCCATGGACGCAGAGATGGCTTCCTGGAAGTCCACAGGCACCTACGTCGACGCAGTTCCCCCACCAGGGGCGAACATCGTCAGTGGCATATGGATTTTCAGGGTGAAGCAGCCGCCGGGTTCTCCGCCTGTCTTCAAGGCGCGTTACGTTGCTCGAGGCTTCAGTCAGCGTGAGGGAGTCGACTTCTTCCAGACCTTCTTCCCCACCCCGAAGATGACCACTCTTCGGGTGCTGCTGCACATAGCCGCTCAGCGCGACTACGAGCTTCACTCACTTGACTTCAGCACTGCTTTCTTGCAGGGCAGCCTGCACGAGGAGATCTGGCTGCGCCGCCCTCCTGGCTTCACTGGGTCGGTTCCTCCTGGTACCCAGTGGAGGCTTCAGCGGCCGGTCTACGGTCTCCGCCAGGCACCACGTGAGTGGCACGACACACTGAGGACGACACTTGCGGCACTTGGGTTCGCGCCTTCTACTGCTGACCCGTCGCTGTTTCTGCGCACAGACACTTCGCTGCCGCCGTTCTACATCCTCGTGTACGTCGACGACTTGGTCTTTGCCACTGCTGACACTAAGGCTCTCGCCCACGTGAAGTCGGAGCTGCAGAAGAGACACACGTGCACAGATCTGGGTGAACTGACAAGCTATCTTGGCTTGCGGATCACCCGGGACAGAGCACGGCGCACCATTACCTTGACTCAGTCACACATGGTGCAGCAGGTCCTTCAGCGCTTCGGCTTCACGTACTCCTCGCCTCAGTCCACTCCTCTGCCTGCCGGTCACTCGCTCTCAGCTCTGCCTTCGGATGAGTCCGTAGAGCCGAGTGGCCCGTATCCAGAGCTTGTGGGCTGCCTCATGTACCTGATGACCTGCACTCGACCTGACCTTGCATACCCTCTTAGCATCCTTGCACGCTATGTCGCTCCTGGCCGTCACCGGAAGGAGCACATGGATGCCGCTAAGAGGGTGTTGCGCTACTTGTGCAGTACGTCGGGCATGGGGCTAGTGCTTGGAGGGCGAGACCGAGTTGTTCTCACTGGGCACTCAGACGCTTCTTGGGCGGACGACCAGGCCACGCAGCGGTCGTCTCAGGGTTACACCTTCAGTCTTGGCTCTGGTTCAGTTTCTTGGCGTTCTACACGTTCTTCTTCTTTTCTCAGCTCCAGTTGTGAGGCTGAGATCTACGCCACAGCCATGGCAGCCCAGGAGCTACGCTGGCTCACCTACCTGTTGACCGACTTGGGAGAGCGGCCTCGTTCTCCTCCAGTGCTGTACGTCGACAACAAGGCTGCCATTGCCTTGTGTAAGGAGCACAGACTGGAGCACATAACGAAGCACATCGCTCTGCGGTACTTTCTGGCTCGTGAGCTGCAGCAGCGTGGTCAGCTTTGTCTGCGTTACGTGGCCACTCAGGCCAACACTGCTGACGTGTTCACCAAGGCGCTTCAGCCTTGTGACCATCAGCGCTTCTGTACTCTTCTAGGCCTTGTGCCTACTGGACCTCACTTGCTTACTTCTTGACTTTGCTTGTACTGTGATCTCTATATATATACCTGCATGCTTTCACTTGCTAGGTTGTGATCACTGTACCTCTTGCTATATTATCAAACTGCATGTGAACTGGTCTTGTGACCACTTGCTTGTGCTCGGAATTTGTGTGGTATCCCTTGAGATCCACCCTGAGCTTGCTTGTGCTTTGCTTTGCTCTGACCGGTCTTGTGACCCCTTGTTTGTTAAGAGAACTAGGCAAGAATGAATGCATTGAATGAAACAGTTGGGTACAAGTAGCAAACCCTAGTTGGGGTTGTACCCCATATTGGCTACCCCACTACAGCCTACCAACATATAACACATTACAATTTAACACACCCCCATAGGCAAAGTGGGGGAGAACAAAGGGTCACAAGACCAGTCCAGCAAAGCAACGCAAGCACAGGGTGGATCACAACGTCACCACACTCCGAGCACAAGCAAAGGCCACAAGGCCAGTTCACATGCAGTGCTAGATATAGTACAAGACAAGCAACACAGTGATCAATACCTAGCAAGCAAGCAACAAAATATGTATAAAGTACAGTACAAGGAATGTCAAGCAGTGAGCAAGTGAGGAAACGTGGACACAAGGCCTAAAGAAGTACAGTGCCGCTGATGATCACTAGGCGAGAGCGCCTTGGTGAAGATATCAGCAGTGTTGGCCTTCGAGTCCACGTACACAAGCCGAAGCTGACCGCGCTGCTGAAGCTCTCGAGCAAGAAAGTAGCGAAGAGCAATGTGCTTCGTCCTGTGCTCCAGTCTGTGCTCCTGACACAAGGCAAGAGCCGCCTTGTTGTCACCGTACAGAATTGGAGGAGAACTAGGCCGCTCTCCCAAGTCAGTCAGCAGGTAGGTGAGCCAGCGTAACTCCTGTGCAGCCATGGCTGTGGCGTAGATCTCAGCCTCACAACTAGAGCCGAGAACAGAGGAAGAGCAGGTGGACCGCCACGAGACAGAACCAGAGCCAAGGCTGAAGGTGTAACCCTGTGACGACCGCTGCGTAGCCAGGTCGTCCACCCAAGAAGCGTCCGAGTGACCAGTTAGGACAACTCTGCAGAGGAGCCTCTGTCGGGGGGAACGAGGAGGAGTGAGGAGCGGCGCGCTGCCGCCCCTCGACGCAAGGAAGGCAAGGCGGCGCAGGCGAGGCAGGGAGGGGAGGGAGGGACCTGGGAAGACCAGACACAAGGTGGCGACGGTGCATGCCACGGAGGCGTGGCAAGGAGGGGTGACCCAGGCGGTGGTGCCAGAGAAGAGTCTGGTGCGACAGGGAACGACACTCACAGGCGTGGGCCACCAGACCTGACGCGGACACCTGACCGATAGCAGCGACCTGAGGAGACGCAGTGGTCAGTGTGTAGAGACTCGACCCCGGCCGACGGGTAAACGTAGCCAGGTGACGGCCGGTCCTGGAGCACGTGCAGATCGCCACACGCTGTCCTCCAGGGGTAAAGGTGTCAACCCACTGATCCTGGATGACAGCGTTGCTCACCAGGTTCGTCGAGAACGAGGGGAGGTGGAAACCCGACAACGAGCCAGACGGAACCGCCGGACAAGGGAGCACAGTGGTGGACTGGGCAAGGACTGGGCCCCCAGAGGGGTCAGCCAAGGAGACTGGGACCGGTGCAGGAAGCGGTGTGAGCTCAGTACTGTCACGAAAGAAACAGCGGGAAGCACCTGAGTCAAGGGTGAAGGTGTGACAGGCCTCAGCCGGTGCGGTACCTGAGAGAGCAGTCTCTGTGGGTGCTGTACCTGAGAGAGCAGACTCGCAAACAGCCGGGACAGCACTGGAGGGAGCAGGTACAGGGGGCACCATACCAGAGAGAGCAGACTCACTAGTACCCAGGGCAGCGGGCTCTATACCTGGGTCAGGCGGCACACACAAGTAACAGTCTCCCTCGGCACTAACAGTCAATGCATACATGGCAGCAATAATAGCATCATAGTCAAGAGCAAAGATATCAACACCAGCCCTCATGAGCTCAGCCCAGCGGGGGCGCTCAACATCCTCGCCCATCTCCTCACGCCAAGCGTCGTCAAGGCGGGAGAAGCAGCGGTACGGGGTGTGGAACCTCCCACACGTCTGTCCCTTGCGGTCACCTGTGCGAATGACATAGGAACAGCGGCCACTGCCCCCCGACGTCGCACGCTGAGCAAGCCACTCACGAAGCTGCTGGGTCGTCTGGGGACGCTGCTGCTGCTGGGAGCTCTGGCCCGAGCCAGTGCCTCCACTCCGACCTCCGCCGCCACCACTACCACCGCTCCGACCGCCACCGCCACCACCGCCACCACCGCCACCGCCGCCACCGCCGCCGCCGCCACTACTGCCACTGCTTCCTCCGCCGCCCCCGCCTCCACCGCCGACCCCACTCCCACCAGCGCTCCCGCCACCGCTCCCTCCAGCACCGCCTCCCCCCCCACCTCCCCCACCTCCTCCCCCCCCAGCGCCACCCCCGCCACCCTTGCCCCCCTTGCCCTTGCCGGTGCGGCGCCTCCCACCAGGAGCAGAAGCAGCGCCAGCAGACTCAGCACCAAGGAAGTCAACAGCAGCAGCAGTAGCGTAGGAGGGAGCGAGGGGAGAGGGAGAACACCCCTCAAAGATGGGGGTGCGAGGAGCGCCACGAGCAGCACCTACAGCTACAATGCTCTTCTCGGCTGCTAGCAGTTTCTCCTCTAGGAGGGCGACAGTGAGCTCAGTGGGACAGCGAGCAAGGAAATGGTCGCGCACTGAGCTAAGGGTGTCAGGGAGACGGGTGACTATAAAGTGGAGTGTCCAGTACAGTGGAGGGGGGTTCTTAGCGCAGAACTCGGTGGGAAGGGCGGCACGCAGGCGAGCGTCACTAGTGCGAAGGTGGGTGATAAGATCGGCGACTGTAGCAAAGGTGGACAGCTCAGGGAACAGGTAAGGCAGCATAAGGCGGCTAAGCTCGGCTGTGGCAGGTGAGGAATAGCGGGCAACGACAGCGTCGTACAGGGCCTTAGCGGTTTTGCAGTCGCCAAAATGCTCGAGCTCAGCTAACGGCAGGTGACTGTGAATGGCTAGGCGAGCAGCTGCGTCACGAGTCTGCCAGTGGGAACGAACACTAAGCTCAGCTGTGGCAGGAGGGGCAGGTGCAGCACCAGACGCGTAATCATAGAGCGACACATGCTCCTTGCTATCGCTCAGGAGGAACAGCTGCAGGTCATCCAGCCAAGTGGCGAACTTCACAGGGCGGCCCTCAGCATCGAACGACAGCACGCGGATGGAAGCCATAGCGACAGTGCGACTGAGCAAAGGAAGCTGCCGCAGCGCTGCAGGTAGGTAGCTCGGCGGGAAGCGCGGCGAGCGGGCAGTGCGGGGGGCGGGCTACGAAGCGGGCAGCGCGGTGGGCAGGCGGCGCTGCAGGCGGGAAGTGCGGCGGGCGGGCTGCGAAGCGGGCAGCGGGGCGGGCGGGCGACGCGGCGAGCGGGCAGCGCGGCGGGCGGGCTGCGAAGCGGGCAGCGAGCGAGCGGGCGACGCTGCGAAGCGGGCAGCGAGCGGGCGGGCGGGCTGCGAAGCGGGCAGCGGGCGGGCGGGCGACGCTGCGAGCGGGCAGCGAGCGGGCGGGCGGGCTGCGAAGCGGGCAGCGGGCGGGCGGGCGACGCTGCGAGCGGGCAGCGCGGCGGGCGGGCTGCGAAGCGGGCAGCGGGCGGGCGGGCGACGCTGCAAGCGGGCAGCGAGGCGGGCGGGCGACGCTGCGAGCGGGCAGCGCGGCGGGCGGGCGACGCTGCGAAGCGGCGAGCGGGCGGCTCGGCGGGCGGGCGACGCTGCGAGGGGCGCGCGAGGGCGCTAACGAGGGGCGCTGGCGCGAGGGCGCTAGCGAGGGCGCGCGAGGGCGCTAACGAGGGGCGCACGAGGGCGCTAGTGAGGGCGCGCGAGGGCGCTAACGAGGGCGCACGAGGGCGCTAACGAGGGCGCACGAGGGCGCTACGAGGCTAGGGCACGGGGTAGCGTGGTAACCGCATGCGAGCGGTGGTGGGCCCTTAAAAAAAAAACGGTCGGTAGGTCCTAGGGACCTCCTGCTCTGAATACCATGTTAAGAGAACTAGGCAAGAATGAATGCATTGAATGAAACAGTTGGGTACAAGTAGCAAACCCTAGTTGGGGTTGTACCCCATATTGGCTACCCCACTACAGCCTACCAACATATAACACATTACAATTTAACATTGTTCTCCCCCACTTTGCCTATGGGGGTGTGTCAAACATTATATATGTTGTGGTTGTTTAGGCTACAGTGGGTTAGCTTTTTGGGGGTACACAATTCTAGGGTTAGGTACTTGTACTCATTTCATTGCTAGTTCAACCATTCCTTTTCGTTCATTCTGACAAGTCTGTATGAATCTGCGCATGAAAAATGCACATCAATCGATCGTGAGCTGTCTTGATCAATACGGATTTGCCAACGCCGGCACCACCGCTCAAGAGTATGCAAAGAGGTCCATTTTCAAACGATCGACGCACTCCTTGAACAATATGATCAGCGATTGCACGTTGCTCAGCGTTTAGCATACGTTCCATTTGCATATACTCGCTGTCACTTGTGAGAATGGTACGAAACGTATCAAATGAATGAACAGAATCATGGAAACCCAGCTCCACACCAATATCCACATCTGCGTTGCATCGAGACGTATCGTTATCGACATCGTCAACATCATCTTCTTCATGCACTGCTTGTTCAAATGCGCGCATCCATGAATCGCCGCTAGCCGAATATTCCTTCCTCTTAGAAGTAATATACACCTCGTTTGCTTCAAATAACCGTGTGACTTGGATCGGATCGCAAACTTCTTGACGGAAAGGAGCGAACAGCAGCGTCTGTTCCCTCATGAAATTATATTCATCAATGTCGCTGTGGTAGTTTACTCAACGAATGATCTTCCTGCTCGATCTCTTTCGATAAAAACGTTTTTTTTGCCGAAAGGTCCAGTCCTATGACATCTTGTTTAGCACTTTCTTCATATCCTGCTGCAAAATCAGCAAGACAAACAGCCTCCATGATGGTTGGACGATTTACGTATCGATCTAATAAGGCGTATGGTTTGAAGATGTCTGTGAATTTAGGATCCCAACGTTCTAATTCCGCTTTGGGCTTCAACAACAACAAACGCTAATGAGGATGATTGGTGTTGATAAACTCCACGGCACGAATAGATTTCTTGTACGGAAGGCTGAGAATGAGATATATCGCCTCTTGGGCGCTTATTCCTTGCGCGTTCAATATGTAGTTTCCAAGATCACGAAAAACATGTAAAACGCCTTTACCTTGTATTGCAGTAAATCTTTTCGCATTTTCTATTATCTTACTAATTCCCTTACCCGATTTTGTCATATAAGCAGCTATATACGTTGCAACACTATATGGGTCAACGCAGAATTGAATATCCATATTGCCACGCCAAACTGATATAATTGTCTTGTTGAAATTATTTACATAGCAATCCGTTATTTCTCTTGCATGACACATCGTACGTTTTTTCAATCCTACCCGAAGGCAATTTATATATTCATCGAATGTCAGGCGAACTGTATCAAAAAATGCTGCAAATGTTAGGTTAGACTTTTCAATCAAACGATGTTTTCAAAGCGTATTCAGGAATTGATCGACAACTGCTTTGTTCGATCTATGACGTTCTAGATCCGAATCCGAGCATTTCTTGTCGAAAGGCATCAGCACCAACGTTTTAGGAAGTGATACTTTGGTATACCAAAGCGACACTTTCGAATCTTACCGCCTTTATTTAATCTGCACGTTCTAGTATGATTATGAGTTTGCACTCTTAAAAGATCTTCTGTTTGTGTATCTTCAATGAGCTCTTGCGCATGACACGAAATGTGCTTATCTGCGAATTCAAGAATCCTTTGAAGGGGAATTGCCGCATCACATGCTAAAAACTCACTCCATATAAGACAATGAGAATGAGGAGCACCTCGATGCTGGAACTCGTCGAGAACAAAATAGTCGACGATTGTACCAAGAATGCCAGTTTTTCTCATTAGCATCTCTCGGAACAGTGCATTCTTTCGTTCGACATAGTATCTTGCGCATACGACCGGATATGTACGTATGAGTAATGCTATGGTTTCAAAGTCTAAAGAAGAGTTTATGCTGGTTAGCAAGATTCCCAGTGTCTCTGTTGTGCTCTAGCAAAATGGCGTGCAGATCCGTCCATTTTGTATCCGCCATAGAGATTGTCAGAAAGAATGTTGGCAGACTGCCGAATCATTGCGAATAGGTCACGCCTAGAATCTCCCAAGTAGTGCGGCGATACCCGAAGACTTTTGAACTCGTTAAACAACACATCTTTTTTTTGTAACAATCGTCGTACGTCGTTGTCCAGAATATCCTTTGCCGAATACTGACTAATGTGCTCCATCATCTCTCGTTGCACGCGAGTACCAATTACGTTGTCCATTTGAAGCAATTCCAACTTGAACATTAAAAAAATGTTTTGTGGGCACGAAGAGAAACGCGCATCTTTGTTAAGTAGCTCCCACTTTGCAATTTCACGATAGCTTAACGATGACGTGTCAACGCCGGTCAAGCAAGCTTCACCGCAAAATGAAGTCGGAAAGGCTAATTCCTCGACGTTTTTTTCCATAAAGATGGGCATCGGTCTTGATCCTTCGCCCGGTGCCATTTCCACAACGAATTGTTCCAAGTTTTGGTATAAAGGCTCATTACAAAGAATCGTATCCAAAACGCCGACATTAAGGTCAGTTTCGTCGATATCTAGCTCCATTTCCTGGTCAGACAAATCAGCGTCCTCTTCACGAGATTCTGCACCATCCATGTTTTGATCGTGTGATAGGAACTCATAATGAAGTTCTCGATCAATAAGCTCCTGTCGCAATTCAGACATCCTTTCCTCATCCAATGTGATTCGATGTTCTTTGAAAAGGTTTTTTTTTTTTTTTTTTTTCAAGAAACGAAAGGGCACGCAAAATCTTAGTTGGCCTGACATTGTCTTCGAATACGTTATGTGTGTTACGCAATTTGCGTTTGAAATGAAAGCGCACTGAGTGCGCTTCCTGTGGTAATCTAGGTAATGCAGTCACCATGTCAACAACTTTAACAGGAACATTCACTATCCCACCTCGTATCTTGTATTGTTTTCCCACGTGACTTTGTGTAATGCTTGAAAACACAACACGTGGTGAAATTAATCGCTCCTCCAACATCGATAATCCAGTTAGCGCTTTTTTACACTTCAATAACACTGCACCGGCCATTTGAGAGAGAATGAGGCTTCTTTGATTCGTAATCTCTTTTTTGCAACTGTTACAGACGTTTCTCGATTCGAGAAAGTTAGTACTTTCCAATTTAAACAATTGACGTTTGAACATTAACTTGTCGAAACTGTCGCACGCAAAGGTTGGACCTTCTTTAAAAGCTGCTTCAAATCGCACTGTAGCTTGCTCCATGTTTTTCGAACGTATGTCTTCTTCATTGAGTTGTTCTTCGACATCAGCAAATATTGCATCCAGATCATCCATGCGAATAAAATCGCCGTCGTTGTAAAAGTCGTTCACGTCAAATGATAGGTTTTTCCTGCATTCAGGGCCAAATATTAAATGCATGAAATATTGTCTTGCACGTGCTGCAGACTCTTCAGAGTCCCATTCTTCGTATATGTAACTATGACCGCGCACCATCATTTGAAATCTTTACTTTTCACGCCCTTGGTACACGCCAGTATATGTCTTCTTCATTGAAGTCTTAAAGATTGAATCAAAAAAAGGAATGCGAGAAAGTTTTCCATTGTCGATGAAATAACAACGATCAAATCGAAGCTTCTCCTTCGTCTTTTAAGCCTCAGTACGTCAAGACAGCGTATTGACGTGCCCATGCGGCATGACCATTTGTAGAAAAACCTCATACACGTATCTTCTCTTTATTCACCATCAATCTAATTGTAAAACGGCACCCTTCTTCAATGATGCCTACAAGATCTGCACTCTTTGGTGCAATTTTAGGAATCGAGAAATGAATATCTCCATTATCACCAATTTTCCCATCGAAAAAGTTCAGTAATGTCACCTCTTCAAGAACGTTATCATCACAACTAGATCGCACATCCTATGCTCTAATGCTTGGCGTTGTATCAAACTTATTATATGTAGATGACAAATCCACGTTTTGTAGAACGTAACGCTTTTTTTCATCCGAGTCAGGTTCAGCAGCCAGCACGACCTCATATGATACTTCGAAAAACGCAGATGGAATTACTACGTTCCGTTCAGTGGAAAGATCGGTGATATTTGTCACATGCGATTCAATTAGTGCACTTGATTCAAGAGAAAATGAAGTGCCCCGAATTTCGCCTTCATCGCATTCTTCAAGAAATGTGTAATGGTTACTAGATAACGAAAGATGAACTTGATTATTATTTCTAAGAAATTTGATTCCTTCGCATTGCACCCATTTGCGGGGATCAAACCAAATAATCACGATCATGTTCATCAACTCGCAAAATGCTTTGATTTCGCAAGCTGAACCCCAGACCGAAGGGTGTTGGATATAATCAATATATCCTTCCGCCGATTCTAGTGGCACGCCATGACACAACGCAGCCAAGTTTTTATACTCTAACCAATTCGCACGTACATACTCAATGTTCTCTTTCAATGGTTCCCAAAATTCGTCGTTCTTAAACACTGCGAGTGACAAATATCTATATAAACAAGCCCCATCCCCAAGAAATTCTAAGTACTTCTACGGAAGTGCTTAAACCTCACAACAAGCGTAAACTCAACAACACTTAACTTCACTTAATGCCCTCCGAGTGTGACAACTTGTCACCTCCCAGCCAAGGGCATAGTCTAAGGGAGTAGTTATGCCTTGCTTAGCTCGTAGAAAGAGTAAGCTGGTCGAGCAGCAACGTTTCTATCTCGTCAATACGTAGTGATAGAGAAAATTTCACTCAAAAGGATGAAGTACAACTGAACACAAGCACGCATTTATATTTCGCCTATCATACAAGCATAGGAAGATAGCAAACGGTTGATAAACTGCATTTGCAGGACTTCGCCAGCTTGTCCTTGAAAACGGTTGGCAAACTTCGGAGGAATTTGGCTTGATTCACCTCTGTAGAAAAGCTGTCTTCAAATTTCATATCTGCCAAATGCCCCTGCTGACTCCTCTTACGAGCGTTCGCGAATTCGGATGACCACTCACTTGTGTGAAATACCGTTTTCAAGAACGTTCACAGTTGAAAAACGGTTTTCACAGATTTTGTCCCTGTGTCGAAATTGTCGCGTTATGCGCGCAAACTTTCCGGCGAATTTACATGTTCGCCGAATCAACGCGGAAATCGTTTTTTCAACCGAAATCTCGAGCACCCCCTTGACCGCAATCATGCACGACCGATATTTCGGTCGTGCGGCACTGTGCACTAACGTGCGCATCACTGCGCGTGGGCAGGGTGATCATTCGGCCTGTCTTGTTGCGATCGTGCCCATAGTGCACGCTCGCAACAGTGCGAGGCACACGCGCGGGCCTGAGGGCCCACACGCACAATCTTTTTTTTTTTTTTTTTTTTTTTAGGTAATTGATATGTACACCGATAGAGCAAGCATACATAACCAATAACAGTCGTAACTGTGCATGAGGGGCGCCCACGTGGCTACCCCAGGTGTGGCATCTATGGAGGTCGGTGAGTCACCCTCGGTGCAAGCCAGACATTCGAGAAGGCCTTCGTCCATGTCCACGACTTGCAATTTTTGTCCCTTTCCCCTGAAAGCCGCATCACAGCGCTCCACCCAAAGCTGATGTAAGGCAATCGATGTGATCGTGGCTTCCGGAAAAGCCGTGCTGGACCCCGCCTTCCGGAATAACAGATCCCCCAAAGATTCCACCGCTCGCGAGCTGTTCATCAGGCGGAGCGTTTTTTGAAGCGCGGAGGTGACTTTCTGGATCTTGGGGCAGCTGTAGAGACAGTGTTCGAGGGTTTCAACACCCCCACAGTACGGGCAGGCCGGTCTGCTGCTCAAAAAGGCTACTCTCTCCCCCACTTGCAGATTCAGGTTATGGATGCGCAGCAAAACGTCCCTCGGTCTGCTAGGGACAACCAGAGAATCACGGATGGCGATGGTCATTTTTCAATCTATCTTTCCATTCCATCTGCCCTTCCACAGTAGCTGCTTCGCAGATGGTTTTTGCCCCTCTTTCCAAAGTAGCTTCAACCGCTTCAGTGGCGCAATCCCCCCGTTCTCAAAGATGGGGAAATCTGTGAGTTTGCGCCCTGCCGAATGGTACGCACGCCGAGAGCCAGCCGAGTTGAGCGCACACATCCCCTGACTGGGTGCGCTGAGCAGCAGTTCTTTCCATTTCTGTGGCGCAGCTACAAACGCCTTCCTCGCCAACTTAGCCGGTCCTTTTCCGCCAAACTCCCTTTCCAGAGTAGCCAAGTCTTTCAGCTTTAGAGCGCCGTTGCTGCCAAGCTTGATCAAATCCCCCAGCCGTTTTTCCCAGAGAGGTTTCGCGTCCTGCTGACCACCGACCGGCGTGGTTCCCTTCAGCAGAATCCGCTTGTTGAAGACAATCCGCTCACTTGCCACTGCTTCCTAGGTGTTTGCCTCAGGAATATTCCCCAACGGTGTTTTCATGAAGTTCTCACACGCCACCTTTCACCGAACGCTGTTCCCCTCCCAATGTTTCAGCAGCTTCTCATGGGCGAAAAATGATTCAATGCCCATGGGTAGATCGGCCGCACGCGTCATCAGATGCCGTTTTAGCTGATTAGTCTCCACCGCCATCAGGCCCACCCTTCTCGCCGTTAAGCACGCCAAGATCATCTCCGGATCGTGTACCCCCACGCCTCCCAGCTTCCGTGGTGTAAACAGCCGCTCTTTACTCCAGAGTCTAAACCCCTTGTCCGCCGTTGCTTTATTGCCCGAGACAAAGTTCTGAAATGTCTTGGAAACTGTGCCCCACAGCTTCGCAGGAGGTGGATAGACTTGCGCCTGAAAGGCCGCCTTCGGCATTGAGTAGCTGTTGATCACCGCCGTCCGTGCCGTCGTTGGAAGGTATTTCTGCTCCCACTTTTTGACCTTCCCCGATATGTCCTCTGCAGTTTTCTCCCATGTTGGCAAACAGCTACCGGAAGGAGTGATCCACACACCAAGCAGCTTCTCCTCCTCATCTTTTTTCACCCATCTGAAGCTATGAGTCCGGCCGGTCGTCCTTCCAAGATTATTACCCAGAGGTAAGATGACCGATTTTTCCCGGTTCGTCGCTAAACCGGATGTCATCTCAAACTTCGCCAACACCTATTCTGCTCTTATGATCTGCTGCTTCCCTTCCAGGATCAGGGTGGTATCGTCCGCGTAACTGATATACGCCAGCCGCTCATTAGCCTTGCTGATTCCCATCTTCCGCTTGAGGACCGTTTGCGCCAGGGGCTCAACCGCACACAGAAAGAGGTATGGCGCGAGCGGGCATCCTTGTCTGACTCCGGATACCACCTCCACACCTTCCCCCATCCAGCCGTTTACTAACAGTCGCGTCTGTGTTCCCTCATGCAGACCTTCCACCCACTTCACGAAGCGATCAGGGAAGCCCATCGCTCTCATTGTCCGGAAGAGGTAACCCCGCGAGACTGAGTCAAATGCCTTCTTGAAGTCGACAAGAAGGAGGAACCAGTCTTCGTTATCTCTCCGCGCCGTATCAATGATATCAGCCACAAGTCCCACCGCGTCTGTCAGGCGCCTCCCCGGTAAGAAGCCGTACTGCTCCGGCGATATCACTCTGCCCAAGAACTTCTTCATTCTGTCAGCCAGGACCCGCGCCAGCACCTTGTAGGTAAAGTTGAGTAGAGTGATGGGCCTGTAATTGTTAAGTTGGTCCTTGTCGCCTTTTTGTGGAGTAGGATGGTGACTGCTTCCTTCACTTCCGTCGAGAGGGTTGCTGACGATGCGAAATCTCTTGCCAGTGCCATGAAACCTTTTCCCAACAGGTCCCAATGCGCTCACCGTTTGCAGCTCAGAGATCTGAGTGCTTGCCTTTCTTGCTTGCACCATCGCCGTCAAGTGCTGTGATGCAACTTCCCCTCTGAGCTCCAGCCGCATACCCGACATCAGGTGAAGCTTGTCCTTACGCGATGCCTGATATTTCTGCAGCTGCGTTTCCTTCAGAGCTAACTTCTCGCTCGTTGCTTTGCAGGTCGGGTCACGCATCATCACCTGGCGAAGCTCCGCAACCACGTCGACCAAATGAGTCGCTGTCGCCTTAGTCCGCTTCCCCTCCTCTCTTGCAAAGGTGCGAAGGCCGACCGCCAGGCGCGACAGCAACAGCTCGAAGCTGATGCCGTCCGTGACCGCACATTTCTCTACCGTCGCTTCCACAATTTTCCGAACACCCCGCTTATGAACCGTGGAGGCGTGAAGTCTCCAGAGACTAGGACCGAGGCAGATTTTGGCATCTATTCGGAGGGCAATCCTAATCGCGAAACTGTGATCTGAAATATAGTCCGCCGGCATAACGTGAGATGCTTGGATCAGGTGAGGGAGAAGAGAATGAGAAATAAGGGCACGGTCAATTCGTGTGCTAGCTTGTTGGGCTTGCGAAAAGAAGGTGAACTCCCGTTTCCTCGGATAGAGCGTTCTAAAAGCGTCCGAGAGTTGGAAGGTCCGGCAGCGAGTGAAGAGTCTATCGTTTTCAGCAGTGGAGCCTAAGCGTGACGGCTTATCTAATATCGGGTCTTCTATGGTGTTAAGATCTCCGATAATGAGCAGGTGATTGGCTGGCGGAATGAGATCTATCACCGGACCTAAGGTGTCTCGGAGGAAGGTGGCACGGGAGGTCGGATTGGCTGGAAAGTAGCAAGCTACGACCGTAATCTATAGGCCGAGGCCATGGATGTCTGCGGACACTAAGCGACCTGAGGGGTGAATTAACACGTTGCGAAAGCTGAGGACTTGTGATCTACAAAGCAGGGCCACACCGCCAGCTTTGGATCTAGGCGAGGCTGCTGCTGCTAGGCTGTAAGTGGAGTGTGACCAGAGCGGGTGATCTGAAGCTATTCTAGTGTCTGAGAGGACAATGATGTCAGTTGCTTGTCTGGATCAGTCTAGAACTCGTTGTTGTTTGGACTTATCTCCTAGGCCGTTGACGTTGAGGCCTGCAAAGCTGATAAGGCTTTTCTTACTCATTTAATAACAAGCTGAGAACCCCTACGCATCCACAGGGTAAGAAGAAGACCGACACCAACTACGGAGAGGACTAGTGCTGCTGCTGCTGCCTGTCTGCCAAGTTGCTCTTGCTTCAGATCCCATATTCCTTCTTCGTACATGCACAATCTGGACCCCACGCGCGGATCCTGCAGTTGACCTTGACTGATGCGAAACTATCTCGCGAACACTCGCGACTCTTCACGAACACCAACGAAAACAGAAAAACAAGAACTAACATGAACCCTCACAAACATTCATGAACCACGCACAGACTTAACGGGATTTCACGAACACAGAAATTCACGAACATAAAATCAACACACACTCATGACAACTCGCGAAACTACGCAAACGCACACGGCATCTCCCAATCATTCACGGATTTTCACGAACGCTCAGGAACACACCCTTTCACGGAAACTCACATAACTCATGAACCATCAAGCCGATTTGTGAGCCGTAAACACAGAAACGTAAACAAAGAAAATGCGCAACTCACACACAGCAAATTACCTTCAAACCAAACACCTCAATTTTGCTCAACAATGACGAATAGGTGGTAGGTTGTCGTGCAAATCATGTATTGCACCCAACACGAAACACAAATTTTTTTCTTAACGCACCATCAAGAGAGGCCCCCGTGAAAAGCTCCATCTTCGATTTCGACGAAGTGCACACGTAAAACACTCCCACCAATCCGACTACGAACACTGAAAAAAAAAATAAAACATACATAAATGGTTGCATGGTTACCAAGTGAAACAAATTATTTCAAAAGTTTCAAATTAACAAAACCAATATTAAACAATATATGAGCTATGTATTACAAGACAGATCAATATAAATATAAAAAAATGCAAAATCAAACAAATGCCATAAATAACATCTACTATGCAATTTTATATACCGTACAACATAAGAGTTTCTACCAATAGTATACTTCAACACCTGCCACCAGAGCTCATCTAATAAAATTTGAGGTACAAAAAAACTACTTGAATCTACCTAAACCAACATGCACCTGAATCAAACTGACGACGTCAACGTAGCGCACATTTCCCACCCACCTCCAGCCTAGCCTCTGTCTGATTCACCACTCTTTAGGTTGTTTAAGATGAGCTGCTCAACAGATTGAGACACAAAAATTGTATATTGATCTGTAGAACAGCCACAAAGAAAAAACAAATATCATTAGTTTGTGCTTGAAAACAAACAAGCACAAATGCTACAACACATACGAACACCTGATGCATTAAAAAAGACACAAAAAAGGTTCCATTGTAAAAACATTATGTTTAATTCCTAATAATCGATTACACCTTGTATGTAAACACAAATAATCTCAGCGTATGCTACAACTGAAATTGATAATTTCACTTATGCAATATTCTTCCATGTCTAACCAAAATATAAGCTTCACAATGACAATATTCATCAAATTATTACATATTTGCAAAGCCAGCAGAGATTCCACGACTTGATATAAGATCCCTGTTTAGCTATGTAATCTGTCAACACTTCTGTAACGCAAGAAAAGAAGTGTGAATGGAAAATTGATGAAAGGTATTACTTGAATTTGCTGTCTTGGACCACAGTATAGGATAGGCAAACGTTACAGAATCAAAATAGCCATAATGGCAAAAAAGAAGCAAATTATAGAATAAACTAAAAATACTACAAAATGCCAAATCAAATTAGTAGAATAAGGTTCCAGGAAAGCCAACAGAGGCTTCTGTTAAAAAAATACAAAATACAAACAAAGGGTGCATATTAAAGGATAAGTTTAGCATCCCGAACTCCTTTTTGTAGATGGAAACAAAACCTCACATCATAGGAACTTAAAAAAAAAAAACCCTTGCTGCGTGCAATGTCAAGAGATGGGGACAACGACGGTAGAAAATGAAAGCCAATGGAACTAGAGAAACAAGAAGGGACTTGATGATATAAAGAAATGGAAATGAAGATTTTTTAGTAATAAAAAAACACAATACAAAGAGTGGATTTGCACAAATCCAGAGGAATACGCACACTGAAACTGTCTTGAGATTGGATACAAGCAGAGAAGCCTTTCACGCCTTGTAAAAATGCATGCACGTTTTTAGAACCACCACGAAAGCCTCCTGCTTGAATCACGGATGGAAAAACAAAGAGTTTAATGTTAGGAAATAGAAAGAAAAAGGCAGCAAGATAAGAGAACGAAAACATAAAAGAATAAGTTACAATAAGAGCAATAGGTTGAAGAAAACATAGCATAGCCATTGTCTAAGCTACTGTGGAAAATAACCATTGTAAAATCTTACATGAGGATGCCAAGGGCGCAAGAACAATGACACTCGGTGAGAATGAGTAGTAGCCTTTATCTTAGGAGGGTTATGCTTGGAGGGAATGGATGTGTTGGTCTGGGAGAGAATGGATGTGTTGGTTTGGAAGAGAATTGAAGTTTGAGGAACCAACAGTGAGCAAGTTCTCTGCTCACACACAAGCAAGTTCTCTGCTCACAACCAATGCAAGAAGAGTAGCTCTAGAAACAAGGTACAGATGCATAGAGTCACCAAAGCATAACTTTTTTTTTGCAACTGCCTTTTGAGAAACTGACCATGTAAGAATGTTGAATGTAGCTCATGTTCAGATGCGTTATCAAGCGCTTACCACTATTTTTCATTGGCCAAACGCATAAATCGAGCTGCCTTACAGCCTCCCCTAATCCAGCAATTGCCACCATAGACATTGCAAATAAGACAAATAGTCTCATTTGTTGTTGCTTTGCCTAGCCACAGAGCGTTTCTGTACTTCACAAGTGGGGCGCTGCTGTGGTGTGCAATAAAATCGTTTTTCTTTTTTTTTCCGGCAATAACAGAACGTTTTACATTTCAAACCTTAACAAACTTTTAAGTACTATTGAGCTTGTTAACCAACACTTCGAACCGGTATGTGTTAAGTGATATCTACGTCTGCGAGTTTCCCGATTCCTGACATAAAAAATTTGCGATCCCCCATGCACGTGCGACAAAGCCACCGAATTTCGCGCACAACTTTACAGCGCAGAATCTTAAAAAATCTTTGCCAATTCTACTTGTTGTTTCCGTTTTGAATCTTTTGAATACTGAAGCATCGAGCATTGTTGCCATCAGCTTCAGTTTTTGTCGATTCTATTCGTTTCCCAACTGCCCAGTCATATTACACTTACAGAAGTTTCACGTTTTCACGATTTCAAGTCAAGATTCTGTTTTTTTCTTCCTCGCCGATAGGGGCAGTTCGAACCGAATCGCTGCAAACGCGTTAATTTTGTGTCACGCGCGATTCTGCCATCAGCCAAATCGCAATCGCATCTCTGGCTGCCAAGTAGCGAAACTACACCTTAATGCTCACTCAACCGCCCATTCTGAACACGCCCACTGCCACTCCATACGCCCAGTGGTCGACATTCACTGCCAACGGCCCGCGCGTTACTAGCCCACGACAAAACTAAGATATTCTTGACCTCGAATAAGTTATTCGAGTTTCCCAGACAAGACACGCCAGGCTACCCAGATACAGTCCCATTCTCCCCGTAGCGAGCGCTTGCTCGAAAGAGGAGCACAGGGAAAGATGGGGAACGGGACTGAAATGGGCATCAGGTGTACCTGACAACTGCCCCAACTGCACCCCACCCAACTGCCATTTCTGTACAGCGCGACAGAACAACAACCGAGTTGGGAAGAGGTGAAACAGACAACTAGAACAGACAACAAGAACAACAATCAAAAACTGCAACTAGGCGAGAAGCGACAAGGCGATAAAGACGAAAACTCGCAGCTGAAAGAAACAGACAACAAAAATAGAAAAATAAAACGGTGCAACAGTCGAGCAGTTAAGAAAGCAACAAAATACGAAACGGTGGCCTAGTGGGCATCCGAAAGCAGCAGCGCCACACATTCGTGTGAAATTTGCGGCTGACGTCAACCTGATCGCCCGAGCGAGACATGTGGGACGATATACCTCAGCGGACAAAAACTGCCGCCCAACTTCGCCATTAAAATGGGACAAGGGCCCCCCTCGGGATTGACGAGCTCCTGACGACCTCGGAGCGGCAAACTAGGCCAAACTGGCGTCCCAGGGGCCTCGGGAGCCCTTGGGATTGTCGACATTCAGACGACCTTGGGTTTCGCTGGGAGAAACCTGAGAAGTAAATCTCAGCGGACAAAATCGCCACGTCGGGCCGCGACTGCCGCCACGCGGCCCAATAGGGAGGAGCCAGACCAACCCCAACGTGTTCAGCGAAGGCTGCCACGACGTGGGCGTCGTGGCCACGCGTCGCTCTAGCGGAGGTTCACATGCGCGGGAAGTCGACAATCTCTCCAAAAGTGTCGGTGCGCGATCCACGCGGCGCAAATCGGACCGTCCAAAATGTAACTGTCCTGTGGCATCGCACCTTGCAAGCGATGTCGATGTCGACCAAGTCATCCAACGGCCCACAACATAGCCACGCGGCACATTCCCAACACTGTCCAGGTTCAATGAACCTAACCACACAACCAAGCGCGCCAAGTGGAAGTCGGCGCCATTCACGAGGCGCCACGCTGGGCCTCGATAATCCAGGGCCCCTGGGAGATGGAAGTCGGCATGCCCTAATTTCCGCACTGAGGCGCCAATGTCGGTCCCAAGCCACGTAACATACGCCCATTCCACAGTGGAATGGCCCAGGTTTGTGTCAGAATGAACGAACAGGAATGATTGAACTAGCAGTGAAATGAGTACAAGTACCTAACCCTAGAATTGTGTACCCCCTAAAGGCTAACCCACTGTAGCCTAAACAACCACAACATATATAATGTTGGACACACCCCCATAGGCAAAGTGGGGGAGAACAAGGGGTCACAAGACCATTTAGAGCAAAGCAAAGCACAAGCAAGCTCAGGGTGGATCTCAAGGGATACCACACAAATTCCGAGCACAAGCAAGTGGTCACAAGACCAGTTCACATGCAGTTTGATAATATAGCAAGAGGTACAGTGATCACAACCTAGCAAGTGAAAGCATGCAGGTATATATATAGGGATCACAGTACAAGCAAAGTCAAGAAGTAAGCAAGTGAGGTCCAGCAGGCACAAGGCCTAGAAGAGTACAGAAGCGCTGATGGTCACAAGGCTGAAGCGCCTTGGTGAACACGTCAGCAGTGTTGGCCTGAGTGGCCACGTAACGCAGACGAAGCTGACCACGCTGCTGCAGCTCTCGAGCAAGGAAGTAGCGCAGAGCGATGTGCTTTGTTCTGTGCTCCAGTCTGTGCTCCAGTCTGTGCTCCTGACACAAGGCAATGGCAGCCTTGTTGTCGACGTACAGCACTGGAGGAGAACGAGGCACCTCTCCCAAGTCAGTCAGCAGGTAGGTGAGCCAGCGTAGCTCCTGGGCCGCCATGGCTGTGGCGTAGATCTCAGCCTCACAACTGGAGCTGAGAACAGAAGAAGAGCGTGTAGAACGCCAAGAAACTGAACCAGAGCCAAGACTGAAGGTGTAACCCTGAGACGACCGCTGAGTAGCCTGATCGTCTGCCCAAGAAGCGTCTGAGTGCCCAGTGAGAACAACTCGGTCTCGCCCTCCAAGCACTAGCCTCATGCCCGACGTACTGCACAAGTAGCGCAACACCCTCTTAGCTGCATCCATGTGCTCCTTCCGGTGACGGCCGGGAGCGACATAGCGTGCAAGGATGCTAAGAGGGTATGCAAGGTCAGGTCGAGTGCAGGTCATCAGGTACATGAGGCAGCCCACAAGCTCTGGATACGGGCCACTCGGCTCTACGGACTCATCCGAAGGCAGAGCTGAGAGCGAGTGACCGGTAGGCAGAGGAGTGGACTGAGGCGAGGAGTACGTGAAGCGGAAGCGCTGAAGGACCTGCTGCACCATGTGTGACTGAGTCAAGGTGATGGTGCGCCGTGCTCTGTCCCGGGTGATCCGCAAGCCAAGATAGCTCGTCAGTTCACCCAGGTCTGTGCACCTGTGTCTCTTCTGCAGCTCCGACTTTACGTGGGCGAGTGCCGCAGTGTTAGCAGTGGCAAAGACCAAGTCGTCGATGTACACGAGGATGTAGAACGGCGGCAGCGAGGTGTCAGTGCGTAGAAACAGTGACGGGTCAGCAGTAGAAGGAGTGAACCCAAGAGCCGCAAGTGTAGTCCTCAGTGTGTCGTGCCACTCACGTGGCGCCTGGCGGAGACCGTAGACTGGCCGCCAGAGGCTCCACTGGGTACCAGGAGGGAACGACCCAGTGAAGCCAGGTGGACGGCGCAGCCAGATCTCCTCGTGCAGACTGCCCTGTAGGAAAGCAGTGCTGAAGTCAAGAGAGTGGAGCTCGTAGTCACGCTGAGCGGCGACGTGCAGCAGAACCCGAAGAGTGGTCATCTTCGGGGTCGGGGAGAAGGTCTGGAAGAAGTCAACTCCCTCTCGCTGACTGAAGCCTCGTGCAACGTAACGCGCCTTGAAGACAGGCGGAGAACCCGGCGGCCGCTTCACCCTGAAAATCCACATGCCACTAACGATGTTCGCCCCAGGTGGGGGAACCTCGTCGACGTAGGTGCCTGTGGACTTCCAGGAAGCCATCTCTGCGTCCATGGGTGTCTGCCACTGAGAGGAGTAGGGACCCGCCATCGCCTCTGCGTAAGAGCGCGGGGTCGGGATGTCTGGGGCATCCGGGTCTCCCTCAGGGGCAACTAGCATGGACACGAGATGAGACAAAGCAGGGGCAAAGCACTCAAACTCCTCCTGCCTGTCCTCAAGGACGTCCGTGCCAAGAGCACACTCACCCTCGACGGACGGAGGACAGACAGACTTAGACTCAGCAACAAGGCTAGCGGCGTAGTCTAGACGACAGCGAGCAGCAAAGTCGACAAGCTCAGCAACCAAGGCAGACGCAGCAGTAGACTCAAAGGAAGGGTCAGTGACAACAGTGGCCAGGAGACGCGTGACAGTAGGACTAGCAGCACGAAGGGAGTCAGACTCCGGGTCAGCAAGAGCAGGAAGAGAGGACGCAGGAGGAGACGGCAGAGGGACACGCTGTGGAGCAGTGGAAGGACGCAGAGTCATATAGTGTGTGCCAGGGACAGGCGGAGGACGCGCACGCGGGGCTCGACGACCAGTGCGAGCAGCAGGAACCGGCGGCACTGGACGAGACGCAGGCGACACAGGACGAGACGCAGGCTCACGACGCTCCGTAAGACCTCCAGTCGGACCAGTGTAAGGAGCAGGACCAGGGAGAGGGGAGGAAGACGGTAACTGTGACTGCGACTGGACAGACGGAGGACACTCTAAGGAGGGAGGAGGACAAGGAGGAGGAGGCTGACCAAGAACCTGCTGAAGGAGCGGAACGAAGTACGGCCGCGGCCGCGCAGCATCTCCAGAACCAGCAGAGACACCAGCGCCAGGGTCCTCAGTACCAGCAGCAGCTCCAACGCCCGGGTCCTCAGCAACAGTCGTAGCTCCAACTCCCGGGCCCGCAGCACCCGCAGCACCAGCAGCACCAGGACCAGTAGTACCGCCAGCAGCAGCAGCAGCTCCAGCGCCAGGGTCCGCAGCACCAGCAGCAGCTCCAACGCCAGGGTCCGCAGCACCAGCAGCGGCTCCAACTCCAGGGTCCGCAGCACCAGCAGCACCAGTAGAGCCTCCAGCACCAGCAGCAGTACCTCCAGCAGCTCTAGCACCAGTAGCGCTAGCAGCTCCAGCACCTCCAGCACCTCCAGCACCAGGGTCCGCGACACCAGGCGCGCCACTCCGGAGAGTGCAGCGCCGCTCGTACCACTCACGGATCCGCTCAAGAGAGGGCAGCTCCCGCTGAGGAGGGGAGGCACCAGCACCAGTCCCAGTAGTACTCCTGGCTCCAGAGGCACCTCTCCTGAGGCTGCAGTACTGTGAGTACCACTCACGCAGCTGCTCCGAGGAGAGAGCTCCTCCAGGTGTAGGACTCCCAGGCTCAGCACCCCCAGACTCAGAACCCCCAGACTCCGGACTCCGCGGCTCAGCAACCCCAGGCTCAGCACCCCCAGGCTCAGTACCCTCAGGCTCAGCACTCCCAGGCTCAGCACCCCCAGACTCCGCACCGCCAGGCTCCGCACCCCCAGGCTCTGCACCCGCAGCCTCCGCACCCCCAGGCTCCGCACCCCCAGGCTCCGCACCCCCAGGCTCCGCACCCCCAGGCTCCGCACCCCCAGGCTCCGCACCCCCAGGCTCCGCACCCGCAGCAGGACGAGAGTCAACAGCTACCTCAACAGGCTCAACCGGGTCTACCTGGGACACACCTGAGGGAGCGGCACCCTGAGGGGGGAGGGGGTCTACCACAGCAGCACCTGGCGCGAGGAAGAGAGGCGGGGGGGGGGAGCGGGGCAGTGCGGTAGGGGAAGAGGCGGTAGTAGGGGACGGACTCGTCAAAAGTGACGTCCTGAGAGGGCAGGACCCGGCGCGAGGTGGCGTGGTAAAACTGCCAACCAGACGCGTCAGGGACAAAGCCAAGGAAGACACAGGGAACAGCGCGGGAGGAGAGCTTGTCCGCAGACGTATCGCGGACAAAAGCTCGAGATCCCCAGACCCGGAAACGCGACGCATCGCCAACCTCCCCCGTCCACAGCAGTGTGGGCGAGGTCTCCGGCAAGGAGACACGGGGCCAGAGGTTGAGCTGATGCGCAGCGTACCGGACCGCAAACGGCCACAGAAAGTGGGGGGCAGCCGCATGGATCAAGGAGGTACGGGCGACCTCCATGACTAGGCCAATGCGGCGCTCCGCAACCCCATTCTGCTGTGGAGAGGCCAGAAGCGTGAACGACTGCTCAATGCCATGCTCAGCACAGTAGGCTGCCAAGAGGTCGGAGGAGAACTCACCACCTCTGTCAGAGTGCAAGCGCAGGACAGGAAAGTCCGAGTGGAAACGCTCGCTGAGCTGGAGACGAGCTCTGCGGATCCAAGGGATCAAAACATCAGGGACCTCACCCTTGGTGCGCAAGGGGAAGACCGTGGTGTAGCGCGAGTAGTCGTCAACAACTATCAGGAAGTACCTCTCCTGACCCTGACCACGGACGCGGGCTGGGCCCCACACGTCCATGTGGAGCGTCTGCAAGGGAGCAGTCGTCGAGGGAAACGAGGAGGAGTGAGGAGCGGCGCGCTGCCACCCCTCGACACAGGGAAGACAGGGAGGAGCAGGCGAGGGTGGGAGGGGAGGGAGGACCCTGGGAAGACCAGAGACAAGGTACCGGGAGTGCATGGCACGAAGGCGCTGCACAGACGGGTGGCCAAGTCGGTGGTGCCAGAGGACAGTCTCGTGCGCCAGAGAGCGACACGAGCAGGGGGCCGACAGCTGACCTGACGCAGACGCAGACGCAGACGCAGCGACCTGAGGGGACTCAGTGGTCAGTGTGTACAAGTCCGACCCCGGCTGCCGAGTGAAGGTAGCCAAGTGGCGGCCCGTACGAGCACACGTGCAGTGTGTCACACGCTCGTAGGCAGGGGTGAACTGGTGAACACCCCCGTCCTGGAGCGCACAACCTGCCACCAGGTTCGTAGAGAACGAGGGGAGGTGGAGACCTGACAGTGTGCCTGACGGGACCGCAGGACAGGGAAGGACAGTGGAGGAGGTCGCAATGACCGGGCCCCCAGAGGGGTCAGCGAGGGAGACAGCAACTGGCCGAGCAAGCGGCTCAAGGACAGTGCGGTCACGAAAGAAACAGCGAGAAGCACCTGAGTCCAGTGTGAAGGTGTGTAGTGCCTCAGTCGACTCAGTACCAGGGGGCGCAGACGCACAAGCACCTAGAGCAGCAGCCTCACCAGCACCTGGGGTAGCAGACACGCGAGTACCTGAAGCGGCAGACGCACTGGTCCTAATGCCCGGGTCGGGCGGAACACACAGGTACTCAGCACCCTCTCCACTAGTAGACATCACATACATGGCAGTGAGAATAGCATCAAAGTCTAGAGCATAGATATCAATCCCCTTCTTCAGGAGATCAACCCAGCGGGGCAGCTCAGTGGCCTGAGGGTACTGAACACGCTAGGCATCGTTGAGGCGAGCGAAGCAACGCTGCGTGGCGTGTGGTCCCCCACACGTCTGACCAGCGCGGTCACCAGTGCGAATGACGTACGTGCAGCTAAAGCCACCCCCCCCCCGTGCTGAGAGTACCACTCACGGACCTCCTGGGGCGACGGAGTGTGCTGCTGGCTCTGGCCACCGCCAGCGCCTCCACGACCACCACCTCCGCCCCCACCTCCTCGACCACCCCAACCCTTGCCGCCGCCGCGTCCACCGCCACCCCCACCACCGCCCCCGCCCCTGCCACCTCCCCCGCCGCTGCCGCCACCACCCCCACCGCTGCCACTCGCCCCTCCAGCCCCGCCACCACCCCCACCGCCGCCACCGCCCCCACCACCGCCTCCCCCGCCGTCACCTCCGCCTCCCTTGCCCCCTTTGCCCTTGCCGCTGCGGCGTCCGCTCGAAGCAGACGCAGTCCCGACCTTCTCAGCACCAAGGAGGTCGACAGCAGCAGCAGAGGCGACAGAGGGAAGAAGGGGGGAAGGAGAACACCCCTCAAAGAACGGGGTGCGAGGGTCGCCACGAGAGGCACCTACAGCGACTATGCTAGCCTCAGCTGCAAGGAGTTCCTTCTCGAGGAGGGCAATGGTGAGCTCAGTGGGGCAGCGAGCTAGGAAGTGGTCCCTGACCGAACGCAGAGAGTCAGGGAGGCGGGTGACTAGGTGGTAGAGAGTGAGCCAGAGCGGGGGGGGGGTTCTTGGCAAGGAACTCATCAGGCATAGCGGCGCGGAAGCGAGCCTCACTAGTGCGGAGGTGCGTGATGAGGTCAGCGACTGTGTGGAAAGAGGACAGGTCGGGGAACAGGTAGGGAAGCGAGAGACGGCCTAGTGCGGCAGAGGCAGGTGAGGAGTAGCGGGCAACGACAGCAGTGTACAGTGCCTGCGCAGTCTTGTGCTGGCCAAAGTGCTCGCGTTCATCTATCGGCAGGGAGTTGCGAATAGCAAAGCGAGCGTGGGCGTCACGAGTCTGCCACTGTGAGCGGGTAGAGCTGTCAGCAGTAGTAGCAGGTGCAGTGGCATGGCCTAGGGCGTGATCGTACAGTGAGATGTCCTCCTTGGCAGTGAGCTGTAGGAAGAGGTGCAGGTCATCTAGCCAGGTGTCAAACTTCACTGGGCGGCCCTCAGCATCGAAAGCTAGCACAGGTGGGCTAGCCATAGGAGCAGTAGGAGCAGCAGTAGCAGTAGCAGTGGGAGCACCCTAGAAGCCGTAAGCAGTGTGAGACAGGTAGGGCGGCTCAGTCCAGAGGGACCGCTCAGTACGGGCGGCGCGGCTCGGTTCAGGTAGGGCGGCGCGGCTCGGGTAGGGCGGCGCGGCTCGGTTCGGGTCGCGCGGCTCGGCTCGGACTGGGCGGTTCGGTTCGGGCGGCTCGGTCCTGGAGGGGCCGTGGCGGTCGCACGTGGGGCGGCTCGGTTCTGGTGGGGCCGACTGGGCCTTTAAGGCGCGAACGTGGGGCCGAACAGGGGCCTCTAAGGGGGGGGGGGGGAGGGTGGGGCTGCGACGGGGCCGTAAGGGGCCTCTAGGGGCGAGCGCGGGGCCGTAAGGGGCCTCTAGGGGTGAGCGCGGGGCCGACGGGGCCGTTAAGGGGCGGCGACAGGGCCTTAAGGGGCCTCTAGGGGCGAGCGCGGGGCCGACGGGGCCGCTAGGGGCGATCGTGGGGCCGACGGGGTCGCTAAGGGGCTGCGTCGGTGCCGTAAGGGGCCTCTAGGAGGCGCGCGCGGGGCCGACGGGGTCGTTAAGGGGCGGCGCGTGAAGGCGACGAGGCCGTAAGGGGCGGCGCGCGGGTCGCTAAGGGGCGGGTCGCGGGTCGCGGGGCCTTAGGGGGCCGTGAAAAACGAGGCGCACTAGGGCGCAGGTAGGTAGGTAGGTAGGCAGTAGTGGTGGGCCCTAAAAAAAAAAACGGTCCTAGCGAAGGACCTGCTCTGAAACCATGTCAGAATGAACGAACAGGAATGATTGAACTAGCAGTGAAATGAGTACAAGTACCTAACCCTAGAATTGTGTACCCCCTAAAGGCTAACCCACTGTAGCCTAAACAACCACAACATATATAATGTGTTAAAGGTCGCCCCTTCAGGTGTTGCTGCTTTTCAAATCAAGGTTATACCATTCATAATGCCCTAACGATTCCTGTCGTTCAAAATTGTCGAATAAAGAAGTTAACTTCGGATAAGATGAATACCTTACGATCACGACTCGGTGACGTAAAGGTTGTCATTGTTGATGAAATATCAATGGTGGGAAGGAATACGTTCGAATGGATCGATTTCAGACTCCGTGAACTGACAAATAATGCAAACTCTGCTTGAGGCCTTCATATGATCTTTGTTGGTGATTTTTTTCAGCTCCCTCCGGTGCGCGATATTCACTGTTTCGGTGATCATTCGCTCTCAACTCTTTGTGAATCACAATAGAGCTCACGGCGATTATGCGTCAGCGCGATGAGGCTAGATTTGCCGAATTGTTGAATCGATTGTGTGAAGGTAATCAAACCCGTATGGACGTTCAATTGTTACGTGAGCGTCAGATTGATACTTACCCAACAGGAATTGAGTTGCAACATTTATGTTGCACCAATAAAACCATTGACTCGTTTAATCACGAAGTGTACTCGTCATCGTCGGAAGAAAAACATGCGATCCCAGCATTGGCTTGTGCATTATTTGGGAAAGATCAATGAAGGAAGAATAAATCGATCACACTACCTGGGCTTGCAACAACTTCATCGCATGGATCGTTAGCTTTTCTGGAATTATTTATCGGTTCGCGTGTCCATATGTCATGTAATGTAAATACATCGGATGGGCTTGCCAATGGCACTCCTTGCATAGTTGTTCATTCCACTTTAAATGAGCAGTGTGGAGACGATATGGGTACAATTCGACGAAGTAGAAGTCAGACGTAACACCCGTATAAAATATACGTCACTTTTCTCCAAAACGACTGGAGTCCAACAAACATGGACGCTTATACAACGTATCAAGAAGTCCTTTTCTGTGAACTCTCGATACGATATGATATCTCGGATGCAGTTTCCGTTACGACCGAGCAATGCAATTAGTTTTCATCGAAGTCAGGGTGCTACTTTTGATAGTGGAGTTGTGCATTTTGAAAAGAAAGTGTTTCCTCAAGGCGCTTATGTTGCTCCAAGTCGTTTTCGCAGTCCCAACCAACTATTTTTACCGAATTTTTCAGAATCGTGCATAAAAACTGATTCTCGCGTTGTAGAAGAAATGCGTCGTTTACGCGAGCGACCTCTCGTTTTGAATCCAGCATCGGTCGAAGCAATCTCAAAACATCCCTCGTGTGTGAAATTTGTTTTTTTCGAAACGTAAGAAGTTATCGGGGACATTATAAGGATGTGAATATCAACAGTCTCCGTGATTTCGATTTTGTGGTTCTTTTTTAGACACATATGAGCTCAGACGATACGCTATCGAGTGAAACAGATAAGTTCTTCGATGTTTTTCGTGCGGATTGCAAAACCGGCGGAATCGTACTGTATCATCGAATTCCAATCCGAATGGTACAATACCAAGAAAGGTCCAAAATTGAACTTTTGACTTTTAGTATCGATATCAGAGACAAACGCCTTTTGATTATTTGCTGTTATCGCAACCCAACTAATCATCGTAATCACGACATCCTTTTAGATAAGATCCTATCCATCATGATTAAAAATCCGCATGATAACATGATATTCATCGGCGATTTCAATATCGATTTGATTGCCAATTTACAACGGCGATATGATCATTTCTTCAAATGGCATGGTTTTTCTGAATTCATTATTGAGCCAACTACAATGAATATTACACTTATTGGTCATATATGAGCAAATTGCTTCAAGACAAGTATTAAAGTCTATGTTGGTGAAACTTATTTTTCTAGCCACTTCCATGTTTATGTTGTTATTGATTGATATACTTTCAAAATGGAAATACCAACGCTTGCAGTATTATTCTTTTACGTCTCAAATTCCATGTGGTTTTGAGATCAGGACCATTTCCGCGTCCGCACAACCGTACGCATGCAAGTTTTGGTTTGCTTGGTGTATATGCAAATAAATATAACGCATGTTAAAAAGCACATAATCATTTTCTACTTTGGTTTAGCATTCACTAGTACAATGTTATACATGCAGGCCACTGCTGGGGTTACGTTCAAGTTCATGGAGTCTTGGTTAGTCACTAGAGAGGAGAAGCCCTGTGATTATCATTTCAACGCGATGGTGATGTTGACGAAGAACACATTCATCAAGAGCGATGGAAATTTTCCGCCATGAAAGGTTTTCCTCTTTGATGTGGAGCGTTCTACCAGCGAGATGGTCTTGTGGTCTGAGACCACAGGATTCAGCCGATGCGATGTGCGAGCATTGAACGAGTTCTTGATGGGACTTTCCATTGGGGAAGTCTATCAAGTTCGTCGCGTCAATGTTTCGCGCGGACATCCTAGCTGGTAGGTTTAGTCAGCACATGAGCATATGCATGTCTTCACTTTAATGGTTTTATTAATACATGTAATTTTGTACAGATCTTTCATTGGAGGCCTTGATTTGCAATTGCTCTGGCTACACCGCTGCTCATACATGGTGGAGGATAGGGAGGGCTTGCAGCTGACCATGGGGGACGTGCCCACTCCGACGCTCATGAGTTTCTTTGGGCCGAAAGAGGACTCCAGGGTAAGAACAAATTCATTACCCTGAACGAATTGGTTGTGCTCATGTTTGAAATGTGTACTCGTCTTCAAACCATAGTGCCAACTGAAAATCGCCAGATATTTACTGCTTAGCATAATTGCTGTATAGTTTTGGCTCATCTGGTTTGGTTGATGTTCTTACATTGCACATGATCATTTGTCATATCGCCACTTATTGAGTTGTAAATGCATGTGTTCCATATTCATGATGTTATATTCCACTTTTCTACATTCCCAGATCACTTGCATTTCTGTCAGGCTCAGTGCCCCTTCATTTGAGTTGCGGGGTAGATTGCCCAAGCTCACAGCTTGCATCCACGATTCGTCACTTCGCAGCGTCCTGGTATTATTGGGGGACGCTACCACACGGATTCACCAGTACTGTAAGACATACTTAGACGAACACAGCGATGCTACAGACGTGCCAGTTTACATTAGCAACGTCTATCTAAAGTCAGCATTGTTTACGACAACAATGCTTTCTAGCGCTGTCATTCTTGACCCCCGACGAGCGTTGGAGATCACAGATGCTCAGGTCACAAAGGAGCCGCAAGACGTCGGCCTCGTGCAGCTGTCAATAGACATACATGCGCATATTAACAATATATAAGTAAGACGCTCGTTAGTAATAATCCCGTTTCTCATATTCAGGATGAGTAGTGTGGACACACTCGTGATGACAACAAAAGACGAGAAGATAGCGTCCTTCGTTGCTGAAATCAAGGATCCTTTGCACATCTCTCTCATAGTGTGCAAGGGTGGTTCGGGGGACACTATCTGTCAACTACCTGTTTTTCGATCATATCTCTCGCGCAAGTACGAATGCGACGAGCATGGATCCTCGTCGATCACCAAGATCGACGACATCACCGTCACGCTTGTCGTACAGGAGAGCGGTAACTACTCTATGAATATGTTTTGTGTACAATTTTGCATGTTCTATTCTCGCAATAAGTTTTGCTATTATGTCTTCCTATTTTTCCAGTGTCATACAAGGCTCAGGCGCATGGCTTGGTGATTCAACCGAGCATTTTGACCAAGTTGGTCCCGCATCTTCAGATGTCCACCTTTCTCTCTTTGCCCTCGGATGAGCGCGAACACATGTTGGACGCTCTTCGAGGTCATTGGCTCGTAAAGGTACGTGGATTGGCTCTTCAAGATAGTTATAAAGCGAATATGTTATGTACCAAGACTTATATCTATTCTCTACGCTATTCAAAACCTTATCTTTGAGACCAGTTATACTTCGTTCTCATTTCATGTACATCTTTCTTTCTTTCAACATAACTTCCTTCTTTCTTTCATTCTTTCCCTCGTTCCCTCTTTTCATTCTATCAAATTTTCCTGTTTCCTTTTTCCTTCATTCTCTAATCTCTTTTTTTCGCCTTTTTTTCTCCTTCCCTGCTTCCCTTCTTCCCTTTTCCTTTCCTTTCTCTTGTCAGATTCACTTTGGTCTTGAGGGAGGGCGCGTCATCAAGACCCTACTTGGTGTTACGAGCGCCACGCGTTCAAGTGCGACTCCCGTCAACTTTGACACGTCGAGCACACAACCATCTTCAACACCTACGAAGAGGAGGTTTGACGTGCGTGTGTTGACAAATTTTTATGAATAATTTGACTTTCTCAATATTATAAAACTTATTACTGCGTTTTCAACTTACGTTTGAATTTTGTATTTCCTTGCAGCGGCTGTGAAGTCCAAGACCCGTGGAGCTAATTGAGATGCTTTTTTGTTATTTCATGGCACGAAAAAACCATTTCAATCAATAAAACATGGGTAGCAAATTGACTAGACAAAACTTCTTTTGCTTTGGTTTTTTTTTTTTATACTTTATATCGTCGACTACATTGCTAATGCTTGCGTGATTAACTGTCTTTGTGCAAATGCGTTTGGTTTTGTGTATGTGGTTGCATATGTGTGTGCATGTGTGTGTGTATATATGCGTATGTTTGTGTATATGTGTGTGTAAATTGCTTATAGCAATAACAATGCATGTCTGTCAATTTTAAAAAGGGGGTTCAATTCTATCATTTCTCATTGGTTCATTGGCGCACTCAGTGACTCGTGTGTTTGCCACTTCGAACTGGATTTGATAGAGTGAACCTCTTTTTTAGAGTTAACAGATTGTATTGTTTCATATGGTAGTTGATTATTCAAAAACTTTGCTATTGACTTCCCCCCCATGCTAGGCAGGGGATGCGGTAGCCTAGTTTTTGGGTCGTTAACTATCACGCATTTGTATGATATACTGGTGAGATGCATTTCTGCATATCACGTCCATACAAAAGCATTTTCATGCGTGTATCGATATTATGCATTTACATATCTTGCCTCATCATTACATTCATTTAAGCATGTGTAGCGTGTAATTCATTACTAATAATCATAGCATTTATTATATGCAATCATCACATTAACTTCAAACATTAAAGGACATAATACAAACATGCACAAATATAATTTCGTGACAGTATCGTTAAAAAAACTGCAATCACTGTTACTAGAATGCACACTTTGTTCCTACTATTGATAGTACTACGATCGCTGAAACACCTCTTCTTGGGGTCACCTCTGAGGGTCCTTGGGTGCCTGACCAAAGTCAGCCCCTATCCAAGGGTCCGAGTTTGTAGAAAGACAATTTCAGTGGCGTAGAACTGTCGCACCGGAGAGCCTATGTCACGGCGTAGTCAGAGAATCCTTGATAGTTAAAACATAATCTTGGCAGCAGTGTAGGAGAGTGCTTAATAGGCATAGTATATTTATATTAGTCAAGACATACATTTTATATATTCCCTAGGCTGTTTCTACTGCTAGCTATCTAACATCTCTAAGCAATTCCTATCATTGGCGAGGCGCGAGCAATTTTCGCGTTTCCCTCGGTTCATTTTTGTGACTCAGCTAGGTTGCGATTCGCCGGCGAATATTTGAAATGTTCGCGCGGAATTTATTGACGGCGTTGATCCGTTGTGATTTTCGCGCTTGTTCTGATAACCTCTCTGATCGATCCGTTTCGTTTATTTGAGTCAGCTGCGCTGTTTTGAACATGCGTGCTGATCTGGGCCAATCACTTCGCTTGAATTCTGGTGGCAAGAGCAGTCCCGTCACTTGTTTTGATCGCTCGAGTCGTGAGCACCTTCTCGAGCTGGCGTGTTCCAGATGGTGAGAGTGCAGCTCTCGAAAACGTCGGCGCACAAGTAGCTGCCCTTTGCTTGAGCCGCGTCAGCTTGTTCGAACCTGTTTCGAAACTGTTCGAACAGTGTTCTGAACATGTTCGGAACATGTTCTGAGCATGTTCTGAACCTATTCTGAACATGTTCGGAACCTGTTCTGGCTGCGTGTTCAGAACAACGAACTCGCTCCAAACATTGTCCAATCAGCGCAGTCGAAATCTGGCGCTTTGATCACCAACGAGTTCGCAGCGTGAACGGGAATTTCGAGCTGTCTTGTGCTCGGTCAATCAGTCGAGTTAAACCGAGTCCATGAACCAAACCGACGCCTCCCATTGGTTGAAGCTAAATCCCCTTGAACACTCGATAAGAAACGATTCGCCCCAGCGCCTTTCGCCTCAAATAACTTGTGCACTTCCCAGGAGAAGAACCGGCTGATTCATATACAGAAAATGGATTCTGTATCAACAAACTCCCCCTCAATCTGTCGGTTTTCTCCCTGTCTCCCTTAGTTTATGCTCATGCCGCTCATCCGCACACACCGCCAGTGTGGTTCATCGGCCAGTCGCTTGGTCAGAACATCTGCCGGCTGCCGCTGTGTCTTAATATAGATCGGATTGCTTGTTCCACGGTTGACTTCCTTGCGTAGCCAGTGCCACTTCAGGCGCATGTATTTGTTGAGGCCGTGAAGGACTGCATTGCGAGCCATTGCGATTGCCGACATGTTGTCGCAGTAAAGTGGCGTGGGAATCGTCTGCTCCTGACCAATCTCTTCCAGTAGCCTTCTCAGCCATATGATTTCCTTCACGGCATGAAACATGGCTATGTACTCGGACTCGGCAGATGATAGAGCCGACTCACTTTGTTTCTTGGACCTCCAGCTCACCGGTCCTCCCCCCATCACACAAATATATCCACCCACAGAGGATGAGTCTTCCTGTTCAGATGCCCACGTTGCGTCCGAGAAACAAGTGAGGAAGAGTTTCTGTTCCGGTAGCCTTTCTCCCTTCTCTCTCAGCAGCTCCACCCCCTTCTGCTTCTGTTGTGCCGTTGCTGAGAATTGCACTCCCACAGTTGAAAATGAGTTCAAATACTTCACGACTCTTTCAGCTGTATCAACTTGCTCCTCATTCGGGTTGGACACCACCCTTGCAAGTTGTCTGACCGCAAACGAGATGTCCGGCCTTGTGTGTACAGCGGCGTACAGAAGGCTTCCCACAAGTGACTGGTAGCGCCGCTGCTCTCCCTCCTCAACTCCTTCTCCTTCCCCCGCCTTAACAAGTTTGAGTTTGCAGGGTAGCGGGGTGGCGACCTTCCGTCCGAGCTCCATGTCGTACTTCTCCAGCAGTTGCTTTACGTACTTCTCTTGGTGAAGCTTCAGCCACATGTGGTCAGGGTCGCGTTCAATGTGCATGCCGAGGTAGTAGGAAGCCTCTCCAAGGATCTTGCACTGAAAGGTCTCCATGAGTCCCTTCTGCACCTTTTGAATTTCCTTCATGTTGCTGCTGAAAAGTAGTATGTCGTTAACACACACCAAGAACAGCACCATCTCCTCCTTCTCGCCCTTCAGGAACAAGCTCTCATCACAGATGCTTGCTCTGAATCCCAGCTCTCCCAAAGCAGCTGCCAATTTTTGATACCAACATCTTGGAGCCTGCTTAAGACCGTAGATGGCCTTGTTCAGCTTGCATACTCTCCCCGTGCCATCTTCATATCCCGAAGGCTGCTCCAAGTAGACTTCCTCCTCGATTACCCCGTAGAGGAAAGCTGTGGTTACATCCACCTGCTGGATATACCATCTGTTCACTGTTGCGTCAGCAAGGATGACTCTCAGAGTTGGAGGTTTAGCAGTGGGCGCAAAAAGCTCTCGAAAATCCTCTCCTTCCTTCTGTTGGAAACCCTTTGCCACCAATCTGCTCTTGTACACTGTCACCTCGCACTTCTCGTCTGTTTCGATCCTCACGACCCACTTTCACTGAAGCACCATTTTTCCTTCCGGCAAGGGAACGAGTTCCCAGGTGTTATTCTTTAGCAGGCTGTTGTATTCGACATCCCTGGACACGAGCCATTTTTCCCTGTCTGCTCTGGCGAGGGCTTCCTCCATGCTCGCGGGTTGTTCAGGAACTACGAAGCAGTAGGCCGGTTCTTCTTTGCTTTCAGCCTTGGCCCCGTCCCCTAACACCAATAAAGCATCCTCCCTTTCCTGAAGCGTCCCTTCCGGTTCCCGCGCGCCCAGATTTCTCAGCTTCAACGCCGCCGTCCTCATCAGATCTGCTGCGGTTGCTGATGCCGCTCTGTTGGACATTAAATGCGATTGAGTTCTCCTTGCGGGCAGGGATGGAGGCTTCACCCGAGTGAGAGGATGCTGCTGCTCGTCCTCCCCTTTTGCTCCGCTATCCTCCTCGGTTTGCTCCTTGCTGCCTTCCCCCACTTTGATCCCGTTCTTCTTGGTTTCCTCGGGTTCTGCCTGAGGTGCCTCCTCCTAAATCAGATCGAGTGACAGAGAGTTCTCCCGCAGTTGCTGTGCAGTTTTCTCCTCCGGCTGTTGCTTCCAGCTCCCGTACATCACGTTCTCAAGGAATTTCACGTCTCGACTGTCGAAGAAACGCCCTTTCTTCGGTTCCCACAGTAGCCACCCTTTACTTTCCTGTGCCAGGCCAAGGTGCACGCACCAAATCGCGCTCGCGCCTAACTTGCTCCTGTGGACTTCGGGAACGTGAGCTACCGCCATACACCCGAATATGCGCAGCATGTCGACTGGCGGTTTCCACTTGAGCCACCGTCTCATTGGAACCCAGTTCTTGTCTCCGACATTCGTGAGGACTCTGTTGCATGCCACTGTTGCATGCCTTACTGCATGTGGCCACTTCGAGTTTCCGAGACCGGACTCGATTAGTAGTGCTCGGGCTGTCTCGAGAATTGTTCTGTTTGCTCGTTCAGCTACCCCATTGGACTGTGGAGAATAGGCAGTGGTCTTTTCCTTTATGATTCCTCTCTTCAGCCAAGTCTCCAGCTTATCTCCCATAAACTCTCCACCACGGTCAGTTCGAATCCGCTTCACCCGACATTAAGACTGTGTTTCTGCCGCAGGAATCCATTCATCCTGAATCACCGCTGCTGCATCACTCTTTTGCGTGAGGGGGTAGGTCCACATAACTCTGCTCCAGTCATCGATGATCGTGAGAAAATATCGCTCTCCCCCATCCCCTTGTACCGGCAGTGGCCCAACGAGGTCCATGTGCACTAGTTCTAGCGGCTTCTTGCCGCGCTTGGAGACCGAGGAGAAACGGAATCTGGTGAACTTGCTCACTAGGCATGTCTCACACGTGTGTTGCGGGGCGGTGCCGTTCGGCTTCAATCCGTTTACCGCTTCCTCCTTGACCAGCTGCTGCAATACCGTCATGTTGACGTGTCCCAGGTGCCTGTGAGCAGTCACCCAATCTGTTTCTCTGCTTCTTGCCGACACGCGTTGTTTTGCCACACTCATAACATTGTTCTCCCCCTGACTCCTGGTCCCTTCCTTCCAAGGTGCCGTCGGTATCTGCCACATGGATCTTAAGACATCCTTGTCTTCACGCACGTCCCATAAAACTCGGTTTCCTAGCTCTCCCCTGAAGCTTTTTGGTCCATCAGTGCTGGTGCTGTCTCCGGCCTTGGCAAGCCTCCTGAGCGAGATCAGATTCGCCTTCAGATCTGGAACCAGTAGCACGTTCTCCAGTATGTCAGGATTACCGTCTGCTCCCTTGAACAGTGCTCGGCCTGCTCCTTGCACTTGCAATTCGTGTCCTGATGCTGACCGAACTTCTGAGATTGGTGCTGCACCCACTTTGTCAAATAGGTCAGATCTCGGTGTTATTGTCCAAGACGCTCCCGAGTCTAGAATCCAGGCACTTAATGGATGAAGCTCGGCTCCCACTTTTGCTGAAGCCCCACTTTCATTTGCTCCTCCTTCGACGTGAAAAAATTGTCATGCCGATCGCTCATTGTGCTCTTCTTCATCCGCATAGTCTTCAGAGTCGTCGTTCATGGCGCCTGCTCCTCTTCCTTCATTCGACTGATTTGTGGGGGTCCACCACTCCGGCTTTGTGTTGCACTTGAACCACGGATGCCCGACCTTCTTGCAGTACCAGCAACGTCCTTGCATTCGTGTGCTGCCCCCATTGGCCCCACGACCTCCTCGATTTGCTCCTCCACCACGAGCATACGAGCTTTCTGGTTGATCCTGCCGATAGTCATCATTACGAGTTCCTCTTCCAGGCCAGGGCCTTCCTCGGCCCCGTCCCCTTCTGCTGCCTTGCATCGCATAGCCGCTGCTCCCTTCATCCCCTCCCCTTAACTGGCGACGTCGAAAGTCTTCTTCAAGAATCTTAGATCGCACCCACTCCATGGTCCATAGATTTTGGTTTTGTGGCAAGCTCAGGCCGCTTGTAAACGGTAGCCAGGACTCGGGCAGCAGTGACAACATCTTAAGACACTTGGTTTGCTCTGGATATGACACCCCCGCCGCTCTTCCTCGCTCCAGGTCCCCCTCCGGTAGACCCCCTCCCCCCTCAGGGTCCTGCTCCTTCAGGTGTGTCTCAGGTAGACCCACTCCCCTTGGCTGAGCCTCTCGAGGTCGCTTTCGACACCTCTTGCCCAGCTGAGGGGGGTGGCGTTGCTGCTGACCATGCGGCGGCCCCCCGCCGCTCACCACGCTTGGAGACCCCTCCGGGTTTTCCACCTCGACCGTCTTCGCCGCCTCTGCAGTCGGTTGCTATCGACTCTGGTGCTGCAAGGGGTGGTGCTACTAGGGGTGCTGAGTCTGGGGGTGCTGAGCCTGAGGGTGCTGAGCCTGGGGGTACTGAGCCTGAGGGTGCGGAGCCTAGGGGTGCTGAGCCTGAGGGTGCTGAGTCTGGGGGTGCTGAGCCTAGGGGTGCCGAGCTTGAGGGTTCTCAGTCAAGGGGTGTGGAGCCTAGGGGTACTGTGTGTGCTGGAGATCCTACGGGTGCCTCGCCGCAATGGTCTAGCCGGCGGGAGCCTCTCTCACCACAGCAGCTGCGCGAGTGGTTTGCTCGGCGCACCCGCCTTCGGAGTGGCGCTGCTGGAGCTGGAGGCACTGACGCTGGAGGCACTGGAGCTGGAGGCCCTGGAGCTGGAGGTGCTGGAGCTGGAGGCGCTGGAGCTGGAGGCGCTGGAGCTCGAGACCCTGGAGCTAGAGGCGCTGGTGCTAGAGGCCCTGGAGATAAAGGTGCTGGCGCTGGAGGCACTGTGCAGCAGCGACCGTTTTTCTTGCCACTGCCGCAGCCGTCACTGCTACCGCCTGCCTCGGCACTCCGTTAGGTTCTTAGTCTTCCTTCGTCCACTGCGTTACAGCCAGACTCACCGTTGCCTGCCCCCCCTCTTTACACTGAGCAGCCAGCTGTCAGAGGTCCACTGGAGATCCCCGATGATCCTAGGGAAGGGTTACAGGCACATCGGCCTGGGGGGTTATGGGCGCACTTACCCGCTACACAAACAAGCCCTTTTATCCCAGTGGTTAGTGGCTGGGATTCTGACATGGTATCAGAGCGAAGGTCTCGGGTTCGAATCCCGGTGTGTGCACCTCGGGCATCCCAGTGCGGGGGGGTGTCAGAGGTCCACTGGTGATCCTCGATTGATCCTAAAGAAGGGTTACAGGCATGTTGGCCTGGGGGGTTATGGGTGCACTCACCCGCTATACAAACAAGCCCTTTTATCCCAGTGGTTAGTGGCTGGGATTCTGACATGGTATCAGAGCGAAGGTCTCGGGTTCGATTCTCGGTGTGTGCACTTTGGGCATCCCAGTGCGGGGGGGTGTCAGAGGTCCACTGGGGATCCCCGATGATCCTAGGGAAGGGTTACAGGCACGTCGGCCTGGGGGGTTATGGGCGCACTCACCCGCTATATAAACAAGCCCTTTTATCCCAATGGTTAGTGGCTGGGATTCTGACATGGTATCAGAGCAAAGGTCTCGGGTTCGAATCCCGGTGTGTGCACCTCGGGCATCCCAGTGCGGGGGGGTGTCAGAGGTCCACTGGAGATCCCCGATGATCCTAGGGAAGGGTTACAGGCACATTGGCCTGGGGGGTTATGGGCGCACTTACCCGCCATACAAACAAGCCCTTTTATCCCAGTGGTTAGTGGCTGGAATTCTGACACCAGCCTCCCTTACAGAGCGTCGTGAGCCTGCGTCTCGTCCTGCCTCCCATGTTCGTGCTCTTCGCATAGGTCGTCGTGTTCCTCGTCCGCGTCCTCCTCCTGTCCCCGGCACTCAGATTTTGGCACTTCGTCCTTCCTCTGTTCCACAGCGCGTTCCTCTGCCGTCTCCTCGGGCGTACTCTCTTCCTCACGTTCCGGACCCTGAGTTTGACTTGGTTCGTGCTACCAGCCCCACTGTCACACCTCTCCTAGCCGCTGTAATCACTAACCCTTCTTTTGAGTCCACTGTTGCGTCTGCCTTGGTTGCTGAGCTTGTTGACTTTGCTGCTGCGTGTCGTCTAGACTACGCCTCCAGTCTTGTTGCTGAGTCTGAGTCTGTCTGTCCTCCGTCCATCAGGGGTGAGTGTGCTCTTGGCACGGACGTCCTTGAGGATAGGCAGGAGGACTTTGAGTGTCTTGCAGCTACTGTACCTCATCTCGTGGCCATGCTGCTTGCACCTGAGGGAGACCCGGATGCACTGGACATCCCGACCCCGCGCTCTTACGCAGAGGCGATTACGGGTTCCTACTCCTCTCAGTGGCAGACAGCCATGGACGCAGAGATGGCATCCTGGAAGTCCACAGGCACTTACGTCGATGCAGTTCCCCCTCCTGGGGCGAACATAGTCGATGGCATGTGGATTTTCAGGGTGAAGCGGCCGCCGGGTTCTCCGCCTGTCTTCAAGGCTCGTTACGTTGCAGAAGGCTTTAGTCAACGACAGGGAGTTACTACAGGTGTTACTGTTTTTTTAGTAACAGTAACTGCACCGTGTCAGTGCCGGGTTCTCAGTGTCAGTGCCGGGTTCTCCGCCTGTTTTTCCAGACCTTCTCCCCTACCCCGAAGATGACCACTCTTCAGGTGTTACTGCATGTTGCCTCTCAGCGTGACTACGAGCTTCACTCTCTTGACTTCAGCACAGCTTTCTTGCAGGGCACCCTCCACAAGATCTGGCTACGCCATCCTCATGGCTTCACTGGGTCGTTTCCTGAGGGTACCTAGTGGAGCCTCCGACGGCCAGTCTACTGGCCCTTGTGAAGTCGGCGCTGTAGAAGAGACACACCTGCACTGACCTGGGTGAGCTGCGCAGCTATCTTGGCTTGCAGATCACCCGGGACAGAGCACGGCGCACCATCACCCTGACTCAGTCACACATGGTGCACCAGGTCCTTCAGCGCTTCGGCTTCCGGTTCTCCTCGCCACAATCCACTCCTCTGCCTACCGGTCACTTGCTCTCAGCTCCACCTTCGGACGAGTCCGTAGAGCTGAGTGGCCCGTATCCAGAGCTTGTGGGTTGCCTCATGTACCTGATGACCTGCTCTCGACCTGACCTTGCGTACCCTCTTAGCAACATGGCATGCTACGTTGCGCCCGGGAGACACCAACCAGAGTGTTAGAACATTGTGATTTGTAGGCTGTAGTAGGGTAGCCAATATGGGGTACAACCCAATTAGGGTTAGTACTTGTACCAAACTGTTTCATAGTTCATTCATTCCTGCTGCTAGATTCTGACATGGTATCAGAGCATGTCTTGTTCCTAGACCGTCTTCGTTAGGGCCCACCCGATCGTTCCTGCCCGTAGCGCTGCCCCACCCGTTGCCCTGCCTTGCCCTGCCCTGCCCTGCGTCGCGCCGCCCCGCGCATGCCCTGCTTGCGTCACGCCCCACCCGCGTGCGCCCAGCCCTGTGTCGCGCCGCCTCGCGCACGCCCTGCCTGCGTCGCGCGTCCCGCGTACGCCCTGCCCTGCCCGTCGCGCGGCCCGCACACGCCCGGCCCCGCGTCGCGTTGCCCTCGCCCGCCTTCCCTTGCGTCTCGCAGCCCCGCGCACGCCCTCCTCTGCCCGCGTGCCGCCCTGCTGGCCACCCGCTGCCTGTTCTCTGCCCGCGCGCAGCGCTGCTAGCCTCGCGCCGCCCTTGTCTGCCCGTGCGCTGCCCTGTGTACACCTGCGCACCGCCTCACTTGCCGCGCGCCGCTCCTGCTCATCTGCGCACCGCCCTTTTGCAGCCCGCGTGCCGCCCTTGCCTGCCCGCGTGCCGCCCTTTCCAGCCCACGAGCTACCGTTCTGCTCGCGCGCCGCACTGCCCTGCCTGCGCACTGCCTTGCCCTGCCCTACGTGCCACCCTACTCTGCTAGCTATGGCCACTCTCACTGTTCTTGAATTTGATCCTGATGGTCCCATCCATTTTGATGCGTGGCTTGAGAGCCTACAGCTGTACTTACTAAGCGATTCTAAAGACAACGTTTCGCTTTTGGACCACACGTCTGGAGCCTCTCTCGCCCCTCCCGACACAGCTGACAGTACGACTCGCTCACAGTGGCTTACCCGTGATGCTGCCGCTCGCCTATTCGTTTGCAACCACCTGCCGTTAGCCGAACGCGCTCACTTTGGCCAGCACAAGACTGCTAAAGCCCTGTACGACGCTGTAGTCGCTCGTTACTCCTCCCCTGCCATTGCTACTCTCGGCCGCCTTATGCTGCCCTACCTGTTTCCCGAGCTGTCCTCCTTTGCCACAGTAGAGGACCTCAACACCCACCTTCGCAGTAGTAACGCTCGCTACAGCGCCGCACTTAAAACCGAGTTTCGAGACAAGAACGAGCCCCCGATTTACATCACTCTCTACTTTATTGTCACTCGCCTCCCTGACTCTCTTCACGCAGTCACGGACCACTTTCGCGCCCTTGACCCCACCGACCTCACTATCGACCTGCTCGAGAAGCACCTCCTTGCAGCTGAGACTAGCGTAGTCGCTGTAGGTGCTACTCGTGGCACTCCTCGCACGCCCTTCTTTGAGGGGTGCTCCCCCTCCCCCCTTGCCCCCTCTGTTGCTTCTGCTGCTGCTGTCGACTTCCTTGGTGCTGAGGAGGTCGGCGCTGCTTCTGCTCGTAGTGGGCAAGGGCAGCGGCAAGGGCAAGGGAGGCAAGAGTGGGGGAGGTGGCGGTGGGGGGGGGTGGTGGTGGAGGCGGTGGAGGCGCTGGAGGTGGCGGAGGTGGCGGGGGGAGTGGTGGTGGGGGTGGGGGCGTCGGTGGTGGCGGTAGCGGCAGCGGTGGGGGCGGTGGTGGTCGTGGCGGCAGTGGGAGTGGTGGCGGTGGTGGTGGCGGCGGTCGGAGTGGTGGCGGCGGCAGTGGTGGTGGTCGGGCTGGAGCAGTGCACCGGCAGCAGCAGCGGCGTCCGCGTGAGACCCTCACACCCCAGCAGCTTCGTGAGTGGTACGCTCAGCGTGGGGCGTCTGGGGGTAGTACTCGTTGCGTGTACGTCATTCGCACAGGTGACCGCGCTGGTCAGACGTGCGGGAAGTTTCACACCCAGCACCGCTGCTTCTCCCGCCTAGACGACGCTTGGCGCACTGAGTTTGGCGATGAGGCAGAGCTTCCCCGCTGGGCAGAGCTGCTTAGGTCTGGTTATGATATCTTTGCTCTTGACTATGATGCTATCCTTGCTGCCATGTATGCTTTGACTGTTAGTGCTGAGGGTGATTGTTACTTGTGTGTGCCGCCCGACCCTGGTATAGAGGCTGCTGCTCTAGGTGCTAGTGAGTCTGCTCTCTCTGGTACTGCGCCTGTTGAGGCCTTGCACACCTTCACGCTTGACTCAAGTGTTTCTCGTTGTTTCTTTCGCAACAGTACCACAGTCACACCACTCCCTAGACCCGTTGCAGTCTCACTAGCAGACCCCTCTAGGGGCCCAGTTCTTGCACGTTCCTCCACTATTCTCCCGTGTCCGGCGGTTCCCGTTTGGCACGCTGTCAGGTCTCCACCTCCCCTCGTTCTCGACGAACTTGGTGAGTAACGCAGTCCTTCAGGATGCATGGGTTGATACCTTCACCCCTAGAGGCCAGCGTGTGGCGATCTGCACGTGCTCCCGGACTGGCCGTCACCTGGCCACGTTCACCCGTCGGCCTGGGTCGAGTCTGTACACAGTGACTACTATGCCTCCTCAAGTAGCTGCGTCTGGTCAGGTGTCCGCGTCAGGTCTGGTAGCAGTCTCCTGCGAGTGTCGCCTCCTGTCGCACCAGACTCTCCTTTGGCACCACCGCCTTGGTCACCCCTCCCTGCCATGCCTTCGTGGCATGCACTCCCTCCTCCTTTTCTCTGGTCTTCCCAGGTCTCAGTCTCCCCTCCCTCCCTCGCCTGCGCCGCCTTGCATTCCTTGCGTCGAGGGGCGGTAGCGCGCCGCTCCTCACTCCTCCTCGTTTCCCCCGACGACTGCTCCCCTGCAGACCCTCCACATGGACGTGTGGGGCCCAGCCCGCGTCACTGGACAGGGCCGCGAGTGGTACTTTGCGCTGGTTGTTGACGACTACTCGCGTTACACCACAGTCTTCCCCTTGCACAGCAAGGGAGAGGTCGCTGATGTCTTGATCCCTTGGATCCGCGCTGTCCGTCTCCAGCTCCGCGAGCGGTTCCGCACGGACCTTCCTGTCCTGCATCTGCACTCTGACAGAGGTGGTGAGTTCTCCTCCCACCTCTTCCGGGACATTTGTCGTGGGGAGGGCATCCTCCAGTCGTTCACGCTTCCGGCCTCCCCGCAGCAAAATGGGATTGCTGAGCACCGCATTGGCTTAGTCATGGAGGTGGCTCGTACCTCCATGATCCATGCGGCTGCTCCCCATTTTCTGTGGCCGTTTGCGGTCCGGTACGCTGCGCATCAGCTCAACCTTTGGCCTCGTGTCTCCTTGCCGGAGACCTCGCCTACACTGCGTTGGACGGGGGAGGTTGGCGATGCGTCGGTGTTCCGGGTCTGGGGCTCTCGTGCCTTTGTCCGTGATACCACCGCGGACAAGCTCTTCTCTCGCGCCGTTCCCTGCGTCTTCCTTGGCTTTCCCCCTGACGCGCCTAGCTGGCAGTTTTACCACCCCACCTCGCGCCGTGTTCTGTCCTCTCAGGACGTCACGTTTGACGAGTCGGTTCCCTTCTACCGTCTCTTCCCCTACCACACTACCCCTCTTCTCCCCCCCCCCCCCCCGTGCCGCTCTTCATCACTCCAGGTCCCCCTCTGGTAGACCCCCTCCCCCCTCAGGGTCCTGCTCGTTCAGGTGTGTCTCAAGTCAACCCACTTCCCTTGGCTGAGCCAGTCGAGGTCACCGGTCACTCTGGTGCTGCTGAGAATGGTGCTGCTCGGAGTACTGCGTCTGGGGGTGCTGATCCTGTACGTGCGGAGCCTGAGAGTGCTGAGCCTTTTCGTGCGGAGCCTGGGGGTGCTGAGCCTGAGGGTGCTGAGCCTGGGGGTGCTGCGTCTGCTGGTGGTCCTCCGAGTGCCTCGCCGCAGCGGTCTAGCCAGCGAGAGCCTCTCTCGCCACAGCAGCTGCGCGAGTGGTTTTCTCGGCGCACTCGCCTTCGGAGTCGCGTTGCTAGAGCTGGAGGCGCGGGAGCTGGAGGAACTGGCGTTGGGGGCGCTGGAGCTGCAGAAGCTAGAGCTGGAGGCACTGGAGCTGGAGGCGCTGGAGCTGGAGGCACTGGAGCTGGAGACACTAGAGCTGGAGGTGCTGGAGCTGGAGGCGCTGAAGCTGGAGATACCGGAGCTGGAGGCACTAGCGCTCGAGGCGCTGCTGCTGGAGGTGCTGGAGCTGGAGTTCCTGGAGCTGGAGGCCCTGTGCTGCAGCAACCGTTTTTCTTGTCGCCGCCGCAGCTTTCCGAGCTTCCGCGTGAATCGGTGCTCCGTCAGGTTCTTAGTCTTCCTTCGTCCACTGCCCTTCCTCCGGACTCACCGCTGCCTGCCCCGCCTCGTATCACAGAGCAGCCGATCTCTCCCTTACAAAGCGTCGTGAGCCTGCGTCTCGTCCTGCCTCCCCTGTTCGCACTGTTCGTCGTGCTCGTCGTGTCCCGCGTCCGCGTCCTCCTCCTGTGCCAGGTACTCACACTATGGCACTTCGTCCTTCCTTTGTTCCACGGCGCTTCTCTCTGCCGTCTTCTCCTGCGTCCTCTCTTCCTCACGTTCCGGACCCTGAGTCTGACCGTGTTCGTGCTGCCAGCCCTACTATCACACGTCTCGTGGCTACTGTTGTCACTGACCCGTCGTTTAAGTCTACTGCTGCGTCTGCCTTAGTTGTTGAGCTTGTGGACTTTGCTGCTGCGTTTCGTCTAAACTACGTCGCCAATCTAGTTGCTGAGTCTGAGTCTGTCTGTCCTCCGTCCGTCGGGGGTGAGTGTGCTCTTGGCACGGACGTCCTTGAGGACAGGCAAGAGGACTTTGAGTGTCTTGCAGCTGCTGTACCTCATCTCGTGTACCTGAGGGAGACCCGGATGCACTGGACATCCCGACCCCGCGCTCTTACGCAGAGGCGATCTCGGGTCCCTACTCTTCTCAGTGGCAGACAGCCATGGACGCAGATATGGCATCCTGGAAGTCCACAGGCACTTACGTCAACGTAGTTCCCCCTCTTGGGGCGAACATAGTCGATGGCATGTGGATTTTCAGGGTGAAGCGGTCGCCGGGTTCTCCGCATGTCTTCAAGGCTCGTTACGTTGCACAAGGCTTCAGTCAGCGACAGGGAGTTGACTTCTTCCAGACCTTCTCCCCTACCCCGAAGATGACCACTCTTCGGGTGCTGCTGCACGTTGCCGCTCAGCGTAACTACGAGCTTCACTCTCTTGACTTCAGCACAGCGTTCTTACAGGGCAGCCTACATGAGGAGCAGGGCCTATGTTATCAGGGCAATTACCCTGTTTTGACTGAAATTATAAGGTGATTTTTAGAGCAGCCCTGATTTTCACAAGGTGATTTTCGGACCAGCCCGTAAACCTGAAGGGTGATTTTCGAGCCCACTCGGATCACTCCGGGATGTTTTTGAGGGGACCCGGATAGTTTTAGCAGCACTTATAGTCCTCGAACTACTTCGCATCCCCTCCCTCTCCCCGTGTACAATGCATAGGCCACTTTCAGTGTTTCCTTGGCATTCGCTCCTGGTTTGGCCTTCAGGTGTTTGATTTCCGGTACTGCTTTGACGTGGCAAGAAGTAGTACTCCTCCACATATAAACATTTTTAAGTCGACAGAAAGTCTCGCTCCCCCCCTCTACTGCCGCTCTTAAATCTCCAACCTTCCCAGCCTTCGTGCCACCCACTGTGAGTTTCACGATCATTTCCCCATTCCGTAAGATTCTGGTAGGTAGTTTTCAGGCCTTATCTGGCACGAACCCGGATTCGTGAAGGTTTTTTTCCTGCTGGCTCGTATTTTACAGGGTCTTTTTCACAGGGGCCCGGATCGTCCGAGCTAGCAAAAATCCTAGCAATAGCCCTGATGAGGAGATCTGGCTGCGCCGCCCACTTGGCTTCACTGGGTCGTTTCCTGCAGGTACCCAGTGGAGCCTCCGGCGGCCAATCTACGGTCTCCGTTAGGCGCCTCGTGAGTGGCACGACACACTAAGGACGACACTTGCGGCTCTTGGGTTTGCTCCTTCCACTGCTGACCCGTTGCTGTTTCTGCGCACCGACACTTCGCTGCCGCCGTTCTACATCCTCGTGTACGTCGACGACTTGGACTTTGCCACTGCTGACACTAAGGCACTCGCCCTTGTGAAGTCGGAGCTGCAGAAGAGACACACGTGCACAGACCTGGGTAAGCTGCGCAGCTACCTTGGCTTGCAGATCACCCGGGACAAAGCACGCCGCACCATCACCCTGACTCAGTCACACATGGTGCAGCAGGTCCTTCAGCGCTTCGGCTTCCAGTTCTCCTCACCACAGTCCACTCCTCTGCCTACCGGTCACTTGCTCTCAGCTCCACCTTTGGACGAGTCCGTAGAGCCGAGTGGCCCATATCCAGAGCTTGTGGGCTGCCTCATGTACCTGATGACCTGCACGCGACCTGACCTTGCGTACCCTCTTAGCATCCTGGCTCGCTACGTTGCGCCTGGGAGACACCGGCGAGAGCACTGGGAGGCTGCTAAGAGGGTGCTGCGCTACTTGTGCAGTACATCAGGCATGGGGTTGGTGCTTGGAGGACGGGGTCCAGTTGTCCTCACTGGACACTTAGACGCCTCTTGGGTTGACGACCTGGCTACGCAGCGGTCGTCGCAGGGCTACACGTTCAGCCTTGGTTTCGGCAATGTTTCTTGGTGGTCTACCCGCTCGTCTTCTGTTCTCAGCTCCAGTTGTGAGGCTGAGATCTATGCAGGAGCCATGGCTGCACAGGATTTACGCTGGCTCACCTACCTACTGACTGACTTGGGAGAGCGGCCTCGTTCTCCTCCAGTTCTGTACATAGACAACAAGGCCGCAATCACCTTGTATCAAGAGCACAGACTAGAGCACAGAACGAAGCACATCGCTCTGTGTTACTTCCTTTCTCGACAGTTGCAGCAGCGTGGCCAGCTTTGTCTTGCTCACATGGCCACTCGGGCCAACACTGCTGATATATTCACCAAGGCGCTTCCGTCTGGTGATCATCAGCGTCTCTGTACTGCTTTAGGTATGTTGCCGACGTTTGCTCACTTGCTCACTGCATGACTTTGCTTGTACTGTGATCTATATATACCTGCATGCTTACACTTGCTAGGTGGTGATCACTGTACTGTTTGCTTTGTTTTATATAACGCTGCATGTGAACTGGCCTTGTGGCTATTTGGTGGTGCTCGGAATGTGTGGTGACTTCGTGATCCACCCTGAGCTTTCTTTGCTTTCTGTGACTGCTTGTACAGTCTCTCCCACCTTGCCTATGGGGGTGTGTCAGAACATTGTGATTTGTAGGCTGTAGTGAGGTAGCCAATATGGGGTACAACCCAGTTAGGGTTAGTACTTGTACCAAACTGTTTCATAGTTCATTCATTCTTGCTGCTAGATTCTGACACAGAGCACTGGGAGGCCGCTAAGAGGGTGTTGCGCTACCTGTGCAGTACGTCGGGCATGGGGCTCGTGCTTGGAGGACGGGGTCCAGTTGTCCTCAGTGGACACTCATACGCTTTTTGGGTTGACGACCTGGCTACGCAGCGGTCGTCATAGGGTTACACTTTCAGCCTTGGTTCCGGCTCTGTTTCTTGGCGGTCTACCCGCTCGTCTTCTGTTCTCGGCTCCAGTTGTGGAGCTGAGATCTACGCAGGAGCCATGGCTGCATAGGAGTTACGCTGGCTCACCTACCTGCTGACCGACTTGGGAGAGCAGCCTCGTTCTCCTCCAGTTCTGTACGTAGACAACAAGGTAATGATTTCCTTGTGTCAGGAGCATAGACTGGAGCACAGAACGAAGCACATCGCTCTGCGTTACTTCCTTGCTCGAGAGTTGCAGCAGCGTGGTCAGCTTCGTCTTGCTTACGTGGCCACACGGGCCAACACTGCTGATATATTCACCAAGGCAGTTCAGCTTGGTGATCATCTGCATTTGTGTACTGCTCTAGGCCTTGTGCCTGCTTTGTCTCACTTGCTCACTGCGTGACTTTGCTTGTACTATGATCTATATATACATATACCTGCATGCTTACACTTGCTAGGTTGTGATCACTGTACTGTTTGTTCTCTTTTATATAACTCTGCATGTGAACTGGCCTTGTGGCCATTTGCTTGTGCTCGGATTGTGTGGTGACTTCGTGATCCACCCTGAGCTTGCTTTGCTTTTCTTGACTGGTCTTGTGACCACTTGTTCTCCCCCACTTTGTCTATGGGGGTGTGTCAAAACCGTTTAATGTTTATGTTGTGTAGGCTGTAGTGGGGTAGCCCATAAGGGGTATCAACCCAATTAGGGTTAGTACCATTACTCAGTTTGGTCTCAATTCAATCATTCCCGTTTAGTATTCGGACAGAGTTGTGCGGCAGAAGTCAACCAACAGCTGTACGTGCCCGTCGACGGCCACCCTAGACTTCACCAAGTCGGCCACTCTGTAGGTCGATGAACGCCTTCGTCGACCACCATGCTTTCACCAAGTCAACCTTCTAGGTTAACGCCCTCAGATCGGCGCCCCTCCCATGTCGACGACTCCTTTCGTCGACAACGATCGAAATCGGACGTCGACTTCCCATCGTCGTCGGCTTCGCAGTGGCCCTGTACATGTCGACCAACTCTTTCGACCTGCTCGCCTAAGTTGGTGTCGCCCACTGCAGTCGGTCGACTGCACCTCACACACCCGACCTCAAAATTGGCTACACCCAAGCGAGGATGGGGCCAACTCCCAACTCCCTTTAACAGCGACGACACGAAACTTCTCGACCGATTTGAAGAGGAGATCAAGGAAAAACTAGAGGTGACAATCAATCACAACGTTACCCAATTTCTAGGTCTCAACATCACACAGTCCGCCACCTCCATCCATCTCTCCGCCGCAAAGTATACGGAAACACTCGCGAAGAAATTTGCGATCGCACCGATCAATCCAACCACCCCCTTCCGCACGCCTCCTCCTAATCACGAACCCGACACCACACCGCTCTCCATCGACGACCATCGCCTCTTATCAGCAGCAGCTGGGGTGCTTACTGTTCGCCGCCATCATGTGCCAGCCGGATCTCTCCTACGTCGCAAGCCAGCTCGCACAGTACCTGTGCCGACCTGAAGGGGAGAACATGCTAGACCTACGCCGAGCGCTCCAATACTTCATCTCTACTCCTGACGTCGGACTCGCCTACACTGTCAACCTAGAAGCTACTCTTCAACTTCATGGCTACGCAGATGCAGACCATGCGGGAGATGTTTACAACAGACGCTCCCGCACAGGCTTCATATTTCTACTCGAGCCTACTGGCCTCATCTCATGGAGCTCCCAAAAGCAGGAACTCATCGCTCTTTCGTCAGCTGAAGTCGAATTCATCGCCGCCAGCGTAGCTGTTCACGAAGGACTGCACCTCATTGAGCTCATGGAGGAAGCGAAAGTGACAATGAACGGGCACTTCACGTTATTCCGCGACAACCAGAGCGCGATCAAAATCGCGAACAAGTCTAATTTCGTGAATCACACGAAGCATATCGCATTTCGTCACTTCTTCGTTAAGGACAAAATTGACAAGGGCAAAGTCAAACTTACGTATTGCCTGACTGGCAACATGGTAGCGGATTTTCTGACTAAGAAGCTGCCACGTCAGAAGTTTCAGCACTGCGCCAACCTTTGCTGGATCTAAAAGAAATCCCACGTGGCTCACGTGGGAATGAATGGGAGTGCTGGAATGACCGACAGGTTATAATAAACATTCCCGAAGGTGCTCCCTCAGTGCACCGCTTCATAAAAAAATAGCACACCTGTACTAATACCGCGCTAGCTGATAGCACGCGACAGTCAAACAACCATGCGAAGGTCAACGGTCGCTATAAGTCAACGGTCGCTATAAGTCAATGGTCGCGACTGTCAAGTATAGCAATAGTCGCGGTTACTGTAGCTATGCAATACAGTTAATAAGGGAATGTACCCCTCAGAGTACATGGCTGGATAGGATTTCTATTTATACTCATTGTATCTCTATCTTTATCGACATGTTTTCTTTTCAACTTCATTATAAACAAGGTCTCTACAATACGTCACTCTCACAAAGTGAAAACAGCGGAATGAGTTAGATTGATTGTGTTGGGGTACAAATGCCTAACCCTAACTGTTTGTACCCCATATAGCATGTCCCACTAGAGGCTATAACATTTGACACACCCCCATAGCCTACATGGGGAATGCCAAGCAACAAAACACAATGTAAGGTCACAAGACCAGTCACAAGCAAGAGAGCAAACAGAGCTCAGGGTGGATCACAACGTCACCACCAGTCTGAGCACAAACAAGAGGCCACAAGGCCAGTTCAAGAGAGTACAAGCTAATATATATAGTACAAACAAACAAGGGGCAAGAACTCACTACTGCAGTCTACTAGACCCAGTCTCAACAAGGCCTAACTGCAGACAAAACCGGCGGTGGTCACAAGGCTGAAGGGCCTTGGTGAAGATGTCTGCAGTGTTGGCCTCGGAGGCCACGAAGTCCAGACGCGCCTGACCGCGTCTCTGCAACTCTCGAAGGAGGAAGTACCTGACGTCGATGTGCTTCACTCTGCTCTCCAGTCGAGGCTCACGACACAGGAGAATCATCGCCTTGTTGTCAGCAAACAAGGTCGGTGCAGAGCTCGGCCGCTCACCAAGGTCAGTGAGCAAGAAGGTCAACCAGCGTAGCTCCTGTGCAGCAAGGGCTCCAGCGTAGATCTCGGCCTCTGCGGTAGAAGTCGCAACAAAGGACGACCGAGTAGACCTCCACGAAACAGCTCCAGAGCCCAGGCTGAAACAGTAACCCTGCGTAGACCTCTGAGTCTCAACGTCGTCGGCGTAGGAGGAGTCGCAGTGACCGGTGAGTACAACTGGCTGTGTCCCTCCAAGTACAAGCCCCATGTCTGATGTCGTGGCAAGGTACTTCGCCACCCTCTTAGCCGCCGTCCAGTGAACAGGACGGTGTCTCCCAGTCGCAACAAAGCGAGAAAGGATGCTAAGAGGGAAGGCGAGGTCCGGGCGAGTGCACGTCATCAGGTACATGAGGCAGCCCACCAGCTCTGCGTAGGGACCACTGGTGTGAGGATCTGGTTCAGGAAAGATGATTCTATTGAATGATTCACCTGGGTACAAGGCGAGGCTATATATAGGCTCGACACAAAGGCAGTAACCCGGGTGTTACTAGAAGGTTCCGCGGGTCGCGAAGCGTCCCGAACGAGTCCTTCCCGAATTCGGTAGAAGGCAATTCGGTGGCAACCGAAAAGCCTAGAATTCGGTGCACTCAACCTAGTTCGGTGCCTATAACTATAATAAATATAGTAAAAGCAACGAACCTAGGAAATCTAGCAAAAGCAAGCAAAATAAAGCAAAGCTAAGCTAGATAATGCATAGTAAAGCAGAATCAAGCTAGTAAAGCGTAGCAAAGCCGTCGTACTCTCACACGTCCCCCCCTCAAAGCTGGGTGGCGTGAGAAACACCCTGCTTGACAAGATAGTCCTTGAGAGCACAGCGTGCGTTGCCCATATCAGCTTCTGCAACCCAACTGTCCTCCGATGGGTCATATCCCTTCCAACGTATCAGGAACTCGAGCGTGTTGCCGCGTCTGCGTCGATGAGCGAGAACTTTTTCCACCTCGTACTCTGGTTCATCCTGTATGAGAACAGGTGATGGTGGCGGTAGCTGGCGTCCCTGGAACTGTTGGTTGGGGTCCTTGTAGGGCTTTTGTAGCTGAACATGGAAAGTGTTGTGAAGCTTCCACGTAGTAGGTAAGCGCAAGCGGAATGTAACTGGTGTCATGATCGCCTCAACGCGAAAGGGACCACAGAAGCGAGGCCGGAGCTTGGACGGTAGGTGAGACAGGTTCAAGTTGTGCGTGTCAAGAAGCACCTGATCTCTGACTGCTACTGAGTGATCACGTCGCTGGCGATCGGCATACTGCTTCTGGGAGTTCTGCATCGTGGTGAGACGTCGCTGAGTCTTCTCCCATAGCTGCTGCATGGTGGTGACGAAGTCGTGTGCGGCTTGGACGTGTGCCGGTCTGGTTGGCTGCTGTGGTTGGCTGCTGTGGTGTAAGTGGTTCCCGTCCGTAGCACAGGAAGAATGGAGATTTCCCTGTGGCCGCATGCGACGCGTTATTGTAAGCGAACTCAAGTGTCGGTAACTGTGAATCCCAGTGGCTGACGTCGTCTTTGCAAGCTGTGTGCAGTAACTGTTCAACCACCTGATTGAGTCGCTCTGTCTGTCCGTCAGTCTGGGGGTGGTACGCTGAAGACATCGCAAGCTTTGTCCCCAACAATCCCATGAGTTCCCTCCAGAACTTACTAGTGAACTTAGGGTCTCTGTCCGAGATAAGTGTAGCGGGGATGCCGTGGATGGTGATGATGCGGTCGAAGAAGAGGCGAGCAGTTGCTTCAGCAGTAGCCGTGGCGTTGGTCGGGAAAAATTGTCCCATTTTAGAGAACTTATCGATCACCACGAGTATAGCGTCATGCCCTCGTGAGGTCGAAGAAAGCCCAGTCATGAAGTCTAGGCTGACAACTTGCCATGGCTGCTCCGGTACGGGTAAAGGCTGAAGTAACCCTACTTTTTTCTGCTTGCTATTCTTCATCCGCTGGCACGTGTCGCATGAAGTGACGAACTGCTGCACGTCTGTTGCCATCCGGGGCCAGTAATAATACTTTGCTATTCCCGCTAACGTCTTGTTGCTCCCGAAATGTCCCGCGTATGCCACATCGTGAAATTCCTCCAGTAAGATCTGTCGGAGCGGGGCATAGTTCGGTACCCAAATCTTTCCTGATCCCTTTCTTACAGCTAGGTCCTTCTCCCACTGTAACAGCTTCTGTTTCTCTGCTGTAGCGATCTCTGCGTCCACGGAGTATCCATGCTGGAATAGACCCTTGAGCAGAGGGTTCATCCCGTCGAGTTGGATGCCTGCTACATGACCGGGGCGGCTCAACGCGTCAGCTTTGTTGTGTAGCCCGGGCTTGTAGACGATGTCGTAATGGAAGTGGGTCTCCAAGAAGTCTACCCACCGCACCTGTCGTCGTGAGAGCGTCGGCTGCGACTTCAGGTATTTGAGGCTGTAGTGGTCAGTGTAAACTGTAGTCTTGGCTCCCTCTAGGTAACACCTCCACGCCTTAAAGGCTGTGACTATCGCTAAGGCTTCCTTGTCATGGATAGGGTAGTTCAGTTCTGCTCCGTGTAGCTTCTTACTCAGATAGGCGATGGGCTGCAAACCGCGTCCGTGATCCTGCATCAGTACTGCTCCGACTGCTTGGTCACTAGCGTCTGCTTCCACGACGTAGTCTCTGTCTGGATTCAGTAGGATGAGTACTGGCGCTGTAGTCAGTGCTGTCTGTAGCTGCTCCATGGCTTGCTGATGAGGAGTATCCCCTGTATCCGTCCACCTTCGCAGCTTCACACGTTTCCTGTTATTGTAGATACACGCCTTCCGGTTGACCCAGTCGATCTCGGGGTTGAACCGCTTCAGAAAATCACGCCCCAAGATGAAATCTAATCCCTTGATGTTCGTGATCGGCAACGTCGGCTTCAACCTTAACGCTCCTATCTGCAGCTGCAGTGTTGACTCGCTGTGGATGGGAAGCTTCGTACCGTCCACCATCGTTGCTGTAAACTGGGTCTCCTCCGATGACTCTCCAATTTTCTCCAACGTCCCGCGGTCGCACACCGAGTGGGACGCACCACTGTCCACGAGTGCCTGGAGGCGTCGCTCGTTGCAGATCACCTCGAGTACTAGTGGCTGTTGCTGCTACGAGTAGCCATAGCTGGTATCGCTTATAGGATCGTAGGGTACGTCGAATATGTCATCCCTAGGTCCTGCGCTCGAAGATGCAGCTTCAATATCAGGTATCACCTGAGTAGGGTTAGAAGGATTTATCCGAGGCTGGTACAGCTTCTCTTGAGCCTGGAACCTTCCCCTAGGCCTTTGCAGCTGTGTAGGCTTCATCTGTGGGGAACAGGGAGCCTTTAAACAGAGCTGCTGGGAGAGAATATTAACTCCTCGGAACGCTCGACCCTTGTTAGCGCTCCGGAGTAGGGTCCCCATATTACCCGGTACCGGTTTAATTTCTGACTCTCCCTTAATAAAGGCTTGAAACCCACGAGAAGTAATATTCTTACTTGTCGGGGTGTACGGCTGGAGTTTCCCAGTCGGTGCAGGGTCTTGTTTCGCGGAGTCTCCATTTGTCTCGGCGATTTCCCCTGGTGCCGGCTGGTCGTGACGTTTTAAACTCGCGCCATCATATTCTCCTTTTTTCGCCCTCTCCGAAGTTGCCACGTTGTCCGTTTTCTGCTTCGGGGGTGCCGCACTGTTCTTGTATCTCAGCTCCGCACGCCTTCCCTTCATTTCCCAACACGCCAAGATACGATGTCCTGTAGCGCCGCAAAATTTGTACGTCTCAGTTTTTGCTAGCCGCTGCTCCACATCGCCCTCGTCGTTCTCCATCGGTTCAGCAGTCGTGGGTGGTGCCAATCGCCCCATGCCACTAGTTGGCTTGTTGCGTCGTGTTCCGTAGTAGCTACTGTTCAACGTGTCGAACTGTTCGATCAGTGCTGCCCGAAACTGCGCCCACGTCCCTTCGCCTTGGACTATTCTGTTGTTGATCCACTCTAGAGCTGGGCCTTGTAACAGTGTTGCTGCGAGCCGTATGCGCATTGCGTCTTTTGTCGGGGTCGTGCATCCAACGGCTTCGAAGTAAATTTCGAGTTCAGCTACAAATCGACGAACGTCGTTCCCTTTAACTATAGGATCGAACGCCTCCGGTAGCCTCAGCTTCACTGCTTCGAGGTTAACTGTAGCTGCTGCCGTTGTCGCAGGTAGAATTGTCGGTGTCGCCGCTGCTGCTGCTGCTGCTGTCGCTGCTGCATTCGCTGCTGCTGTGGCGGTTGCCGACTGGTTCGCAAGGAGTTTCTCGAGTCGTGGGAGCGCCGCACGTATCTGCTTATGCTCGGCACGTAACTCCGCGATTTTCTGTACTGAAATATCTCTTTTTCCCTCCATTTGGCTATTTACAGAAAGAAGCGCGACAAAACTAATTGAATTTTGGGTGCTGGTCGACTTACTGCGAGTCGAGTTGACTGTAGAATCGACGAGCACAAATTCTGTAAGTCGCGTAAATCTTCCTTAGTCGAAATTCGCGTTCGATCTCGGCCGTTGAGAAGAAACTCGATCCGACGCTCCAAATTCCAACTTTTTGGAGTGAAATTCTCTGGGCCGTTGAGATGAAACTCGATCGAACGGTCGAAACTCCAACCTTTCCACCAGAAAATCTGAGGGGTGTTCGAAAACCGAATCGAGGGGGACTTAGAAAAATTGCGCGGAACTGGTTTTACATACCCGTATCGGCGCCTTCGTCGTCGCCCCCGCGGTTTTTAAAGGCCGGAACTACGCGGTTGAAGACCTCGCGTGTAAACCCGCTCTGATTACCAAGTGTGAGGATCTGGTTCAGGAAAGATGATTCTATTGAATGATCACCTGGGTATAAGGACGCTATATATAGGCTCGACACAAAGGCAGTAACCCGGGTGTTACTAGAAGGTTCCGCAGGTCGCGAAGCGTCCCGAACGGGTCCTTCCCGAATTCGGTAGAAGGCAATTCGGTGGCAACCGAAAAGCCTAGAATTCGGTGCACTCAACCTAGTTCGGTGCCTAAAACTATAATAAATATGATAAAAGCAACGAACCTAGGAAATCTAGCAAAAGCAAGCAAAATAAAGCAAAGCTAAGCTAGATAATGCATAGTAAAGCAGAATCAAGCTAGTAAAGCGTAGCAATGCCGTCGTACTCTCACAACTGGGCTCGAACGGCTCATCAGGAAAAGTCCCGGTGAGTCTGTGGTCTACAGCAAGAGGGGTGGGTGTAGGAGAGGAGTGCTGAAGCCCGAACCGCTGAAGGACCTGCTGCACCATGTGTGACTGAGTCAGAGTGATGGTGCGAGCGGCTCTGTCCCTGGAGATCTGCAGGCCAAGGTAGCGGCGCAGTTCCCCAAGGTCAGTGCAGGTGTGTCTCTTCTGCAGTTCGGACTTCACCTCCGCCAGTGCAACTGTGTCGGCTGTGGCAAAAACCAAGTCGTCAACGTAGACCAGAACGAAGAAAGGTGTGCGCCCTTGACGAACAAACAGCGACGGGTCGGCGGAAGACGGCTCAAACCCGAGGTCGGACAGAGTAGAGCGGAGAGTGTCGTGCCACTCACGGGGTGCCTGACGGAGACCGTAGACCGGTCGTCTGAGGCTCCACTGGGTCCCAGGCGGGAAGGTGCCAGTGAAGCCCGGAGGACGACGCAGCCAGATCTCCTCGTGTAGGCTGCCCTGCAGGAAGGCGGTGGAGAAGTCGAGGGAGTGTAGCTCGTAGTCCCTCTGTGCCGCTACGTGAAGTAACACCCGAAGAGTGGTCATCTTCGGGGTGGGCGCGAAGGTCTGAAAGAAGTCAACCCCCTCGCGCTGACTGAAACCTCTAGCCACGTAGCGTGCCTTGAAGACTGGGGGAGATCCCGGCGGCCGCTTCACCTTGAAGATCCACATGCCGTCAACTATGTTCGCCCCTGGGGGGGGAACCTCGTCAACGTAAGTGCCTGTGGACCTGTAGGAGGCCATCTCTGCGTCCATGGCAGCTCTCCACTGAGAGGCCCAAGGCCCTGACACTGCCTCAGCGTAAGTGCGAGGAGTAGGTATGTCAGGAGCGTCGGGGTCTCCCTCAGGAGTGAGCAGCATGGCACAGAGATGAGGCGAAGCAGCTGCCAGGAACTCTAGCTCAAACTGTCTATCCTCTAGGACGGCACAGCCAAGGGCAGACTCACCCCCGGCGGACAGAGGACGGACAGGAGGAGCGGCCACAACACGAGTGGCGTAGTCAAGGCGACGCGTAGCAGTAAAGTCAGTGACAGCGGCAGTGAGGACCGCGACGGAGGAAGGAGAGGCACGAGGGTCGGTAACAAGAGAGGCGAGAACACGAGAGAGAGTGGGGCGGTACGTGCGGTAGTAGTCAGTGACCGGAGTGGACAGGGAGGCAGTGAGAGACGACTCAGGAGGGCGAGGAAGGACAGACGGAGGAGAACGAGGAGGACTAGGACGGAACAACACAGTACGGAGGTCAATGAAAGGTGACGAAGGACGAGCACGAGGAGGACGAGAGGCCCAAGTGTGGGCGAGAGGAGAGGGAGACGGAGGAGACTGAGGACGAGGGAACACAGCCGGAGCGGAGTCCGGAGGAGGAAACGTAGGACCAAACACAGGAGGAGAGGAGGGGAGACCAAGGGCCCGAAGGCCAGAAACAGGGGCCGGAGGCTGCCCCGGCTGCTGCTGCTGCTGCTGCTGCTTCTGCCGCTGCTGCTGCTGCTGCTGCTTCTGCCGCTGCTGCTGCTGCTGCTGCTCCCGCTGCAACTCCAACCGCTCACGCTCCACCCGCCGCTGAACCTCCAACCTCTCACGCTCCAAACGCTGCTGCTCCTCACGCTCAACACGAAGAAGGGCCTGGTAACGAGTAGGGTAGGGGTGAGGAGGAGGAGTGGTGTCAGGAGACGAAGAAGAAGAACCAGCTCCGCCCTCGACAGTACCCGGCTGAGCACCCCCAGAGCGAGTACCCCCTGCGACAGCACGACCAGCACCTGTAGGAGGTGTACCCGCACCCCCAGTCGTGGTGCCTCCAGTGGCACCAGCACCAGTCCCAGACCCTCCAGCTCCAGGAACACCACTAGCTCCAGCACCACCACCAGCTCCCGTACCCTTGGAACGGGCAGCTGCAGGAGGTGAACGCTCAGCGCCAACGCCAACACCCCCAGAACGGGCGGCTCCTGTAGGTGCACGAACAGCTCCAACGCCAGCACCCCCAGAGCGAGCACCGCCAGAGCCCTCACCTCGAGCACCAACACCCTCAGAGTCCGCAGTGGCCGGTAAAGGAAGCGCTGACGGCTGCTGCGGAGGCTGTGAGGACGACTGTGGGGAAGGAGGAGAGACCTGGGGGGGTACCGAGGGGGGGGGGGGGGGGGAGTAGCGTGGGACACACCAGACGGAGCGGGAACAGGGGGGGGTACCGGAGGAGCAGGGGCGGGAGGAGGAGGAGCTGGAGCCAGGAAGAGGGGAGGGGGGGGAACCGGGAGACCTCAACTAGGGTACCGGACGTAGTAGGGGACGGACTCGTCGAAACGGACGTCACGAGAGTCAAAGAACCGGTGGGAGGGAGGGTGGTAAAAGGTGAAGTCAGAGGAGTCCTCTAGGAAACCAAGGAAGACACAAGGGGATGGCGCGAGGTGAGATCTTGTCCGCAGAGGTGTCGCGGACAAGAGCCAAGCAGCCCCAGACACTAAACCTCGACGCTACACCAGGGGACCCTGTCCAAAGACTGGTCGGTGAAGCCTCTGGCCGAGAGACACGAGGCCAAAGGTTCAGCTGGTGAGCGGCGTACCGAGCCGCGTAGGGCCACAGAAAATGGGGTGTGCGGGCGTGGATCATGGAGGTGCGGGCAATCTCCATGACCAGGCCTAAGCGGCGCTCAGCAACCCCATTCTGCTGTGGAGAGTCTGGAAGAGTCCAGGACTGGGAGATGCCCTGCTCAGCACAGAATCTGGCGAGAACGCCGGAGCGAAACTCACCCCCACGGTCGGAGTGGAGACAACTGACACGACGACGGCGAGTACTCTCTGCGCCGAGCAGCCACCGGATCAGCGTAGAAGTCACGTCGGACTTCTTCGCCAAAGGGAACACGGTGGTGTACCGAGAGTAGTCGTCAACGACCACCAGAAAGAAACTCTCCCGCTCAGGGCCAAGGCGGGGAGCGGGGCCCCAGACGTCTAAGTGGAGTGTCTCAAAGGGCTCGGTGGCCGGACGAAGGGAGGAGGAGTGAGGGGTGGCACGCAGCCAACCCTGGACACAAGGACCGTAAAGAGGAGCTGGGGACGGCGGGAGCGGCGGAAGGACTTAGGGGAGGCCTAAGACAAGACGCTGACTGGACATAGCGCGAAGACGAGGGAGGGACGGGTGACCAAGGCGGTGGTGCCAGAGGAGGGAGGGGTGGGCAAGCGACCGACACGAGCACGACGCAGCAACGGGACCGGACACAGCAACCTGACTGGACCTGGCTACCTGGTGGGACGGAGGAACCTGACGGGGGTCGGTGTGGAGGGTGTACAGACCGGAGCCCGGCTCCTGGCGAAAAGTGGCCAAGGGGGCGTACGTGTCACCGTCCACACAGACCGCGGTGTCACCAGAAGGCTCAACCCAGACTCCGACGTGCTGTCTCGCCAGGGGGCCCACACCAACCAGGTTCCTAGAGAACGTAGGAACGTGGAGGCCAGTCAGGGAACCGGAAGGAGCAGCCGGGCACGGGAGCGTAGTGGCGTGAGTCGCAATGACCGGTCACGAAGAGGGATCGGCCAGCGCTACAGAGACTGGCGCCGGCAGTGGAGAGAGAGTCGTGCGGTCGCGGAAGAAACAGTGTGAAGCTCCCGAGTCCAGTGTGAAGGAGAGAGACGCGTCCGCCGAGGGAGCACCTGTACTAGTAGCTAAACAAGATCCTACACTAGCACCTACTCTAGCAAATGGCAAAGAGCCTACGCTAGGCACAGGCAAGTACACAGATCCAGGAGCACTATAGTCAACATCAGCATACATGGCATAAGACCTAGCATCATCCATAGTCATATCAAAAACAGAGATACCACGAGCAAGAAGTGTCCCCCAACGCGGCGGCGGGGGAGCGGAGGGGCCGTGGTGGAAGCGGTAGAGGTCGTCGAGACGACTGAAGCAGCGTGCAGCAGAGTGGTCAGGGCGGCCACAGTACGAGTCCCTACGTGGACCCGTAAGGATCCAGTACTCACAGGGACCAACGTCGCGACCGGCCGAGCGAGGTCCCCGACTGGAGGGGGCAGCACTGCGGCCAGTGCTCGGGGGAACCACAGACCTCCACTGCTGCGGAGAGCCCCACGGCTGCGGAGGGCCCCACTGCTGCGGCTGCGGCTGTGGAGGGCGCTGCGGCTGGCCCTGTCGCTGCTGCTGCTGTCCCTGCCGCTGCTGCTGTCCAGGCGGTGGCAGCTGCTGAGAAGCCGGCTGCTGCTGCTGCTGCTGGAACCCCTCACCACCAGTGAAAACTCCACCGTTAAGAGGAGGGCCGTCAGGTCCCGAGCCACCCCCACCACCACTCCCACCACCTGCTCCACCGCCACCGCCACTACCCGCACCACCTCCAGTACCTCCGCCGCCCTTCCCGCCCTTCTTACCGGCCTTGCCACGTTTCTGTCCGCCAGAGACAGAAACAGCCGCCGTCTCCTCAGAGGCAGAAGACGCGGGGGTGGCAAGGGAGGCAGTGAAGGTGGGAAGCTGTGGTACCGCACACCCCTCAAAAAGACGAGGAGGAGGCGCGGAAGAGGCAGAGGCAACAGCGAGGAGGTTACTCTCGATCTTCGAGAGAGCAGTCTCAAGAAGATCGATGGTAAGCTCAGTGGGGTGCTTCAGAAGAAGCGCGTCGCGGGCTGTGGCTAGGCGGTCAGGGAGGCGAGTGACTAGCCAGTGAATAGTGAGCCACATAGGGGGCGGGGCAAGGGCAAGCTGGTCCTCAGTGCAAGCAGCGCGAAAGCGAGCGTCAAGGGAGCGAAGGTGGGTAACGAGGTCAGAGACAGTCTCAAAGGAGGCGAGGTCAGGGTAGATAAAGGGGACGAGGAGGCGACTGAGTGAAGCAGAGGAGGGAGTGGAGTAGCGATCAACAATAGCCTTATACAGATCTGCAGCAGACTCGACCTGAGTGAAGTGGACTGCCTCTGTCGGCGGGAGAAGGTCGGTCAGGGCGAGGCAGGCAGCGGCGTCACGAGACTCCCACACGTCGCGAGCGAGGAACTGGCGCCGGTACTCGGCCTCCTGCTCAGGAGTAGGCGGTGGGGTAGTGGGCAGCAGGCTAGGCTGCGGAGGAGCGGTCTGAGTACCGGACGCGTGTGCGAACAGGTGCACGCCATCCTGCCGCTGGCTCTTAAGGTGGCGCTGCGCCTGCGTAAGCCACGTACTAAAGTCTATGGGTCTCCCCTCAGGGTCAAAACGAAGTACTCGGGAGGTCGCCATAAGGGGCGAAAGTGGGAGAGCGCGGCTGCCAGCCGCGGGAGGGTGAGACAGTCAGTGGCGTGTGGGCAGGCGCACAGGCGTGCAGGCGGGAAGGTGGCGCGGCATGTGGACAGGCAGGCGACACGGCGCGCTGGCCGGCGAGCGGCGCGGCGGGTCCACGGGCGGGCAGCGCTGCGCGCTGGCGTTTGCGCTGGCGGGCGCGCTGGCGCGCGCGTTTGCAGGGCGCGCTGGCGTGCGCGCTGGCGGGGCGCGCTGGCGTGCGTGCTGGCGGGGCGCGCTGGCGGGGCGCGCTGGCGGGGCGCGCTGGCAGGACGCGCTGGCGTGCGCGCTGGCGGGGCGCGCTGGCGTGCGGGCTGGCGGGGTGCGCTGGCGTGGCGCGCTGGCGGGGCGGCGTGTTGGCTAAGGCGCTGGCGGGCCTGCTGGCTAGGGCGCTGGCGGGCCTGCTGGCTAGGGCGCTGGCGGGCCTGCTGGCTAGGGCGCTGGCGGGCCTGCTGGCTAGGGCATGTAGGGCAAACGGGGGGGGGGGGGGGGGGGGGGGGGGGGGGGGGGGGGGGGGGGCACCGAGGCTAGAGACGAAGTGTTAGGAAGGGCGGCGACTAGGTGTGGCCTAGGAACGGCGAACCTACTGCTGATACCATCTCACAAAGTGAAAACAGCGGAATGAGTTAGATTGATTGTGTTGGGGTACAAATGCCTAACCCTAACTGTTTGTACCCCATATAGCATGTCCCACTAGAGGCAAAAACATTTGACAGTCACCGTCTTCTTTCACTTGGCTAGCTTTATCATATCTAGCGATTTCTTGGTTATATCAACAGGATACATGGCTTCATAGTTGTCGTTTGTAATAATCGTGTCTAGTTGCATGCTTAGCTAGGGTGTGTGGCACAGCTGATAGCCTGGGACTCCAAAAAAATGATGCTATGTTCCTCGTATGAACGCTAGAAGGGTATCACTTGATAGAGCTTAAAGCAAGGCTTTGGCTGATGGCTTCGAAACCATTTTCATGCAAGAAAATGTTACACATTGATGGGCGTTAAAGCAACTGACAGTATCCATGGCGGCGCTAAGGCGGAGAGCATTATCATTGTCATACGCGCACTGCACTGAGGGCAGAATTAGCTTTTATCGCTAAAACGAACTCTTCCCATACGGCGTACGTGCTCCCCAAGACACACCTCCTTCCTCCGACTGGTCAACCCTGCATTCCCTCATCCAGCACAGCTCGTTTTCTCTTATCCACCCCATCTTTTTTCCCGCCATAAACTTGTAGGGGGAGTTAGCTGTGTTGGGTGTTATCTGTCATCTGTCCCACAATCATCCAGGCCGGTGTCTAGTGAATTATGCTCCTCATCTGTCGGTGGTTTTCGTACCGCATTCCACATTCGCGACACGGAATGTCTCGAAATTGATCGCTGGCAAGGCGATTCGACGCCGAATCATGTTCGTCCAGATTCAACCTTCTATAAAAAGCAGAGGCGTGATGGATTCTCTCGTAGATTACTCTAACTGGCTAGTGACAGCTTTTACTGCTCCTTCGCTTAAGTACCCTGCTTCGGCGCTCTCGAATATACTCTGTCGAGATTTCGACTTCGGCTAGAATCAGCATCTGAGACGCTACGATCCCAGATTCCGCTCTCCAATCGGTTGCTCGCTGCCCTCCGCTCTCACCTTGGAGCTTTCGCGTTCATCGACTTCACGCCACGCTGCGTCATGGCTTCCACGCGGCGCTTCCTGCTTCTGGCGCTGATTGCGCTCGTCGCCACGGCCAGTGAGTCGCGTTCTCTCGTTTCTTCCCAGGGTCCCTTTCGTCTCGTCATGCTTGTCAGTCGTCTCGAGGTCCGTTCCGTCGACTCTGCGAATCCTCGCAGCACCTTTGTCGAATTGACTACTCGATTCTTGTTACGAGTCGTTTTGATTCGCTCCCCACCCGGGCTCATGTCCGTCCTGTTCCGTCATCCTCCCTCACCGCCTTCCCGTCCCTTCAGACCTCGCGGAAGCCGCCAGCAAGACCCGCTCGCAGGCGACAACAGGCGAGGCGAGGGGCAAGGGTGCTACGGCCAAGGCAGGGGAGGCGAGGGACAAGGCTGCTCCAACCAACAAACGGGCAGGCAGCTCCGGTGCGAGCGGATCGGCTTCTGGAAAGAAAGCAGCCCGCTCGCAGCAGCCCGCAGTGCAGACGGCTGGCAGCAAGCGGCAGGGGCAGCAAGAGATGACGATGGGCGTGAAGCAGCAGAGGACGTTTGACGGCCACGTGTCAGCCAACGGAACTCGCGTGGCGGGAGGGAAGGGGCACACCGTGAATGGCACGAGGCACGTGAACGGCACGAGGGTGGGCGGGCGGCGGGACGGCAGCGGGGCGGCCCACAGCGTGAATGCCACTCGCAGGGCTGCCGTGAACGGCACTGACGGCCGGGGCAGGCCGCAGCGGGGTGGTGCTGCTGGCGGTGGCAGCCGTGCTGGTGGTGCTGGTGCTGGCGGCCGTGCTGGTGGTGCTGGTGCTGGCGGCCGTGCTGGTGCTGCTGGTGGTGGCGGGCGCAAGGAGGGCGGCCGTGCTGGTGGGGGACATGGCGGGCGAGCAGGCAGTGTGATTGGTGAGTGGGATTGCACGACTGTTGCTGACTTATTATGTCCATTCCTTGCTGCAGTGTGTGGTAAGCCGGTGGACTTGACGCCTTGCTTGCTTGTGCGTGGCAGGTGTGGTGGGCGCGCGGATGACCGGCGAGCAGATGGTGGGGTCAGCAGGCATGGCCAATGCCACGGGCCGCCTGGAGCTCACGCTTGTCAAGTGAGCGCCGCTCGCTGCCCTTTCTCTCCGCTTTCTCTTTTGCACCGCCATGGCGCTGCTTCTCCTTTCACTTGCTTATGAGCCCTCCTCTCTCTGCTCTTGCAAACTCATTCCTCTGCTGTCCACACTCCATCTCAGCCCTCCTGGGTTGACCCTTCCTCTTCTCCGCCTTACCCTCCCCTTCTCACCCTCCCTTCCTCAGGACGGCCACGGACATGGACGTGCACTACTCGCTCTCCCTCGCGCACCTCTCCTCCCCCTCCCCTCCCACCGCCGCCTCCATCCACTCAGGCCCCGCCTCCTCCCCCTCTGCCGCACTGCTGCTCGCCTTCCCCGCCTCCGCCTGGACCAACACCACCCGCCCCGTCCATCGCGCCACCAACGCCACCGCTGCTCCCCCCCCTGCGGCTGCGCGCTTCAGCTACGGCGCCAGGGGCGTGTGGGGCAACGCGTCGTCCCTCTCCGCCGCTGCGGGCGGCTCTGTGGCTGCGGCTGTGAGCAGCATTCTCGCTGCCCCCGCCTCCTTCCACGCTCTCATCGCCACCTCCACGTTCCCCCAGGGAGCCGTGCGCGGCCAGATGGGCAACCTTACCCGGGCGGGGAAGTAGCAGCGGGAAGAGGGGGCAATTGACGGGCAAACAATCATCATAACCTGTGGTGGGGAGCAGCAGTGGGGAGGGAAGGAGTAGCGTTATTTTGCAGATTTTTTTTCCAGGGGTAAGGGGACGGGAGATGACTAGCGCTGTTAACATCATCATTATACTACGAAAAAAGAAAAGGAATGTAAAGCCTAAAAACATTTTGTATGAGTTACATTTATAGTTTATATACTGAGTTATCCGCAGACTCTTCTTTTATTGCGCGTAGCACCATCTATTCTTGTCCTCGATATTGCAATCGTCGCCCACCACTCGAATGCACTTTGCTGACTCGACCCCGTTCTTGAGCCGGATACGTCGGAGGTTGACACGTGCCACTGATGGGGACATGTCATTCGCTGAATGGACTAGATTTGGATGCGCACTGGGGCCCTGCCATGTAACGACTTCACGCATAGTCAGCATCTTACTGATCTCGTGAGGCAAACTATTGGTGCTTACGTCCGATTTGATTGGAGTACAGTAACTCTAAATAGTAACTCTTTACTTTGTTCCAATGTTTTTTTCAACGTTTTCTGGGCAAGAGAAGGGGAGTATCTACCCATATTCAAACGCTTCGTGATAACATTGTTGCCTCAGTGCTCAAGAGAATATTGTCTCCACTGGACTGGTGTAGAAGGCGAGGACCTTAACCTTGCTCATGCCTCACCACCACTGGCCATACTTGGTGAGAAACCGCAGCATGGAAAGGGAGCACTCCCATGGGATCGCCCTGAAACCCTCCTTTAAAATGTGGAAAATTGCTGCAGTTTGTTTCTTCTGCCCCTCTAAAACCCCTCGACATTCTCGAGACATCTCTGCTGACGCGGCAGTGCTGCCAGCACGCGCGCGGCGACCAGAGCTCGAATCGGAGGTCGCCTCCTGCTTGCGTGTTTCCGAACATCCTCCCAAATCCACGGCCTCTGCTCCATCCCGCTGTTCCGAAGGATACCCCCAGCTTTCCTCGCGAGGACTAAAGTGAAGGTAAGTTATCCATTACAACACGCTAGCATCTGATTTTCTTCCTCGCCATTTCCCAAGGCCACATTTCCCTCAAGCAGAGGTTAACGCTTGCATTGCATAGCAACTTTCTTCTCCGACCTCTGCTTTTTTTCTTGATGGCCCTCTCGGCTTCCTCTCTCCGCAGTGCCGCTCTCAAGCCCTCCCCAACACTGACCCCGTCGCCCAACCATCTCTCGTCAGACTTCTCCGGTCGCCGCGTCGTCGCATTCCCGAAAGCGGCCGTTTCGCAAAAGTCCCGCGTCGCGCGTCGCGGCGTCGTGAGAATGGGGCTGACGGAGAACGGCCCGTCAGTGGCGGTGGTGGGAGTGACGGGCGCGGTGGGCCAGGAGTTTCTTCAGGTGCTCGCGCAGCGCGACTTCCCGTACAGCTCGCTCAAGATGCTCGCCAGCTATCGATCCGCCGGGAAGAAGTTCGACTTCGATGTAAGTCCCGCTTTCAGGTTCGCGATCTGCTTCAAGGTTCGGGGATCTTTTTAGAGGTTCGGGGGAAGGGCCTCGAGAACTTCGCATGCTTTAAAGGTCAGCCCCTGGATGTTAGTCCTTGGAAGCCAGCTCGTGAAAGTCTGCCCCTGGATAGACTCAAGGCTGGTGCTCGCATGGCCGTCGCCACTTGTGGTCTCAATGCCGTCATTGAGCGATCCACGGCCGCTGGCAGGCACCAATGAGGTTGCGACCAGATCCGTATCCCGCATTCCCCGTCGCGCGCACTTACTCTCTTTCCAGCGCCCTTGTCATAGAACGATCCACGACCGCTGGATCCAATGAGGTGGCGACCAGATCCCCTCAGATTTGTATCCTGCGTTCCCCGTCGGTCGCACTTCCTATCCTCCCGTTCACTTCCACACCTCGTTTGAGAGCCTTAGAGACCGTCTCCCGACTCCACCCGCGCATCGATTGCAGGGCCGGTTGTACACGGTGATAGAGCTCACCAATGCGTGCCCCTCCCCTCGTTGCTTTTCCCTCGACCTGCATAACCTCGTCTCCACCCGTCTCCACCCGTCTCCGCCCGCGCACCAATGGCAGGGCCGCACGCACACGGTGGGGAAGCTCACGACGGCGAGCCTCAACTCGTCTCCACCTATCTCCACCCCTCTCCATCTATCTCAACCCGCGCATCAATGGCAGGGCCGCACGTACACGGTGGAGGTGCTGACGAAGGAGAGCTTCACCTTGTATTTCCGCCTTGCATCCTGCATCGGCTCACCCGTCTGCATCCGTCTGCACCCCTCTTCACTCATCTGCACCCATGTACCAATGGCAGGGCCGCACGTACACGGTGGAGGAGCTGACGGAGGAGAGCTTCAACTCGTCTCTCCGCGTTGCATTCCCCTCGACCTGCGCCAGCTCACCCTTCTCCACCCCTCGCTACCTCTCTCCACCCCTCGCTACCCCTCTCCACCCGTCTCCCCCCCGCACACCACTGCAGGGCCGCACGTACACGGTGGAGGAGCTGACAGAGGAGAGCTTCAAAGGCGTCGACATCGCGCTCTTCAGCGCCGGCGGCTCCATCAGGTAGGCCCTGCCGGCCGTCGCTCGTGCATGTATTCGCCCAGCAGGTTATCTGTGTGTACACCGCTGCTGCTTCAAGGGCGTCGACATTGCTCTCTTCAGCGCTGGCGGCTCCATCAGGTACGACGCCGCGCTGCCGGCTTACGCCCTCCGCCCTTCGCCCTCCTCTCTCCGCTCTCCACTCTCCGCTCTCCGCTCGCCGCTCTCCCCTCGCCTCCGCTCGCCGCTCTCCTCTCGCCGCGCTCCCCTCGCCGCTCGCCGCTCGCCGCTCTCCGGTCGTCATCATGCCTCCACGCTCACGCCTGCGCGCTCACCCATCAGCTGCTGCCGATCCGAGAGCGCGCGACCATCCGCTGCGACCCATCGGTTACAATCTCTTTTGTTCTCTTGATCACCCTCGCGCGCGATGACGCGCGATCGCGTGCGATCATGCTCTGCGACATTCGAAAAACAAACCATGCAATTCGCCCGAATCGGCCAAAGCCTGCTTCCGAAGCGACTAAAAAATAACACGCAATGCAACACGCCCCCCCTCCCCCCTCCCTTCCCCCAATCCCCGTCCGCGCAGCAAGAAGTTTGGGCCAGCGGCGGTGGCGGAGGGCACGATCGTGGTGGAGCGAGCAGCCCTTAGCCCGTGGCCCCCCTCACCCACCCCCTTCCCTTCTTCCCCCTCCCCCATCCCCCGTCCCCCCCATCCCCTTCTTCCGTCCGCGCAGCAAGAAGTTTGGGCCAGCGGCGGTGGCGGAGGGCACGATCGTGGTGGACAACAGCTCCGCGTTCCGCATGACGGACGGCGTGCCGCTTGTCGTTCCCGAGGTGCGTCGGATTGCAGTGCTGGTTAAGGTAATCAAGTTGACGGTGCTCGCTAGTAGCGCCAAAGGAAGCGCATCGGTCGTGGTGGACAACAGCTCCGCGTTCCGCATGACCGACGGTGTGCCGCTCGTCGTTCCCGAGGTGAGCTAGTCACACCTGAAATGCGTTGATGGTGCTCGGAATGCCAAGTGACGAAACGCAGTAGTCTCACTGTGAAGTGGCGCACGACGCGCAATGCACGGCGGTGCAGGGCGGGCTTCAAGTGCTGCTCCTGCTCGCGCCCGCCGCGTCGTGCGCAACCAAGTTATGAAGCCCGTCCAGCTGCTTATGTCGCGCCCGTGGCGTCGTGCGCGAGGACCCGTCGAGCGCACAGCTCATTGCTTACGCCTTCCCCGCAACGTTGCGAAGCCCGTCCAGCTCCGCGCCAATCCAGCTGCGCCACGTGCCCTCGCAAGCCTTCGTTTCGTCCGCTGGCTCCCCCGTTTTCGACCGGCGGAAGCCGCCCTCACAACCCCGCTCCCATGATTTCCCGTCCCCCGCTCTCTCATCTCCCGCACCCCCCCACTCCCCTCCCCTCTCCCCCACCCACCACGTTCCCCATCACCCCCTCTCCCAATGAACCCCGACGCGATTGCGCATGTCAAGCTGGAGGGCGGCGGCGGAAGTCGCGCTCACATTCCGCCAACGCCTTCCGCAAACTCCTTCCCCCTCTGCCCCCCTCTTTCCCTCACACAGGTGAACCCCGAGGCCATGGCGCACATCAAGCTGGGAGGCGGCCGAAGTCGCGTTCACATTCTCCGCCCTCCTTTCCCTTCCCCCCTCCCCCTCCCCCTTTCCCTCCCTCCCCCCCAGGTGAACCCCGAGGCGATGGCGCACATCAAGCTGGGCGGCGGCGGCGCCATCATCGCGAATCCCAACTGCTCCACCATCATCTGCCTCGTCGCCGTGACGCCCATCCACCGCCGCGCCAAGGTGAGGCAACGAGATGGGCGATGGTGAAGGCGGGGAGACTTTTGAGTCGGGGGGGAGGGGAGACGGGGCGAAGGGGAGATGAAGAGTCGGAAAGAGGCGAGACGACGAGAGGGGGGGCGGAGAGAGGGGAGACGGAGAGGGGGGAGACGGAGAGGGGGAAGATGATGAACCGTGCGAGGGGTATGGGTGATGCGGGCTGACTGTCCTCCGTGCCGTGCCTCACAGCTGAACGTCCTACCGCGCTATCCCCAACCAACCACGCTATCCCCAACCAACCGCGCTATCCCCAACCAACCACGCTATCCCCAACCAACCACGCTATCTCCAACCAACCACGCTATCCCCAACCAACCGCGCTATCCCCAACCAACCACGCTATCCCCAACCAACCACGCTATCCCCACCCAACCACGCTATCCCCAACCAACCACGCTATCCCCAACCAACCACGCCTCGCTCTCTCCCACCCCTCCCAGGTCTCCTCCCCTCCCTCGCCTCCCCTCTCCCTCCCTCACCTCACCTCTCCCTCCCTCACCCCACCTCTCCCTCCCTCACTTCACCTCCCACTCTGCCGGTCCCTGACGCCACCTCGTGCCCTGTTTCCGCTCTAAGCACCATGCGATTTCTGAGTCGCTTCAGAAATCACATCGTGTCCTGCTTCCCCTGCTCTGGTGACAGCACCATCCTCCACCACGCACGTACCAGGCCTGCTCTCACACACTCCCTCGTTCCTTTCCCCCATTCCGCCCCTTTTCCCCCCATTCCGCCATTTTCCCCCAGTTTCACCCCTTTCCACCCCACCAGGTGAAGCGCATGGTGGTTTCAACCTACCAGGCCGCCAGTGGCGCGGGCGCGGCCGTCATGTGCTGCACTCACCTTGTTCCCTGGCCCCCCACTTCCCCCCTCCCCCCCCACTCCACCCCACCAGGTGAAGCGCATGGTGGTGTCAACCTACCAGGCCGCCAGTGGCGCGGGCGCGGCCGCCATGGCGGAGCTGGAGCTGCAGACCAAGGAGGTGCGCGTAAAAGGGGGGTTTGGGGGGGAAGGGGGATATGGGGAAATGGGGGATACGGGAAGGGGGATATGGGGAAATGGGGGATACGGGAAGGGGGATATGGGGAAATGGGGGATACGGGAAGGGGAATATGGGGAAATGGGGCGAGGGGCCAAAGAGGGGGCAGCAGCCATGGCGGAGCTGGAGCTGCAGACCAAGGAGGTGTGTGTGGTGGGGGGGCCAAGGGGGGATAGGAGCACGGGGCGCGGGATAGGGGATAGGGGGCCAGGGTTAAGGTGGCCAGTGAGAAGGATGTGGCACGGGATTTCTTTCTTTTCTTTCTTTTCTTTCTTTTCTTTTGTGAGCTGGTAAGACAGCTGGAGCTGCTGATATCACGGACGCCATGAGGTAGCGACGCCAATGGATGGTGTCGTACTTTGACGAGTCACACCATCCCATCACAGACTCCATTCACACATGCTATCTTTCCCATGCCTTCTCCCCGTGCCTACATTCCACTTTAGAGACGTCTCAAAAAACATGCCTTCTCCCCGTGCCTACATTCCACTTAACCCCATACATTGAGGTCGTTTTTGACGCGCCTCAAAAACTTCCCCATGCCTTCTCCCCGTGCCTACATTCCCCGTGCCCATATAACCCTCCCTCCATGCCCCTACCCTGCCCCTGTCCCTGTCCCTGTCCCTGGCTGTGCGTGTGAGAGCAGGTGCTGGAAGGCAAGCCACCCACCACCACCATCTTTGGCCGCCAGGTGACCATGCCATGCCATGCCATGCCATGCCATGCCCCACTTGCTCCTCCTGCTCACCCTGCTCCCTTTGCCCCCCCTGCTCCCTTCAACCTGTTGTCCCCCGTCTGATTGCGAGTCACTTTGGAAAGAAGTGACTTTTGAGTTGACTCAAAAGTTTCCCGCGTCTGATTGCGAGTCACTTTGGAAAGAAGTGACTTTTGAGTTGACTCAAAAGTTTCCCGCATCTGATTGCGAGGCACTTTGGAGAGCTCAGCTCTCGAAAAACTCCAGCTCTGCCCACCCTGCCCTGCCCTGCCCTGCCCTGCCCTGCCCTGCCCTGCCCTGCCCTGCCCTGCCCTCTACCTCCCTTACCCTGTGCCCTCGCTGCTCTGTGCCGGCCTTTTCCTGTGTGCAATCCCCCTTGCTCCCCTTGCCTTTCTCTCCCCCTCCGTGCGCCCAGTACGCGTTCAACCTGTTCTCGCACAACTCGCCCATGACGGCCAACGGGTACAACGAGGAGGAGATGAAGATGGTCAAGGAGACGCGCAAGATCTGGGTGAGTCATTTGCCATGCAGGCATGGGCGGGCGATGTGGGTCACTGTCAAGCATGATTGGAGGTGTGCCGGGCATGAGAGGGAGATCTGGTGGGTGGGCTGTATGGGTGGGGATGAAGAGAGTTGGCATCAGTTTCGAGTGCAGGAACTCAGTTCCAGGAGATGACTGGTGGAACGCCATGTGTTGCCCACTCGTCTCACACCCTGCACTGGGGGCTAACTCAAGATGAGATGAGCCGCACAGTTATCGCCAGATTCTTGTCGCCCATGCGAGCAGCACCTTCTGTCTCACCTCACTCACACCCCACCACTGGCGTCCCCCCACCGCCCCTTCCATTGCACGCCCTTCCAGTCTTCCCCTCGCTCTCTCCATGAAAAGCGGCCCCGCAGTGGCAGTGACAGCCACTTGTATGCGCGTGGCGGTGATGCGTGCTGTGTCACTCAAAGCCCACTCCTGCTGCTCCCCCCTTGTCGCCCCTCCTCTCCACCCGCATCCCCTGTGCATGCAGAGCGACCCCTCAGTGGCGGTGACAGCCACTTGTATCCGCGTGCCGGTGATGCGCGCCCATGCAGAGAGCATCAACCTCACACTCGAGGAGCCGCTGTCTGAGGTGAGGAGGGGAATGGGAGAGGTGTGCTGTGAGGTGATGAGAGGTGATGAGAGGTGTTTGAGGAGAGTCACCTGGCGGGGGTGATGCACGCCCATGCAGAGAGCATCAACCTCACACTCGAGGAGCCGCTGTTGGAGGTGCGGCGGATGGATAAGAGAGGTGTTCTGTGAGATGTGCTGTGAGATGTGCTGTGAGGTGTGCTTTGAGGTGTGCTGTGAGGTGTGCTGTGAGGTGCTTTGAGGTGTGCTTTGAGGTGTGCTGTGAGGTGTGCTTTGAGGTGTGCTTTGAGGTGTGCTGTGAGGTGTGTGATATGAGTGGTGTGATGAAATGTGCGTATGAGTAGGCACCATGCATGCTGGATGCACAAGGGTATTGCCCCTTATGTCCATAAATGCTTGAGCATGGTATGCTACTGTCACCCATACACCTCCCAACCCCATGCACCTCCCCCCCGCATGCCTCTCTGTGCTCCTCGGTCCTGGCAAGTAGAGGCGAAGGAGATTCTGAGCGGTGCAGAGGGGTTGTTCCTCATTGACCTGACTGAGCTGTGCGTCTCCCCATCTGCTCCCCCATGCGCTTCACTCTCCCCCATGCACCTCCATGTGCCCTGGCCCTGCCAGGTTGAGGCGAAGGAGATTCTGAGCGGTGCAGAGGGTTTGTTCCTCATTGATGACCGTGACACCAACACCTTCCCCACGCCACTGGATGTGAGCTTTACCTGATAGCTTTTGAGTCGCTGCCTCAAAGGTCACATCTCGTTGCAATGCCTCTCCTTTTGGTACCACACATGCATCGGCCTGTGAATGCGTCAAGTCACCTATGGGACTTCCATGTGACCCATGCGGATGCATCACACTTCTTGTGATCCACCATCCCAACCCTTCCCAACCCATCCGATTTGCATGTGCCCGCCAGGTGTCCAACAAGGATGACGTGGCGGTGGGCCGCATTCGGCAGGACATCTCGCAACCTGACAACAAGGGGTGAGGTGGAGGGGGTGGTAACAGTGGGGGATGAGGGAGTATGGGGCAAGAGAGCATGGTGAGTGAGCATGGTGAGTGAACAAGGGTGAGGAACATTCGGCAGGACATGTCGCAAGCTGACAACAAGGGGTGAGGTGGAGAGTTGTGGAAGAAGAGGTTGAGGAAGCAGTTGGGGATGGGAGTGTGGTTGATAGTGGGGTTTGAGAGACAGGGGCGGCGAGGTTTAGAGATGCCTCAAGCACCACTTGTAAGGAGTGGAAACGTGCATTTTCGAAACAAGGTGGAGGGAAAGGGGATCACAGAATGAAGTGATTGTCAACTTCGTTCGCTTGCCTCTCTCTTTCTTTTTTGCCTTATCTGCAAGGGAACCGCCCTCAACACCGTACAGATTGCAGAGCTGCTGTTTGTATGCTTTATTCCTCACACTCCCACACTCCCTCCATCCCTTCCCCAACCACATCAGTCTGCACCTGTTTGTGTGTGGCGACCAGATCCGCAAGGGAGCGGCCCTCAACACATCAATGCTGTGCAGATAGATTTGTATTTTCCTCATCCACCTACCCCCCTCCCTCCCACACCAGCCTGGACCTGTTTGTGTGTGGAGACCAGATCCGCAAGGGAGCGGCCCTCAACGCCGTGCAGATTGCCGAGCTGCTTGTCAAGAAGGCTGGCGCTGCGTGATGGGAGAGGCATAGCGGGCGTTGTGCGGCGGGCATAGCGTGATGGGCCAGGCATGACGGGCGTGCTGTGTAATGGGCGTGGCATGGCAGGGCTTGTGTGAAGGGCATAGTGTGAGGGATGCTATGTGAAGGGTAGGGCAAGTTAGCAATTAGGGCAGTAGAAGGCGATCATTATTGTGTGATCCACAGACTGCACGGTGTAGGGTAGGGAGTGTGCTTGGAGGGTGTAGCTTCATTGGTTTGCCAATTGTAGTGGTGCTGTTTCTCTGTTGGCTTATAATATTTGGGTATGTGTTATTGCAGACGCTACCGTAAGCCCCCGGATAGAAGCGCAGGCCTCGGATAAGCGCCGGCGCTTATAAAAGGATGAGGGCGCTTATATCCGCTCCTCGATTATAAGCGCACCCTTGGAGCCTTACGGATTATAAGCGCACCCCCTAATGCCGTACACATTATAAGCGCCACCTTTTTGAAAATTGCAATTTCAATTTTAAGCAATTCTAATTACTATCCTTTTGCTATTGTACAATGTCTCAAAATATGCTACTAAGTTTCGCATTTTCTGCATATTCTACCACATTTTAAAATCATGCTACATACCGTCATACCCCGGATATACCCCCATGGGGGGCACTAATAAAACGTGTTTTTTTTAGGGGGTGGGCTTATAATATAGTAAATTTATAAGCGCCGGCGTTTATGTTATGACAAAAATGAAATTTGTTTTTAAATATACCAAATCGAAGCATTCACAAAGGCGAATTCACCTGAGTCGAGAACGTTCGGAACTGTGCATGCTATGCGCGTGAAACGGCCAACAAGGCGTGGCAACACGCCTTCCACGCCTTGTTGGCCAGGCCAGGTTCATCGAACGTGAACCTAGCGCATGCCTGCGCACACGTACCTCGCATCACAGCGGCCCAATCAGGGTTGCATGCGATCGTGGGCACGTCGTGGTTCAGCCACGGCGTGCCCATCAACAGCAAGATACCCTGCCACCGAGGCAAAGAGCTGCCCAGCTCAGCTCCTCTGCGGGGAATCTTGGCTGTGGCCACACTTTCCCCGCAGAGGAAGCCGGGCCGCGAAACTGAAGGGGTCTCGGGCGAGGGCTTCATACGGCCCTCATTGTCAACGTTTGGTTCAGTTTCTTTCGTTCGTTTGGCCTGCCTTGGCCATGGCGGGCCTTTCAGGCACGCATTTCTTGTTCCGCCGCCAGCCTGCTGCTAGAGAAAGAACCCGCCAAGACACCAGTGACTGGTCTCAATGGCAGAGGCGCCCTGCGCCCGTCCCTCAGTCACAACCAGTAGCGCCTCCCATTCCTCCAACACCTCCTACGCCTCCTACCCCTCCCGCTCCCCCGGCGCCTCCGATTCCTCCCGTTCCTCCGTCCCCTCCTGACCCGCCTGCTGTTGGTGTTCCGCGACAGGGGGTTCTGCAGCTTCTCCTCCCCCCTGGCTACTCGGCGTTCGACGCCTTCCTGTCCGAGCCTGACCGCAGCGGCGGCGAAGGATCTTCCTCCGCACCGGAGCCACGGTGGGGAGCCCCGGCTGATTGCCCGTTGGACGAATCCGCTACCGGTGCCGACGACGACGTGGAGTTCTGGGCTGCTGACGGTCTCCCCGAGCACCTTCCAATTCCCTCTTTTCCTCCTCCGAATAAGAAAAGGCCTCACCCATCTCGCGATAATCGTGATGCCCGTCCTCCCTCCCCCAGGCACAAGCCGTCAACTCACAAGCGCAACAAATACACGTCGCAGGAGAAGCTGCAATGGATTCTGAAGCTCGAAGCCGGCGACATGAGTGTGCGGCGCATGTCTCGCGTATCCGGCATCTCCCGAAGGTGCCTCACGGAGTGGAAGAACCGCAAGGCTGAGCTTGAGGGCGCGCACGGTGCACGATGTCGCCTGCACGGCCGCGGAAGGAGCTCGTGGTATCGCGACATGGAAGCGGAGGTGTACCGTCGGTTTCTCGCCCACCGCAAAAAGTGCCTCGCCGTCTCCATCGCACGACTTCAAAAGTGGTCGCACGAGGTGATGAAGGAGCTACACCCAGGTGAAAAGTGGGCCGGCTCTCAGCGGTGGACTCAGCGATTTCGCCGCCGCTGGAACCTGACGACCAGAGCGAAGACCCGGGTCGGCCAGAAGCTCTCGGCAAGTGAGTTTCATGGCCGTGTTCATGTGTCAATGTGCTCTCGATACACGATTCTTACTCTGTGTTTGTGCTTTCTGTTCCTCCCATCCCGTGTCCCAGACTGCGAGGATGAAGTGAGGAACTTCTGGGCGTTCGTGCGTCACTCCCGCCGCCAGTACCGAATCGAGCTGCCGTGGATTCTAAACGCGGACCAGACGCCACTCTGGCTCGAGATGCCATCCGAACGCACCGTTGAAGAGGTTGGCGCGCGCTCCATCCCCGTCCGCAGCGGCGGCTACCAGAAGGAGCGGGTCACAGTCATGCTCGCCTGCACCGCCAGCGGGGAAAAACTGAAGCCGTGGGTCTTCTTCAAAAGGAAGACCGTCCCGAAAGGAGACTTCCCTTCAGGTATGCACCACACGTCGATTGCGCCGTGGCATGTGTGTTTATAAATTTTCTCTAACATGGTGGTTTTGGTGTGCAGATATCCACGTGGGGGTCCATCCCAACGGGTGGATGGACGCGGACGGGGTCATCGAGTGGCTTGACGGGGCGGTGAAGCCGTACATCAACCCCAAGTTCGGAGTCCGCCCCAAGAAGGTTCTGCTCGTCCTCGATTCGTACCGCGGGCACCTAACCCCGGAGGTGAAGAAAAAGTTTGGCGAGCTCAACGTGGTCCCTGCGGTCATCCCTGCTGGCTGCACCTCGGAGGTTCAACCCCTCGACGTCGCGGTTAACCGCTCCTTCAAGGCCGCCGTCCGCCAGCTCTACCAGGAGTGGTTTGAGCGTGAGGGGGTCGACAGCCTGACGAAGAAAGGTGAGATGTGCAGCCTGTAAGTTTGTGTTTCCTTTATTTAACTCCCTCTAACTTTGTTTCTGGATTTGCGTGGCAGGCAACATCAAGAAGCCTCCTGTCGAGCTGACGCTCAAGTGGATCTCGGCGGCCTGGAAGTCCGTGCCCAAGGAGCTCATCCAACGGGCGTTCCTCACCTGCGGCATCAGCAACGCCCTGGATGGGTCCCAGGACAAGCTCTGCCTGCAACACAGGCGAGATGAGCTCGAGGGCGAGGAGGTCGACATGGATGATGAAATTGCAGCAGACGGCTTCTTCTGCAACAACGTGGAAGAGCCTGAGTCGGACTCTGACGCCGACCCAGATGACCCCACTACGGCAGATGATCTGCGAGGGTAGATAGAAAATGGTCAAGCCTATGTGAGGCTTGTAGGTAGAAGTACATGAGATGTAAATTGACTATTAGATGTTAAAATAGTGTAAAAAAATGTTTAGATGTAGGTAGATTTGTTTAAATAGTGTTAAAAAGATGTTTAGATGTAGATTTAATATTGTTAGATATCTTCAAAATATAAAAACACTAAAAACAAAGGGGGGCGGTTATAATGTGTACAGCACAGGTATGCGGTTATAATCTGTAAGCCTTTTAGGTATGCGCTTATAATCGAGCACCGGATATAAGCGCCGGGCGCCGATTAAAAGCGCCAGGCGCTTATCCGCGGGTGGCGCTTATATCCGGGGTATGACGGTACCTACTCTACCTACACAACCTAGACATCCTCCTCAGCAGTGGCGGTGCCTTCCTGGGCGGTCTCACCATCCGACTCTGGCTCGTCTACGTTGTTGCAGCAGAATCCATCTGCTGCAATCTCGTCGTCAAGTTCCACTTCGCCCTTGACGGCGTCCCGCCGGTGCTGCAGGCAAAGACTGTCCTGAGACCCGTCCAAGGCGTTACTGATGCCGCAGGTGAGAAACGAGCGCTCGATCAACTCCTTGGGCACCGACTTCCAGGCCTTGGAGATCCACTTGAGCGTCAGCTCTAGTGGTGGCTTGCGGATATTGCCCGCCACACGTAAAAAGATCCATTTGTTAGAAGAAGGTCAATAATGAAAAAACAATCAGGCCTAGAAATTAAATCTCACCTCTTTCGGTCAGGCAGTCAATGTCAGAAACACGAAGTGGTTTGACTAAGAGAAAGTTGGAGTACAAGTATCAAAACCCTAGAATTGTGTACCCCCTAAAGGCTAACCCACTGTAGCCTACACAACAATAACATAAACATGTACAATGTTTGACACACCCCCATAGGCAAAGTGGGGGAGAGCAAGGGGTCACAAGACCAGTCAAGAAAGGCAAGCAAGCTCAGGGTGGATCACAATGTCACCACACATTCTGAGCACAAGCAAAGGGTCACAAGGCCAGTTCACATGCAGAGGCATATTTGTAGTACAAACAGCACAATGATCTATATCTAGCAAGCATGCAGGTATATATATATATATATATATATATATATATATAGATCACAGTACAGGCAGAGTCTACAACAGGTGAGGAAAAGTGGGAACAGCCCTAACAAAGTGCAGAAACGCTGATGATCACTAGGCGGAAGTGCCTTGGTGAATATATCAGCAGTGTTGGCCTGAGTGGCCACGTAACGCAGACGAAGCTGACCACGCTGCTGCAACTCTCGAGCCAGAAAGTACCGCAGAGCGATGTGCTTCGTTCTATGCTCCAGTCTGTGCTCCTCACACAAGGCAATGGCAGCCTTGTTGTCGACGTACAGAACTGGAGGAGAACGAGGCCGCTCTCCAAGGTCGGTCAGCAGGTAGGTGAGCCAGCGTAACTCCTGAGCAGCCATGGCTGTGGCGTAGATCTCAGCCTCACAACTGGAGCTGAGAACAGAAGACGAGTGAGTAGAACGCCAAGAAACAGAACCAGAGCCAAGGCTGAAAGTGTAACCCTGTGACGACCGCTGCGTAGCCTGGTCGTCAACCCAGGAAGCGTCTGAGTGCCCAGTGAGGACCACCTCTCGCCGTCCTCCAAGCACGAGCCCCATGCCCGATGTACTGCACAAGTAGCGCAATACCCTCTTTGCAGCATCCCAGTGCACCTTTCGGTGCCTGCCAGGAGCCACGTAGCGGGCCAGAAGGCCAAGAGGGTACGCGAGGTCAGGTCGAGTGCAAGTCATCAGGTACATGAGGCAACCAACTAGCTCTGGGTAAGGACCACTCGGCTCTACGGACTCATCCGAAGGCAGAGCTGAGAGCGAGTGACCTATAGCCAGAGGAGTGGCCTGTGCTGAGGACCAGGTGAAGCCGAAGCGCTGAAGGACCTGCTGCACCATGTGTGACTGAGTCAGTGTGATGGTGCGGCGTGCTCTGTCCCGGGTGATCTGCAAGCCAAGGTAGCTGCGCAGTTCACCCAGGTCTGTGCACGTGTGTCTCTTCTGCAGTTCGGACTTCACGTGGGCGAGAGCCTCAGTGTCAGCAGTGGCAAAGACCAAGTCGTCGACGTACACGAGGATGTAGAACGGCGGCAGTGAAGTGTCGGAGCGCAGAAACAGCGACGGGTCAGCAGTAGAAGGCGCGAACCCAAGAGCCGCAAGTGTAGTCCTCAGTGTGTCGTGCCACTCACGTGGCGCCTGGCGGAGACCGTAGACCGGCCGGCGGAGGCTCCACTGGGTACCAGGAGGAAACGACCCAGTGAAGCCAGGAGGGCGGCGCAGCCAGATCTCCTCGTGCAGACTGCCCTGCAAGAAAGCTGTGCTGAAGTCAAGAGAGTGAAGCTCGTAGTCACGCTGAGCGGCAACGTGCAGTAGTACCCGAAGAGTAGTCATCTTCGGGGTGGGGGAGAAGGTCTGAAAGAAGTCAACTCCCTCTCGCTGACTGAAGCCTCGTGCGACGTAACGAGCCTTGAAGACAGGCGGAGAACCCGGCGGCCGCTTCACCCTGAAAATCCACATGCCACTGACGATGTTCGCCCCAGGAGGGGGAACGTCGTCGACGTAAGTGCCAGTGGACTTCCAGGATGCCATCTCTGCGTCCATGGCTGCCTGCCACTGAGAGGAGTAGGGACCCGCGATCGCCTCAGCGTAAGATCGCGGGGTAGGGATGTCTATAGCATCCGGGTCTCCCTCAGGGGCAAGCAGCATGGCCACGAGATGAGGCGCAGCGGCTGCAAGAGCACACTCACCCCCGACGGACGGAGGACAGACAGACTCAGACTCAGCAACAAGGCTAGCAGCGTAGTCTAGACGACAGGCAGCAGCAAAGTCAACTAGCTCAGCGACCAAGGCAGACGCAGCAGCAGACTCAAACGAGGGGTCAGTGACAACAGTGGCTAGCAGACGCGTGACAGTAGGGTGCTCAGCACGAAACCGGTCAGACTCAGGGTCCGGAACGTGAGGCAAAGACGACGCAGGAGGGGACGGCAGAGGAAAAGACTGCGAAACAGAGGAAGAACGATGAACGACAAGGCGCGTGCGGGGGGCAGACGGCGACCGCGAACGTGGACCACGACGAACGGTGCGACCAGAGCGAACTGGCGAGACAGGACGCGACGCAGGCTCACGACGCTCAGTAAGACCTCCTGACTGCTCAGTGTAAGGAGAAGGAGCAGGAAGCGGTGAGTCAGGCAGGAGGGGAAGACCGGTAGAAGACGGAAGACTAAGAACCTGGTGAAGGACAGAGTCAGGAGGTGGCAGAGACGACGGAGACGGTGGAGCGAAGAACAGGCGCGTCTGTGTAGTGTCACCAGCACCAGCAGCTCCAGCACCCACAGCAGCTCCCGCACCTCCAGTAGCTCCACCACCCCCAGCAGCAACTCCTCCAGGACCGTCTCCACTAGCCGCAGCGCCTCCAGAACCAGCACCCCCAGTCGCAACGTCTCAAGGAGGAGGACCCTCAAACACAGTACCACCAGCCCCAGCAGCTCGAGTACCAGCGGTACGAGCACCTCCGGGACCAGCGACGTGGGCACCCCCAGGAGACAACAAACCAGCACCACCCGCAGCTCCAGTGACGTCAGTGGAAGCAAAGCCAGGAGCAGGGTCCCGAGCCACAGGAGCGCGACGCTGACGGCGACCGTACCAGTCGCGCAGCTGCTGGGAGGTGAGATGTACACGCGTACGAAGGCGGCTACTCCAAGGAGACTGCGCAACAGCAGACTCAGAACCCGCAGCTCCAGTGTCCGTAGCAGCTCCAAAACCGCCAGCTCCAGTGGTAGCACCGGCAACTCCAGAACCTCCAGGCTCAGCACCCCCAGTCTCCGCACCCCCAGGCTCAGCACCCCCAGGCTCAGCACCCCCAGGCTCCGCACCCACAGGCTCAGCACCCGCAGGCTCAGCACCCCCAGTCTCCGCACCCCCAGGCTCAGCACCCCCAGTCTCAGCACCCCCAGGCTCAGCACCCCCAGGCTCAACACCCCCAGACTCAGTACCCCCAGGCTCAGCACCCCCAGGCTCAGCACCCCCAGCAGTACCACCCGCAGCAGCACCTGAGTCACCTGTGACCTCGACAGGCTCAGCGACGGGAGGAGGGTCTACCTGAGAGACACCTGAGGGAGCAGGACCCTGAGGGGGAAGGGGGTCTAGGGAAGGGGGACCTGGAGCGAGGAACAGCGGCGGGGGAGGGAGGGGGGCAGTGCGGTAGGGGAAGAGACGGTAAAAGGGTACCGACTCGTCAAAGGTGACGTCCTGAGAGGCAAAGACACGGCGCGAGGTGGGGTGGTAAAACTGCCAGCCAGGCGCGTCAGGGACAAAGCCAAGGAAGACGCAGGGAACGGCACGGGAGGAGAGCTTGTCCGCGGACGTATCGCGAACAAGGGCTCGGCATCCCCAGACACGGAACACCGACGCATCGCCAACCTCCCCCGTCCAACGCAATGTGGGCGAGGTCTCCGGAACAGAGACACGGGGCCAGAGGTTGAGCTGATGCGCAGCGTACCGCACTGCAAACGGCCACAGGAAATGGGGGGCAGCCGCATGGATCATGGAGGTACGAGCGACCTCCATGACTAAACCAATGCGGCGCTCAGCAACCCCATTCTGCTGTGGGGAGTCCGGAAGAGTGAAAGTCTGGCGGATGCCGTGCTCCGCACAGTAGGCAGCCAGGAGGGCGGAGGAAAACTCACCACCCCTGTCAGAGTGCAGACGCAGGACGGGAAAGTCCGACTGGAACCGCTGGCGGAGCTGGAGACGAGCAGCGCGGATCCAAGGGATCAAAACATCAGGGACCTCACCCTTGGTGCGCAAGGGGAAGACCGTGGTGTAGCGCGAGTAGTCGTCGACGACCAGCAGGAAGTACCGCTCGTGGCCCTGTCCCCGGACGCGGGCTGGGCCCCACACGTCCAGGTGAAGAGTCTGCAAAGGAGCCTCTGTGGGAGGGAACGAGGAGGAGTGAGGGGTGGCGCGCTGCCGCCCCTCGACACAGGGAAGACAAGGAGGAGCAGGCGAGGGTGGGAGGGGAGGGAGAACTCTGGGAAGACCAGAGACAAGGTAACGGGAGTGCATGCCACGAAGGCGCTGCACGGAGGGGTGACCAAGGCGGTGGTGCCAGAGGACGGTCTGGTGCGACAGGGAGCGACACGAGCAGGGAGCCGACAGCTGACCTGACGCAGACGCAGACGCAGCTACCTGAGGGGACTCAGTGGTCAGTGTGTACAGGTCGGACCCCGGCTGCCGAGTGAAGGTAGCCAGGTGGCGACCCGTCCGAGCACACGTACAGTGGGTCACTCGCTCATAGGCAGGGGTGAACTGGTGAACACCCCCGTCCTGGAGAGCAGAGCCCGCCACCAAGTTCGTAGAGAACGAGGGGAGGTAAAGACCCGACAAAGTGCCAGACGGGGCCGCAGGACAAGGGAGGACAGTGGAGGAGGTCGCAAGGACCGGGCCCCCAGAGGGGTCAGCAAGGGAGACAGCAACAGGCCGAGCGAGTGGCTCAAGGACTGTGCGGTCATGAAAGAAACAGCGGGAAGCACCTGAGTCCAGGGTGAAGGTGTGCAGTGCTGTAGCAGACTCAGTACCAGCAGAAGTAGACGCACTAGCACCTAGCGCAGCAGCCATACCAGTACCAATACCTGGGTCAGGCGGCACACTCAGGTAACAGTCACCCTCAGCACTAATAGTCAATGCATACATGGCAGCAAGGATAGCATCATAATCAAGAGCAAAGATATCAATTCCCTTCCTAAGCAGATCAGCCCAGCGAGGCAGCTCAGAGGCGTCAGGGAACTGCTCGCGCCAGGCGTCATCGAGGCGAGAGAAGCAGCACTGTGTCGGGTGGAACCTCCTACAAGTCTGGCCAGTGCGATCACCTGTGCAGATGACGTACGAGGAAATGCCCCCACCCCCAGACCCCCCACGCTGAGAGTACCACTCACGAAGCTGCTGGGGCGAGGGAGTCTCGCCAGGACGCTGCTGCGGCTGCCTCTGGCCACCTCCGAACCCCCCACGCTGCACCGCTCCACTGCGCCCGCCACCCGCCCCACCACCGCCACTACTGCCACCACCTCCTCCACCACCCCCACCCCCACCACCGCCGCCGCCGCCACCACCCCCTGCGCCGCCACTGACCCCCCCACCACCCGCACCACTCCCACTTCCGCCACCACCCCCGCCCCCCCCTTCCCCTCCACCGCCGCCGCCCCCACCTCCACCTCCACCACCCTTGCCCCCCTTGCCCTTGCCGCTCTTGCGCCTCCCACTGGGAGCAGACGCAGTCCCGACTCCCTCAGCACCGAGGTAGTCGACAGCAGCAGCAGATGCAATGGAGGGGAGGAGGGGGGAGGGGGAGCACCCTTCAAAGAAGGGGGTGCGAGGGTCACCACGAGAGGCACCTACAGCTACAATACTCTTCTCAGCTGCTAGGAGTTCCTTCTCGAGGAGGTCGACAGTGAGGTCAGTGGGGGAGAGAGCGAGAAACTGGTCCCTGACAGTGCGAAGGGAGTCAGGGAGGCGGGTGACAAGGTGGTACAGTGTGAGGTACATCGGGGGGGGGTTCTTGGCGAGGAAATCGGGGGGGAGCGCGGCACGGTAGCGGAGGTCACTGGTACGGAGGTGGGTGATGAGGTCAGCGACAGTGGCAAAGGCGGACAGGTCGGGAAAGAGGTAGGGCAGTGAGAGACGGCCTATAGTAGCAGTGGCAGGGGAGGAGTAGCGCGCGACTACGGCGTCGTACAGTTCCTTGGCGGTCTTATGCTGGCCAAAATGCTCGCGCTCATCTAACGGCAGGTGGCTGCGAACGGCTAGGCGAGCGTGAGCGTCACGGGTCTGCCACTGCGAGCGCAAGGTGCTATCAGCATCAGCAGCAGGTGCGGGAGCGGCGCCGGACGTGTGGTCATAAAGAGAAATATCGTCCTTGGCGGTGATCTGAAGGTAGAGGTGAAGGTCATCGAGCCAAACATCGAACTTAATCGGGCGGCCCTCAGCGTCAAAGGTAAGTACAGTAGGACTGGCCATAGTGGCGAGAGCAGTAGGAGGAACAAGAGCAGTAGGAACAGTAGTAGTAATAGTTGCAGTTGCTGCAGGTGGGGCACAGTAGGGCGGCGCGGCTCGGCTAGGGCGGCGCGGCTCGGCTAGGGCGGCGCGGCTCGGTTCGGGCGGCGCGGTTCGGTTCGGGCGGCGCGGCTCGGCTGGGCTACGCGGCGGTGCACGACGGGGGGGGGGGGTCGTGCGTGCGAGCGGCTGTAGCTGGCGGGCCGTGGCTGTGTGCGGGCCGGACTAGCGCGCGGGCGGCAGCCTAGTGGGGAGTCGCGGCGGCCTAGGGGCGGGGCTGCGACCCTCTGAGGGGGCTGTCGACGGGCGGCTAGGGGCTGCTCGCGGGCGGCGCCGGGCGCGTGGGCGGTTAGGGGCCGTCGCGCTCTAGAAAAAAGGCCGCGCGCGGGCCGCTAGTGGGTGACGCGCGCGAAAAAAAAAAAGGTCGCGCGCGGCACTAGCGAGCTGCGCGCGTGCACGAGGAGGAAGCGAGGCGCACGAGGGCGCACTAAGCAAGGCGCTCGAGGGCGCTTATGGCGGTGGGCCCTTAGGTAATCGGTCCTAGGACTAGGACCTAAGCTCTTAATACCATGTCAGAAACACGAAGTTGTTTGACTAAGAGAAAGTTGGAGTACAAGTATCAAAACCCTAGAATTGTGTACCCCCTACAGGCTAACCCACTGCCTACACAACAATAACATAAGTACAATGTTTGACAGTCAACACCCTCGCTCTCGAACCATGCCTGGTACTGCTGTCGCACAGCTGCTTTGAAGGAGCGGTTCACCGCGACGTCTAGGGGCTGCACCTCCGATGTGCAGCCAGCTGGTATGATGGCCGGCACGATACGCAGCTCGCCGAATTTCGCCCTCACTTGATCAGTCAGGTGCCCGCGGTAGGAGTCAAGCACCAGCATCGCCCTCCTGCTGCGCACTCCGAACCTCAGGTTGACGTACAGGCCCACCGTACCGTCGAGCCACGCGAGGACGCCGTCCGCGTCCATCCACCCGTTGGGATGTGCGGCGACCACGACATCTGCACATCCGCACAACATTGAGAATTGCGTCAGTTGCAAAAAAAAAACAACACTTGCAAATCCTACCGGGACTGAAGCTGCTCGGCTTACCGGAGGGGAAATTCCCCTTTGGAACTGTCTTGCGCTTAAAAAACAACCAAGGCTTGAGCTTCTCGCCGCTGGCGGTGCAGGCGAGCATCACCGTCATGCACTCCTTTTGATAGCCGCCGCTGCGGATGGGCACGGAGCGGACCCCCACCTCCTCGACCGTGCGTTCAGCTGGCATTTCGAGCCAGAGCGGGGTCTGATCCGCATTAATGATCCAGCGGTTGTCGATGTCGTACTGTCGGCGGGTGTGTCGCACGAACTTCCAGAAGTTCCGCACCTGCGTCTCGCACCCTGGAAGGAACGGGGAGGCAGAAACGATAAAAAAACATTAGCACATCGAACGGGAAGAGCAACAGGGATAAACAAGAGCGACGTCAACAACAGACTCACCGGAGGAAAGTTTCTGGCCGACACGGGTCTTCGATCGGGTAGTGAGATTCCAGCGGCGCCGAAAACGCTCGGTCCACCTCTGAGATCCCGCCCACTTTACCTCAGGATTCAGGCTCTTCATCACCTCTCGCGACCACTGCTGCAGGCGGCCGACCGACACTGCGAGGCACTTTTTTCGGGCGGCAAGTACTCGTGAGTACACCTGGATCTCCATGTCGCGGTACCACGACGACCGACCACGCCCGTGAAGACGCTTGCGAGCCCCATGCGCGCCCTCCAGCTCATCCTTCCGCGATTTCCACTCTGCCAGGGACTTTCGAGAGATACCAGTGTCGCGCGCCATCTTCCGCACACTCACAGCACCGGACTCCAGCTGTGAAATCCAGTGCAGCTTCTCCTGAGAAGTATAGGAGTGGCGCTTGTGCCTTGAGCGCCTGCTCCTGGGAGACGGGGGGCGGGCATCACGATTCTGGGTGGAGGGGTGGGGCCTTTTTTTATCGGGCGGGGGAAAACTTGGGACAGGCAAGTCCTCGGGAAGACCGTCTGCCGCCCACCACTCAACGTCATCTTCGGCATCGGTGGCAGATTCGTCGTGCGGGCAGTCTTCCGGGTCTCCCCAGCGTGGCGAAAGACCGGGACCGGTTTCATCTTCGTCGCTGCGCTCGGGCTCGGGCTCGGGGTCGGGCTCGGAGATGTACGCGTCGAAGGCAGAGTAGCCGCGAGGGAGAAGCTGCAGAACGGGCACACCGTTGATGACGACGTTAGGAGGAGCGGGAGGAGCAGGAGGCGCAGGAGGAGCAGGAGGCGCAGGAGGAGCAGGAGGCGCAGGAGGAGCAGGAGGTATGGGAGCTGGGCGACTCTGCCATTGAGTGTAATCGGGAGTCTTGGCAGCATGACCTTGGCGGTTAAAGAGAAAATGGGTGCCTGGAAGGCCCGCCATGGCAGTGGCTGGCCGAGAGAAACAAGAAACCTGGAAAAAACGGTGAGAATGAAGCCTGTTTCAAGCCCTCGCCCGAGACCCCTCCAACTTCGCGGCCCGAGATCCCCCCGCAGAGGAGCTGATATGGTGAGGTGTGGGCGTTGTTGGAAAGGAATCTTGCCGCATAAGCCTGGTTCGTGGTTGTTCTGCGTCGTGGTTGGCACGGCCATCGACCCTGATTGGGCAGTCCTACACTACACAGCGTGTGCGCTGGCATGCGCGAGATTCATGTACGGTACGATGAATCTGGCCAGGCCAACAAGGCGTGGCGGCAGTGATGCCACGCCTTGTTGGCCATTTGACGCGTTTTTCATGCACGTGTACGAACATTCTGGATGTGGATAGAATCCCCTTTTGAAACAACTTCAGTTAGATGTAAAAAAAACATATTTCACATTTGCCATTTTATAGGCGCCGGCGCTTATAAAAATCCTCAATTATAAGCGCACCCCCTAAAAAACAGTGTTTTATTACAACCCCAGGGGCGCTTCTATCCGGGGGCTGACAGTAATCGATGGTACAGTACAGTGTTATCCCTGTAAACAGCTATCATTGGTGTGATGCCCAGGGCAGATGTTTTACAAGATTGCACACACTGACAATTGGTTACTACGCTACCGTACTAAGTACCTTGACGGTTGACCCGCTAGCATGTTAAATCTGGTACAATCAGAACAGGCCCTCAGATATCAGGGAAAAAACCCTGAAATTCTTTCAAGGTATTTTTTTGTACCTACACTGATTTTTCAGTGTTCAAATTTCAGAGAGACTGATTTTTCAGCTTTTTTTCTCTAAGAGGACTGATTCTTCAGCCTTGTATCGAAGTTTACACTAAATACACATTCTCAATCCCTGCTGTAAGACACCCGAGAATGCCAGGTAAGAACCATATCTTCATTTTTCTGGGTTCGAATAGCCTGAACTGTCTCAGTTGTTGGTGAATTCGCCATCAAAGGGAAAGGTACCCGGTTGTTCGTGTCTCGCAGCTGCCATGATGATTCGTAAGGTCAGCATTCATAACCAAAATAACATGTGAATGAAAATTAGGCTTCTTTTTTCGGAAACCCTGAAAATTCGGACTTTTTTTTTTTTAGGATACTGATTTTCAGCCTTTTTAACATAGGGACCCTGATGCATCAACGTCCCTAAAAGTGAATCTGAGGCCTTGATTATCAGAACTGTAGGATGGTCAGGCAGGGATGAACTCAAGTGTGGTTCAGTAGCAGCCTGATGTTAAACAGGCTAGGCGAAAACGAGAAATAGGCAAAGAGGATTTTGACTAACAAGCATAGGGATACATATAGCAAACCCTAGAAGGGCTGTACTCGCTATAGAGTACCCCACTGCAGGCTAGACAACCATTACATTCTGACACACCCCCATAGTCAAAGTGGGGTACAATCAACACAACAAGCAGGCAGAGCAGTAAGTTCACAAATATAAGCAAAGCTAGAGGCTATCACAGAGGGCAAGTGAGGAGGAGGAGAAACTGTGGGAGCAAGAAGATGAGAGGCGACGGCTGAAGCTGCAGACACACGGGCAGCAGGAGTGTGCCGCACTGTCGCTACCAGGCTAAACCCGGACTACACGGCGACAGGGGGTCGCAGCTGGCTCGCTGTGCTCCCAGGAGTGCACACACTGTAGCTACCGGGCGCAGAGCCCCGGACTACTCAGGCCACAGGGGGTCGTGGCTCCCTGGACTTCAGGCGCTGCGGACGACAAGTCGACGGCCTCCTCTCAAATTCCCCAAGCTGTCCCACCCCCTTTTCACACACCCCCTGCTGTACCCCTAGCAGCGCTCGCACTACACCCCCTAGCGCCACTCCCTCGGCTCCCACACACCCACCCCCCTCAGCGGCAGCTGCAGCAGTGGGAGACGGAGAAGGAGGAGGAGGAGGGGACGGCGCACACACCCGGCACCCCCATACCCGCCACCCCCAAACCCTAAACGCAGGCGGCGCGTAGGGGCGGCGTGCGAGCGGAAGGGGGGCGGGGCGCGGGTCCCTGGGGAGCTGCTACGGGCGCCGGGTAGGGCGGCTCGCGGGCCCCCAGGGCGCCTCGACGGGTGACGGGAGGGGGCACGACGTGCGGGCCCCCAGGGCGCCGCGATGGGCGACGGGAGGGGGCGACGCGCGGGCCCCCAGGGCGCCGCGACGAGGCGACGGGATAGGGCGGCCCGCGGGCCCCCAGGGCGCCGCGATGGGCGACGGGAAGGGGAGGCGACGTGACGGGCCTGCGGGGCGACGCGACGGGCTCCTGGGGGCGACGCGGCGGGCTTGCGGGGCGACGCGACGGGCTCCAGGGGGCGAAGCCACGGTCGACGGGGCAGAAAACCGCCGCGCGCCTTGGGGCGCACGGCGGGTAGAAAACCGCCGCGCGTTCGGGGCGCGCGGCGAGCAGAAAACCGCCACGCGCCCCGAGCGCGTGGCGGGAAGAAAAATCCGTCGCGCGCCACGGGGCGCGCGACACACAGAACAGCAGCGGAAGCTAACGGGCGGGACCACCCACAGGATCGACCCAGGAGGGTCGACCTGCTCTGATAGCATGTTAAACAGGCTAGGCGAAAACGAGAAATAGGCAAAGAGGATTTTGACTAACAAGCATAGGGATACATATAGCAAACCCTAGAAGGGCTGTACTCGCTATAGAGTACCCCACTGCAGGCTAGACAACCATTACATTCTGACACCTGAGGTATCTACTTGGCTGTGATAACTACTTTCAGAGTGAATCTAAAATGACAAGCGGTTATACCAGAGTGACACAGTGGTTTATGTGGTAAAATGGTGGGATGAGAAAGTCCTAACTAGCCATGTGCGGTTCAGCCGCGTCGCGAGACTCACTAGCGATTGGCGCGGCCTCCCTGCATAGCGCGCGACTGTAGGAGACGCCAGCGCCTGGTGCATAGCAGCTTTGTGTGCGTGGTGCGACTGCTTCACCCCCTCCTCCTGACAAGCTTCTGCAGTGGCTGGCGGCAGTTGTTTGACGGGAGCTGCATCACCTGATCGACGACCAACACCTTAAGGAATGGCGACGGCTTCATGCACATCCGCAGCAGCAGCGGTCGACAACAGCAGCTGCTGGCGTATATCTGTAGCAGTGGTGGCTGGCTTGGGGCACGACAGTAGTGCCAAAACATATGCATGTTATTATCTATGCTATATTGGGGCAGGCCATAGGGGGTACAAAATCTTCTCGACACTCTAGTCTTGTACCCCAACCTTGACTTAGATTGCATTCCCCGTTCGGACACCATCCGAAGTTTGGACACCTGTAGCGGTTTTTGAATGCTGTAAGCCTACTCCCCCTGTTTTAATCTGACCTAGACAACAGCCTACAAATTCTTGTTGGATTGAGAAATACCGTGCGAACTTCTTCACACTGTGAGTACACTCTACGCTACATGTGTCAGTGAGTGTGAGGGAACACAGTGGACCCCGTCCACCCAACAAATACTTCGAGACTCGGTTACTTCTGGGCAAGTTGGGTTCGCTTATCCATGAGCCTTTAAAACTACGAGGTAACTCTAGATTAAGACCTTCATTCGGAAACAAATAAAATAACAGCTCAAAGTGTCCGAACTTCGGATGGTGTCCGAACGGGGAATGCAATCTTAACACACATCATCCTAGCCTAAGTTCTTGACAAGTAGCAGTGGCACCTGTCGCCAGGCAGAACTAGCAGCTTCTGAAGGTGAGTATCCTCTCGGTTTTCACCTAACGGATGGTTGAACCATTAGCTTTTGGGCGACCAGCAGCAACGCATGCTCGCTCCCCCTGCTTGGAGCCATAATGGTGAATAACATCCTTCTTGCTCCAACTCGTTCAAGTATTGAATCCCACTTCACAGAATGATACCAAGTCTTAGATGACCTCACCCATTTAACCATGTTGAAGAAGCTTATGATGTTTTCCCCTTTCTTCACACCAGCTGGCGCACAGGAGCAGCTGGCTGCTGCTGGACAATATCTGCTGTCAAATTATATATGTAATATATATGTGTAGGCTGTAGTGGGGTAGCCAATATGGGGTATAGCTGTTAGAATCTAGCAGCAGGAATGATGAACTAACAGCATGCAGGAGTACAAGTAGTAAACCCTAATTGGGTTGTACCCCATATGGGCTACCCCACTACAGCCTAGACAATATGCAGCATATATGTTTGACACACCCCCATAGGCAAAGTGGGGGAGAACAAGGGGTCACACGACCAGTCAAGAGACGCAAAGCAAGCTCAGGGTGGATCTCAACGTCACCACACATTCTGAGCACAAGCAAAGGGCCGCAAGGCCAGTCCACATGCAGAGATATATATAAGCAACAAGAGCAGTACAGTGATCAATACCTAGCAAGAGCAAGCATGCAGGTATAAATATAGAGCACAGTACACACAAAAGACTACAGCAAGTGTGGAAACGTAGGCACAAGGCCTAACAAAGTACAAAAGCGCTGATGATCACCAGACGGAAGTGCCTTGGTGAATATATCAGCAGTGTTGGCCCGAGTGGCCACGTGTGCAAGACGAAGCTGACCACGCTGCTGCAACTCTCGAGCCAGAAAGTACCGCAGAGCGATGTGCTTCGTTCTGTGCTCCAGTTTGTGCTCCTCACACAAGGCGATGGCAGCCTTGTTGTCGACGTACAGCACTGGAGGAGAACGAGGCCGCTCTCCCAGGTCGGTCAGCAGGTAGGTGAGCCAGCGTAACTCCTGAGCAGCCATGGCGGTGGCGTAGATCTCAGCCTCACAACTGGAGCTGAGAACAGAAGACGAGCGAGTTGAACGCCAAGAAACAAAACCAGAGCCAAGGCTGAAAGTGTAACCCTGTGACGACCGCTGCGTAGCCTGGTCGTCAACCCAGGAAGCGTCTGAGTGCCCAGTGAGGACCACCTCTCGCCGTCCTCCAAGCACGAGCCCCATGCCCGATGTACTGCACAAGTAGCGCAGTACCCTCTTCGCAGCATCCCAGTGCACCTTTCGGTGCCGACCAGGAGCCACATAGCGAGCCAGAAGGCCAAGAGGGTACGCAAGGTCAGGACGAGTGCAAGTCATCAGGTACATGAGGCAGCCCACTAGCTCTGGGTAAGGACCACTCGGCTCTACGGACTCATCCGAAGGCAGAGCTGAGAGCGAGTGACCTATAGCCAGAGGAGTGGCCTGTGCTGAGGACCAGGTGAAGCCGAAGCGCTGAAGGATCTGCTGCACCATGTGTGACTGAGTCAGTGTGATGGTGCGGCGTGCTCGGTCCCGGGTGATCTGCAAGCCAAGGTAGCTGCGCAGCTCACCCAGGTCTGTGCACGTGTGTCTCTTCTGCAGCTCGGACTTCACCAGGGCGAGGGCCTCAGTGTCAGCAGTAGCAAAGACCAAGTCGTCGACGTACACGAGGATATAGAACGGCGGCAGCGAAGTGTCGGTGCGTAGAAACAGTGAAGGGTCAGCAGTCGAAGGCGCAAACCCAAGAGCCGCAAGGGTAGTCCTCAGTGTGTCGTGCCACTCACGGGGTGCCTGGCGGAGACCGTAGACTGGCCGGCGGAGGCTCCACTGGGTACCAGGAGGGAACGTCCCAGTGAAGCCAGGTGGGCGGCGCAGCCAGATCTCCTCGTGCAGGCTGCCCGGTAGGAAAGTTGTGCTGAAGTCAAGGGAGTGAAGCTCGTAGTCACGCTGAGCGGCAACGTGCAGCAGCACCCGAAGAGTAGTCATCTTCGGGGTGGGGGAGAAGGTCTGGAAGAAGTCAACTCCCTCTCACTGACTGAAGCCTCGAGCAACGTAACGCGCCTTGAAGACAGGCGGAGAATCTGGCGGCCGCTTCACCCTGAAAATCCACATGCCATCGACGATGTTTGCCCCGGGAGGGGGAACCTCATCGACGTAAGTGCCAGTGGACTTCCAGGATGCCATCTCTGCGTCCATGGCTGCCTGCCACTGAGAGGAGTAGGGACTCGCGATCGCCTCAGCGTAAGAGCGCGGTGTGGGGATGTCTATAGCATCCGGGTCTCCCTCAGGGGCAAGCAGCATGGCCACGAGATGAGGCGCAGCGGCTGCAAGACACTCAAGGTCCTCGTGCCTGTCCTCAAGGACGTCCGTGCCAAGAGCACACTCACTCCCGACGGACGGAGGACAGACAGAATCAGACTCAGCAACAAGACTAGCAGCGTAGTCTAGACGACAGGCAGCAGCAAAGTCAACAAGCTCAGCGACTAGGGCAGACGCAGCAGCAGACTCAAACGACGGGTCAGTGACAACAGTGGCTAGCAGACGCGTGACAGTAGGGTGCTCAGCACGAAACTGGTCAGACTCAGGGTCCGCGACGTCAGGCAAAGAGGACGCAGGGGGAGACGGAAGAGGAGTACGCTCCGGAGTAGGGGACCGACGCAGGGCTACAAGGCGTGTGCCGGGGACAGCCGGCTGACGCGGACGAGGAACACGACGACCGGTACGACTAGGACCAACAGGCGAGACAGGACGCGACGCAGGCTCACGACGCTCAGCAAGACTACCTGTCTGCTCAGTGTAAGGAGAAGGAGCAGGCAGTGGTGAGCCAGGCTGTAACGGAAGACCAGTAGACGACGGGAGAGTAAGAACCTGACGAAGAACAGAGTCAGGCGGCGGCAGAGACGACGGAGACGGCGGAGCGAAGAACAGTCGTGTCGGCGCAGCTGCACCAGTACCGGCAGCTCCAGCAGCTCCAGTACCTCTAGCAGCTCCAGCACCTCCAGCAGCTCCAGAAGCTCCAGCCCCAGAACCGACACCTCCAGGCCCAGGGTCTCCAACCTCAGTGCCTCCAGCAGCAGCACCCCCAGAACCAGCACCTCCAGTCCCAGGGTCTCCAGCCTCGGTGTCTCCAGCAGCAGCACCTCCAGACGCAGCACCCCCAGCCCTAGCAGCTCCAGTACCTCCAGTACGAGCACCTCCGGGACCAGCGACTCCAGCACCTCCAGTAGACAAAGTACCAGCACCACTCCTAGCTCCAGGGACGTCAGCAGAAGTACCTCCAGCAGCAGAGCCCCGGGCTCCAGCAGCGCGACCCTGACGGCGACCGTACCAGTCGTGCAGCTGCTGCGAGGTGAGAGGCACACGTGGACGAAGGCAGCTACTCCAAGGAGACCGCGCAACAGCAGACTCTGAACCCTCAGCGCCAGCACCCTCAGCAGCTCCAGCGCCACCAGCACCAGGACCTCCAGCAGCTCCAGAACCTCCAGCGCTCGCACCCTCAGCAGCCCCAGAACCACCAGCTCCAGCGCCACCAGCACCAGGACCTCCAGCAGCTCCAGAACCTCCAGCGCTCGCACCCTCAGCAGCCCCAGAACCACCAGCTCTAGCGCCACCAGCACCAGGGCCTCCAGCAGCTCCAGAACCTCCAGCGCCCGCACCCTCAGCAGCCCCAGAACCACCAGCTCCAGCACCTCCAGACCCCTCACACGCAGGCTCAGCACCTCCAGGCTCCACACTCTCAAGCTCCGCACCCCCAGGCTCAGCACCCCCAGAAGTAGCACCCCGAGCAGGACCACCCCCAGTAGGACCTGAGTCACCAGTGACCTCGACCGGCGCAGGGAAGGGAGGAGGGTCTACCTGAGACACACCTGAAGGAGCAGGACCGGGAGCGGGGAGGGGGTCTACCTGGGGAGCACCTGGAGCGAGGAAGAGCGGCGGGGGAGGGAGAGGGGCAGTGCGGTAGGGGAAGAGACGGTAAAAGGGAATCGACTCATCGAACGTGATGTCCTGAGACGCAAAGACACGGCGCGAGGTGGGGTGGTAAAACTGCCAACCAGGCGCGTCAGGGACAAAGCCAAGGAAGACACAGGGAACAGCATGGGCAGAGAGCTTGTTCGCGGTGGTATCGCGGACAAAGGCACGAGCACCCCAGACCCGGAAACGCGACGCATCGCCAACCTTCCCCGTCCACAGCAGCGTGGGCGAGGTCTCCGGCAAGGAGACACGGGGCCAGAGGTTGAGCTGATGCGCGGCGTACCGGACCGCAAACGGCCACAAAAAATGGGGGGCAGCCGCATGGATCATGGAGGTACGAGCGACCTCCATGACTAAGCCAATGCGGCGCTCAGCAACCCCATTCTGCTGCGGAGAGGCCGGAAGCGTGAACGACTGGGTGATGCCGTGCTCCGCACAGAAGGCTGCCAAGAGGTCTGAGGAGAACTCACCACCTCTGTCAGAGTGCAGACGCAGGACGGGAAACTCCGTCCCGAACCGCTCGCGGAGCTGGAGACGGGCAGCGCGGATCCAAGGGATCAAAACAGCAGGGACCTCCCCCTTGCTGCGCAGGGGAAAGACCGTGGTGTAACGCGTGTAGTCGTCAACAACCAGCAGGAAGTAACGCTCGTGACCCTGCCCACGGACGCGGGCTGGGCCCCACACGTCCAGGTGGAGAGTCTGCAGGGGAGCCTCTGTGGGAGGGAACGAGGAGGAGTGAGGAGCGGCGCGCTGCCGCCCCTCGACGCAAGGAATGCAGGGCGGCGCAAGCGAGGGAGGCAGGGTAGGCAAAGACCTTGGCTGACGCAGACGCAAACGCAGCTACCTGAGGGGACTCAGTGGTCAGGGTGTACAGACTCGAGCCAGGCGCACGGGAAAACGTGGCCAGGTGTCGGCCGGTCCGAGCACACGTACAGAAGCTGAAGGAGGTGCTGGCGAAGCACCGGGCAGCTTTTGCGTACACGCTCAAGGAGGTCGGGAGGTGCAATATGGCAGTGGTCACGTTGGAGCTGACGACAGACATCCCAGTGTATCAGCGGCGGCGGCGGATGACGGCAGAAGAAACACAGATATGCAAGGAGAAGTGTCAGGAACTGTTGGAGGCGGGGTTCATCAGGAGATCGAACTCGGAGTATGCAGCGGCGACAGTAGTGGCAGCACGCACAGATCTGACGGGCAAGGTGCTCTCCAAGAGGATGTGCGGGGATTACAGGGGACTTAATAAGGTTACCGTCATGAAAAGATACCAGACGCCGATGCCGGACGAGCTATTTGATCTGCTAGCAGAGGCGCTAGTGTTCACTACGCTGGATCTAAGGCAGAGCTTCAACCAGATACCGCTGGCGGAGACAGACAAGAAGAAAACAGCATTCCATGGGCCTGATGGGCTATACGAATGGAACCTCCTGCCATTCGGCCTGAAGTCAGCGTCACCAGAGTTCCAACGAGTCATGGACCAGGTGCTGAGAGACGTTAAGAACGCGGCATGCTACATCGACGATGTGATAGTATTCAGCACCGACAGCAGCACGCACGTGGCGGATGTGGAAGCGACCTTGAGCGCCATACAGGGGGCAGGCCTCACCTGCCACCCCGGGAAGTGCTCGTTCGGGCAAACCACGGTGGCATGCTGACCTGGGATTTGAAGTGGAAGGGGGGAAGATTGGGATTCAAAAGGCAAAGGTTGAGGTGCTGGACCGCGTGTCGCTGACTCGCAGGAGTGAACTGGTGCACCCCCCTATCCTGGAGGTCAGCTCCACTCACCAAGTTCGTAGAGAACGAGGGGAGGTAAAGACCTGACAGCAAGCCAGACGGGGCGGCCGGACACGGCAGAACCGTGGAGTAGTGGGCAAGGACTGGACCCCCGGAGGGGTCCGCCAGGGAGACTGGAACCGGCCGACTAAGCGGCGTGAGTGTGGTACAGTCGCGAAAGAAGGAGCGGGAAGCACCTGAGTCAAGCGTGAAGGTGTACAAGGCCGCAGCAGGCGCAGAACCAGAGAGAGCAGACTCACCAGCACCTGGAGCAGGAGACGTACCGGCACCTAGAGCAGCAGCCTCACCAGCACCCAGAGGAGGAGACGCACGAGCACCTAGAGCAGCAGCCTCACCAGTACCGGGAGCAGCAGGTGCTATACCAGGGTCAGGCGGGACGCACAGGTAACAGGCACGGTCAACACTAGTAGGCAATGCATACATGGCAGTGAGAATAGCACCAGAGTCAAGAGCAAAGATATCGACCCTCTGTCCAAGCAGCTCCAGCCAGTCGGGGAGCTCAGCCTCGTCGCCAAACACGGTACGCCAGGCATCGCTCAGACGGGCGAAGCAGTGGGACTCTGTGTGACTAAGCGTCCCGCAAGGCTGACCAGTCCTATCACCGGTGCGAATGACGTACGAGCAGCGAACCGTACTCAAAGACCCCCGACTCTGAGCGTACCACTCATGGAGCTGCTGGGACGTAAGTGTCTCGCGTGGACGCCGCTGTAGCTGCAGCTGGCCACTGCCAGACGCTCCCAACTGACCAGCTCCAGGGCGACAGCTACGACGGCTACCGCGACAGCCCCAACTAGTATACCACTCACTAAGCTGCTGGGGCGTGAGAGACTCGCGGGAACGTCGCTGGAGCTGCATCGGGCAACCTGCTAAGAGCAGGAGTAGTAGCAGCAGCTGGCAGGCAGGCAGGCAGGCCAGCAGGCAGGCAGGCAGGCAGGCAGGCCAGCAGGCAGGCAGGCAGGCAGGCAGGCAGGCAGGCAGGCAGGCCGGCAGGCAGGCAGGCAGGCCGGCAGGCCGGCAGGCAGGCAGGCAGGCAGGCAGGCCAGCAGGCAGGCAGGCAGGCCGGTAGGCAGGCAGGCAGGCAGGCCGACAGGCAGGCAGGCAGGCAGGCCGGCGGGCCGTCAGGCAGACAGGCAGGCAGGCAGGCAGGCAGGCAGGCAGGCAGACAGACAGGCAGGCCGGCAGGCAGGCAGGCAGGCAGGCAGGCAGGCAGGTAGGCAGGCAGGCCGGCAGGCAGGCAGGCAGACAGGCAGGCCGGCAGGCAGGCAGGCAGGCGCTCACCAAAGGCTGGAAGAGCAGGCGCTCGCCGGGCGAGCAGGGCCGGCGCTCGACGGGCGGCGGCCGAGTAGGCAAACGACAGCGGCGACGTCGGGGCCGGAACACCGGCAGCAGTGTAGGGCCGAAGCAGCTGCAGGGCGGGGCCGCTTCAGCGGCAGTTGACAGGGGGGGGGGGGGCGTCAGCGGCAGGTCGGGGCCGTGGCAGCTGCAGGGCGGGGCCGCATCAGCGGCAGGTCGGGGCCGTGGCAGCGGCAGGTCGGGGCCGCGGCAGCTGCAGGGCGGGGCCGCATCAGCGGCAGGTCGGGGCCGAGGCAGAGGGACGCGCGCGGCTCGGCGCGGGCTGCGCTGACAGCGCGCTGGGCTGCTGCAGGCCGCGCGCGGGCCGCGTGAGGCAGTAGCAGGCTGCGCGCGGCTCGGCACGGCCTGCTGCGGGCGGCGCGCGGGCCTCGCGAGGTAGCAGCAGGCCGCGCGCGGCTCGACGCGGGCTGCGTGGGCTCGGCGCGGGCTGCGCGCGGCAGCAGCGGGCTGCGCGCGGCTCGGTGCGGGCTGCGCGCGGCTGCAGCGGGCTGCGCGCGGCTCGGTGCAGGCTGCGCGCGGCTGCAGCGGGCTGCGCGCGGCTCGGTGCGGGCTGCGCGGGCTCGGTGCGGGCAGCGCGCGGCAGCAGCGGGCTGCGCGCGGCTCGGTGCGGGTAGGGGCGGCGCGCGGGCCTTACGGGCCTCTAGGGGCAGCGCGCTGGCCTAGGGCAGCAGGAGGCAGCGCTAGGGCTGCTGGACGGCTCGCGTAGTGCACCACGTCACCAGGCAAGGCAGGCAGGTACGTGGGGTAGCGCGGTAACCGCAGCGGTAGGTGGGCCCGAAAAAAAACGGTCCTACGGACCTTAGTGCTCTGAAACCATGTTAGAATCTAGCAGCAGGAATGATGAACTAACAGCATGCAGGAGTACAAGTAGTAAACCCTAATTGGGTTGTACCCCATATGGGCTACCCCACTACAGCCTAGACAATATGCAGCATATATGTTTGACAATAGCCCCTTTTAGGGTTTCATATTTGTACCCAACTTTGACCTAGTTCAATCATTCTTGCCTAGCTATTCTGACATGGTATTCAGAGCAGGAGGTCCTTAGGATCGATTTTTTTCCCTAGGACCTCAGGATCGATTTTTTTTAGGGCCCACCACCTACCGCTCGCAGTTACCGTGCTACCTCACGCCCTGCTTGAGCCTGCCTGCCTTGCCTGCCCGTCGCGCTGCCCTGCAGCCCCGCGCGCTGCCTGTCGCACTGCCCTGCAGCCCCGCGCGCGCCCTGCCCTTGCCCGTCGCGCTGCCCCGCAGCCCCGCGCGCCGCCCGTTCCGCTGCTCCGCAGCCCCGCGTGCGCCTTTGCCAGCCCGTCGCGCTGCCCCGCAGCCCCGCGCGCCGCCCGTCCCGCTGCCCCGCAGCCCCGCGCACGCCTTGCCAGCCCGTCGCGCTGCCCCGCAGCCCCGCGCGCCGCCGGTCGCGCTGCCTTGCAGCCCCGCAGCCCTGCGCGCTGCCCGTCGTGCAGCCCCGCAACCTCACGCGCTGCCCATTGCGCTGCCCCGCAGCCCCGTGCGCCGCCAGCCCTAGTGCCGCGGCCGCCTGCCCCACCCGTGCGCTGCTGCCGCTGCTAGCGCATTGCCTAGTCAGCCCACGCGCAAGTTGCGGCTGCTTTGCGCGCCGCCCTTGCCTGCTGCCCTTGCCTGCTGCCTGTGCCTGCTGCCTCTGCCTGCTGCCTTTGCCTGCGCTGCGAGCATGGCGACGCTTAATGTTCTCGCGTTTGAACCTGACGGTCGCCCTATTGAGTTTGCCACTTGGCTCACCGACCTGCAACTGTTTCTTATGACTGATGCAAAAGACGGCGTTTCACTGTTCGATCACGCGTCTGGCACTGCCGTTTCTCCCGCTGACACTGCTCCCGCTCTTGACCGCTCACAGTGGCAGACTCGCGATGCTGCTGCGCGCCTCGCTATTCGCAATCATTTGCCGATCACTGAGCGCGCGCATTTTAGCCAGCACAAGACTGCTAAGGCGCTGTATGACGCTGTAGTTGCGCGCTATTCGTCCCCAGCCATTGCAGCCGTTAGTCGTCTCATCCTGCCCTACCTGTTCCCAGACCTGTCCTCGTTTGCCACCGCTGAGGACCTTATCTCTCACCTCCGCGCTAGTGACGCTCGCTTTCGTCCCCCCCCCCCGTTGTACTTTACCCTCTACATCCTCGTCACTCGTCTCCCTGACACTCTCAGTTCAGTCAGGGATCACTTTCTCGCCAAAGACCCTACCACTCTCACTCTAGCCGACTTCGAGCAGCAGCTCCTAGCAGCAGAAAAGAACATCCTCGCTGTAGGTGCTGCTCGTGGCACTCCTCGCACTCCCCTCTTTGAGGGGTGCTCCCCCTCCCCCCTTGCCCCCTCCTACGCCTCTGCTGCTGCTGCCGTCGACCTCCTCGGTGCTGAGAAGGTTGCAGCTGCTTCTGCTCCTAGGGAAGCGCAGCGGCAAGGGCGGCAAGGGTGGCAGGGGTGGTGGAGGTGGCGGTGGAGGGGGCGGTGGTGGCGGCGGTGGGGGTGGTGGAGGTGGTGGGGGTGGTCGTGGGGGTGGAGGGGGTGGGTGGGGCGGTGGTGGGACCGGGAGCGGTGGAGGAGGCAACGGCGGTGGTGGGGGCGGTGGCAGCGGTGGTGGTGGCGGGGGTGGAGGCCAGGGGTCGCAGCAGCAGCAGCAGCCGCAGCAGCAGCAGCAGCAGCAGCCACAGCAGCAGCAGCAGCAGCAGCGTCAGCGCCAGACCCCCACGTCTCAGCAGCTTCATGACTGGTACGCTCAGCGTGGGGCGTCTGGGGGTCCTGGTCGCTGCCCCTATGTCATTCGCGCCGGTCCCCGCGCTGGTCGCCCATGCAACGGTTTTCACACTGAGTACCGCTGCTTCGCTAGGCTTAGCGACGCCTGGCGTGCTAGGTTTCCTGATGCTACTGAGTTCCCCAACTGGGCAGACCTGCTTAGGCGTGATGTTCCTATCTTTGATCTTGACTATGATGCAATCCTTGCTGCCATGTATGCATTGACTGTTAGTGCTGAGGGTGACTGCTACTTGTGTGTCCCGCCTGACCCAGGTATAGAGACTGCAGCCCTAGGTGCTAGTGAGTCTGCTCTCTCTGGTACTGCACCTGCTGAGGCTTTGCACACCTTCACGCTTGACTCAGGTGCTTCCCGCTGTTTCTTTCGCGACAGCACCACAGTCACTCCCCTCCCTGCACCTGTCCCTGTCTCACTGGCTGACCCCTCTGGGGGCCCAGTACTTACACGGTCCAGTACTGTGCTCCCGTGTCCGGCGGTCCCGTCCGGTGAGCTGTCAGGTCTCCACATCCCCTCGTTCTCTACGAACCTGGTGAGCAACGCCGTCCTTCAGGATCATTGGGTTGACACCTTTACTCCTGGAGGACAGCGTGTGGCGATCTGTACGTGCTCTCGGACTGGCCGCCACCTGGCCACGTTCACACGTGCGCCTGGGTCCAGTCTGTACACCCTCACCACTGCGTCGCGCTACACCCCTTTGTCTCCTCAGCTGTACGCGTCCGCTCAGGTAGCTACCCAGTGTGAGTGTCACCGCCTGTCGCACCAGACTCTCCTTTGGCACCACCGCCTTGGTCACCCCTCCCTTCCTCGCCTTCGTGGCATGCACTCTCGCCTTCTGGTCTCTGGTCTTCCCAGGTCTCTGCCCGCCCTCCCTCCCTCGCCTGCCTCGCCCTGCATTCCTTGCGTCGAAGGGCGGCAGCGCGCCGCTCCTCACTCCTCCTCGTTCCCTCCCATAGAGGCTCCACTGCAGACTCTCCACCTGGACGTGTGGGGCCTAGCCCGCGTCCAGGGACAGGGCCGTGAGCGGTACTTCCTGCTGGTCGTCGACGACTATACGCGTTACACCACGGTCTTCCCCTTGCGCAGCAAGGGTCAGGTCCCTGATGTTTTGATCCCCTGGATCCGCGCTGCTCGTCTCCAGCTCCGCGAGCGGTTCCGCACGGACTTTCCTGTCCTGCGTCTGCACTCCGACAGAGGTGGTGAGTTCTCCTCCGACCTCTTGCGAGCTTTCTGTGAGGAGCACGGCATCCGCCAGTCGTTCACGCTTCTGGCCTCTCCGCAGCAGAATGGGGTTGCTGAGCGCCGCATTGGCTTAGTCATGGAGGTCACTCGTACCTCCATGATCCATGCGGCCGCCCCCCATTTTCTGTGGCCGTTTGCGGTCCGGTACGCCGCGCATCAGCTCAACCTCTGGCCCCGTGTCTCCTTGCCGGAGACCTCGCCCACACTGCTGTGGACGGGGGAGGTTGGCGATGCGTCGCGCTTCCGGGTCTGGGGTGCTCGTGCCTTTGTCCGCGATACTACCGCGGACAAGCTCTCCGCTCGCGCCATTCCCTGTGTCTTCCTTGGTTTTCCTTCTGACGCGCCTGGCTGGCAGTTTTACCACCCCGCCTCGCGCCATGTCTTTGCGTCTCAGGACGTCACCTTCGACGAGTCGGTCCCCTTTTACCGTCTCTTTCCCTACCGTACTGCCGCTCGCCCCCCCCCTCCGCTCTTTCTCGCTCCAGGTCCTCCCCAGGTAGACCCCCTCCCCGCGCCAGGTCCTGCTCCTTCAGGTGTTTCTCAGGTAGACCCTCCTGTGCCTGAGCCTGTTGAGGTCACTGGTGACTCAGGTCCTGCTGGGGGTGGTCCTGCTCGGGATGCTGTGCTTGGGGGTGCTGCGTCTGGGGGTGCTGAGCGTGAGAGTGCGGAGCCTGGGGGTGCTGAGCCTGAGCGTGAGGAGCCTGGGGGTGCTGAGTCTGGGGGTGCTGAGCCTGCGCGTGAGGAGCCTGGGGGTGCTGAGCCTGAGCGTGAGGAGCCTGGGGGTGCTGAGTCTGGGGGTGCTGAGCCTGCGCGTGAGGAGCCTGGGGGTGCTGAGTCTGGGGGTGCGGCGCCTGAGGGTACTGAGACTGCTGGTGCGCGGTCTCCTTGGAGTGGCCGCCTTCGTCCGCATGCACCTCTCTCCCCACAGCAGCTGCACGAGTGGTACGCTCGCCGTCAGAGTCGCGCTGCTGGAGCTCGGGGCGCTGTCACTGGAGGCGCTTCTGCTGGCGTCCCTAGAGCTGGGGGTGCCGGTTCTGAGGGTGCTGGGGCGGGTGCAAGAGGTGCCGACGACGCTGGAGCCGCTGGGCCTGGCGACACTGGAGCTGGTGGTACTGCTGACCCTGCCGCGGGAGGTGCGGTTGGGGCTACTGACGCTGGAGGTGCTGGAGCCGCTAGACCCGGAGGTGCTCGTACTGGAGGTACTAGAGCTGCTGGGGCTGGAGGTGCTGCGTCTGGGGGTGCTGTTGCTGGAGACACTGGGACTGAGAGTGCTACTACTGGTGCTGGCGCTGGAGGTTCTGCGGCTGCTGGTGGTGCTGGCGCTCGAGGAGCTGGCGCTGGAGGGTCTGGAGCTGCTGGAGGTTCTGGAGCTACTGGAGGTGCTGGAGCTGCTGGTGCTGGTGGCACTGCTGTGCAGCGTCTGTTCTTCTCTCCGCCGTCACCGTCGTCTCTGCCGCCTCCTGACACAGTGCTTCGCCAGGTTCTTACCCTGCCGTCTTCCACTGGCCTACCGTTACAGCCAGGCTCCCCCCTGCCTGCTCCCTCTCCTTACACTGAGCAGCCAGGAGGTCTTACTGAGCGTTGCGAGCCTGCGTCCCATCCTGTCTCGCCTGTTCGCGCTGGTCCCACTGGTCGCCCTGGTCGCACTGGTCACAATGGTCGTGTTCGTCGTGAGCGTCCTCCTCCTGTCCCTGGCACGCACATTATGGCACTTCGTCCTTCCTCTGTTCCACAGCGTGTTCCTCTGCCGTCTCCTCCTGCGTCTTCTTTGCCTGACGTTCCGGACCCTGAGTCTGACCAGTTTCGTGCTGAGCACCCTACTGTCACGCATCTGCTAGCCACTGTTGTCACTGACCCGTCGTTTGAGTCTGCTGCTGCGTCTGCCTTAGTCGCTGAGCTTGTTGACTTTGCTGCTGCCTGTCGTCTCGACTACGCTGCTAGCCTTGTTGCTGAGTCTGCGTCAGTCTGTCCTCCGTCCGTCGGGGGTGAGTGTGCTCTTGGCACGGACGTCCTTGAGGATAGGCAGGAGGACTTTGAGTGTCTTGCAGCTACTGTACCTCATCTCGTGGCCATGCTGCTTGCACCTGAGGGAGACCCGGATGCACTGGACATCCCGACCCCGCGCTCTTACGCAGAGGCGATTACGGGTCCCTACTCCTCTAAGTGGCAGACAGCCATGGACGCAGAGATGGCATCCTGGAAGTCCACAAGCACTTACGTCGATGCAGTTCCCCCTCCTGGGGCGAACATAGTCGATGGCATGTGGATTTTCAGGGTGAAGCGGCCGCCGGGTTCTCCGCCTGTCTTCAAGGCTCGTTACGTTGCTCGAGGCTTCAGTCAGCGAGAGGGAGTTGACTTCTTCCAGACCTTCTCCCCCACCCCAAAGATGACCACTCTTCGGGTACTGCTGCACGTTGCCGCTCAGCGTGACTACGAGCTTCACTCTCTTGACTTCAGCACAGCCTTCTTACAGGGCAGCCTACACGAGGAGATCTGGCTGCGCCGCCCACCTGGCTTCACTGGGTCGTTCCCTCCTGGTACCCAGTGGAGCCTCCGGCGGCCGGTCTACGGTCTCCGCCAGGCGCCTCGTGAGTGGCACGACACACTGAGGACGACACTTGCGGCTCTTGGGTTTGCTCCTTCCACTGCTGACCCGTCGCTGTTTCTGCGCACTGACACTTCGCTGCCGCCGTTCTACATCCTCTTGTACGTCGACGACTTGGTCTTTGCCACTGCTGACACTGAGGCTCTCGCCTTGGTGAAGTCGGAGCTGCAGAAGAGACACACGTGTACAGACCTGGGTGAGCTGCGCAACTACCTTGGCTTGCAGATCACCCGGGACAGAGCACGCCGCACCATCACTACCTTGTTAGGCCTTGTACCTACGTTTCCACGTTTACTGTTGGCTTTGCTTGTACTGTGATCTATATACATATACCTGCATGCTTGCTCTTGCTAGGTAGTGATCACTGTACTGTTGTTGTTGCATATATACCTTTGCATGTGGACTGGCCTTGTGGCCTCTTGCTTGTGCTCAGTGTGTGTGGTGACGTTGTGATCCACCCTGAGCTTGCTTTGCTTTGCTTGACTGGTCTTGTGACCCCTTGCTCTCACATACTTTGCCTATGGGGGTGTGTCAAATTATATATGTAATATATATGTGTAGGCTGTAGTGGGGTAGCCAATATGGGGTATAGCCCCTTTTAGGGTTTCATATTTGTACCCAACTTTGACCTAGTCCAATCATTTTTGCCTAGCTATTCTGAAATCTGCTGGTGGCCTGCACTAGCACTTGGCAGCCTGCAGCATCATCTGGCCACCTGCAGCTTCCCCTGACGCCTTGCGGCAGCATCGTGCGCCTGCTACCAGAGGCTAGGGACTGCAACAGCAGAGGTGGACGGATGCAGCAGTGAGGCAGCAGCACCGTGCAGCACCTGACAGATGGCAGCAGCAGCAGCTCTTGACGGACTGCTACACTGGCTTGCTTATTCATTCTCCAAAGTGAGTAACTTGCTGATGTGCAGATTTGTCCTTACACTGCTGCACCAGCTTCTTCAAACCTTCTCCCCCTGACAAAGGGAGTCATAGTTTGCTCCTGCATGTTTGTCATCCCTTCTACTCACCCCGTTTGGCTAACACCCACTCTCTGTGGTGTGCTGCAGATGGCACACGATGACAGCAACCGGTGACGCACTGGAGCAGCAGCAGCTGACGGCTTGCAGTAGTAGCGGCTGCAGCACCTGGTCCTCAGAAGCTGGTTTTCCTTGATGGGAGCTGATGGCGCTTGACAGATGCAGCGGATGTCGCATGGCAGCAGCACCAGCAGCGCCCGACAAGTGGTAGCAGCACCAGCGCTTGGCGCCCTGCAGTACCAATGTGAGTAAAACTCCATCTTTTCTCCCCTTGCCTCTTGGTGCTCTAATTGTCCCTTGTCCCTCTTGTACTATCTTGAATGCATGTCATAGGATGTTGTACTGCTGAACGTTGCTGTACCTCTCCACTTACACTACCGTTGTTGTGTGTTAATCCCCTTGAAACCAGCAGGTCTATTGTGGCAGCTGGTGCGTGAAGGCAGCTGCAGTTGATGAGTGGTTGTAACCCACCAGCAGCAGCGACTATCCAGCAGAATATTTTCTGGCTGCTCCCCTTATCTTGTCATTGATTGCAGTAGGTTTTTGCATGCTACATATGCGGTGACTCTCTTGATGATGAAAATGAAAAATGGTCTTGAAATCACATGCTGATTCGTTGCACCCCAATATACTCCACACCCCACTCTTCCTCTCACTCGTGTATTTGTGGTCATGCACGTGAGTGAGCACGGGCACATAAGCAAACACATGAGTGAGATGTGTGTAGTTATGCGATGCCCTGATGACCAGCACACCTCAAGAAGCCTGTACATGTGAGTGCATCACCAACACCTTTGATCTACTGATTGTTTGCAGACGTTGCTCCAGGTGGAATTGGCTGGAGGCCGCACATGGGGCTGCAGGTGAGATGCTGCTGTGCTGTAATGGGCTTGGTGAGGTAATCAGCTGCTTGCCGAGCTGTCGGGCACTACTCCGGACGCACAACACCATCACGAACTGCCTTCCTCGTCCAATGGTAACGTACTTCCATGTGTTTTATGCGTTGACTCATCTGTGCCCCTGTTGCAAGCGCAATTGCACTTTGGTTGTCCACGAAAAAGATAGTTGGTTCTCGTTGCGAGAAGCCGAGGTCTTCACAGAAGCGTCGAAGGTAAGCAGCTTCTCTTGCTCCTTCAAACATTGCAATATACTCAGCTTCAGTTGTGGATGTGGGAATGATTGTTTGCCTCTTTGTCCTCTAGCCGACAGCTGCTCCTCCCAAGGTAAACACGTAGCCTCTAACTGAGTGACACCCCACTTCGTTCGCATAGTCCGAGTCCGTGTATCCTCGGAGCATCAAGTCCCCTCCTCCACAGACCAGCCCCACGCCCGCATTGTTCTGTAAGTACTTGAAGACACGTTGAGTTCATAGCATGGTTGCAGCTGTTGGCTTCCTGGCCTGTCGAGCCAACACGTATGTTGCATACGTAACGTTCGGCCTCTCCGCCGTTGAGATGTACAACAACGTCCCCACTTGCTTCAGCACTAGCTGACTGTCAATCTCATTTGGTTGTTCTTCTTGTGGTACAGTTTTCTTGGTGATTGGCGTCCGAACTCCAGAACGACTGCCTTCTATCCCGAAGTTCGCCAAAGCCTGTAAAATGTATTTTTTGAGTCCAAGTAAGATCGAGTCAGTGTCAGCAGCGACATTAAGGCCCGAAATTTGTGTCATGGTCTTGCTGACGGTCAAGGTAAAGTTATGCTTTAAGTGTTGAATCATAGCTTGAATGCCTTCTTCATGATGGGACTGAATGAGGATGTCCTCAACATAGGTAGCAGCCACACCATGTCTTTTCTTTCACTTTTCTGAATAAATAGGGATGGGTCAGACTCAGATTGCACCATCTTCAGCTCCAATAGCTCAGCACGTGAGTGTTGATGCCACAGACGTGGTGCTTGTTTCAGTCCATACACACTGCGCCTGAGTTTCCAGACTTTGTCTCCGTCGTGCCGTGGTTCGTCCTTGTCAATTGGAGCGTACAGGAACGCATTGGAGATGTCCAGACCACCTTCCGCTTCGTAGCAGATGCACCAGCAATATACATGAGTGAGGCAGGTCCTTGGCTAACCGGTGCGTACGTCTCATCGTATGTTTCCCACGTTTGTCCGTATCCCTTGACCACCCAACGCGCTTTAAACCGGTTTGGCTGTCTGTTCTCATCTCGTTTCACCCTTAAAACAACTCCTTCCTTTAGTAGCGGTGTTCCCTTTGGTACGTCCGCTGTGCCCACCATTTTGTATGCTTCCAGTTCGTCAAGCTTGGCCAATTCTGCATGGACAACGGCTTGCCAAAGAGGTGCGTAGGGGTCCTTGGTCATCTGTTTTGGGCTCCTTGTAAGTCAGGTCAACCATGGTCTTACCGGCTGTTGCACATCCCAACACGCATTGTTGTAAGCTGGGGAGACTGCTTTCTCCTTGAGTCTTGTTCTAGTCGGTCGGTTTGGCTTGTTCTGCTTACCGGTTTCCAGCCATGTCCACATCGCTTGCTAAGTCCCGCACGATCCACACCTTCTGAACGTTGGAGATGCCGAAAAACATGCCAGCCCTGCCTCTCTACTTTACCTTCCCGAAGCTGCCTTGAGGAGGAAGATAGTAGCAAAGGCACCCAAAAGTACGTGCCATTGACACATTAGTAGGCTTTCCCATCATCATAAAGTATGAAGAGTGTGTTGATGGATTGCTGCTCCAGCTGATGCGGTTGTGCAGCCATGCAACATACTCAAGGGTGTATGGCCAGAACTTGGAAGAAAGGCTGGCCCCGGTGGTCATGGCCCGCACTCTGTCCATAAGGGTGCGGTTAACCCATTCGGTTACTCCATTCTGCTGCGGTGTGTGAGGTAAGGATGTCTAGTGGCTGATGCCGTGGGAACTCAGGCAATCGCGTTTGCTGTACACTCCCCCCTGTTGTCCTACACAGCGCAGACAACGGCTTCGTGGGCAGCTTAGTCTTCATCTTGCGGCGAGACGCCGGGAAAACAACTTGCTTGTCGGACCGGCGAACCAACGGCGCCACACACACGTAGTTGGTGAAGTCATCCTTAAGTGTCAGCACGTAGCGAAGTGAGGGGTAAGCAAGTCCATAATGTCGCGATGCACGTATTCCAAAGGTCTAATGTGCCTTTGTCATTTCCCTTGCTCATCTTCCTCGAAGGCATGAGTCATACGGGGGTTTGAGAGGGTTGCTCTTGTCAGATATGGAGAGTCCTTCAGCATCTCCATTCCAAAATCTTGCATCAATGGATGTGTATGACGGGTGATCCAAGCGCTTGTGGGCCATGCGGTATGTGATGGATGCATGAGCAGACTACACATTCAGCCCTTCAAGACCATGTTCATTCGATGGTTCATCCTCATGAGCATGGTTGAATCATGGGCAGATGCAAATGCAGGCTCATACTGCACCATGAGCACCCCATGCATGGTCATTCCAACCCCTATAACCACATGCTCATCTCCAGCTGCCATGGTAATCTCCGTGTGTCTGTCATCATGAGTGTGAATCCGAGCTCCTTTCTTTTGCAGCTGGCAGTGGGAAAGAAGGTTGGTCTTCAACCCGGGCATATCGAGCACATCTGTGTAGCTTACTGTTGTCTCGTCTGGTGCCATTGCTCGAATTGTTCCCGTCATCGTGCTCAGCAGTTGGCTTCCATCAGAAAGCTCCACGTATATAGGTGCGTCTAGCTCCTCCAAATCCTCAAAGTTATAATTTTTGAAAGTGTAATGAAATGTAACACTTTCCAAAAAATTGTATTGTGAAAAGGGGTACGTGGCCAGCACAGCAAAGGTAGCGCCGAAGCGCTACTCACCCTCTTTTGCCTACAAAAGAGGGACGTGGGGACATTCGTCCCCACCCACGTTTTCATTTTCAGAATTGTAGTTTATCGTTCTCGTCACTCTGGCGAAGACACAATCCCTTCCGCGCTTCACAGCCCCGACAACACTCCTTAACGATATTCTTCAGCGCAACTTAGCTAATATGGCTCCGGCGAACTCGACGCTTAACCGCGACAACGCTACTACACCTTGTTCTCGCTAATTTCACAGGGGGTCAGTGCACATCGCGACTCGGTTTTGCCAGCAAGCTGATGACCCTGCCCAGGTGGCAGCGGTTGGTGGAGTTCCTACTTCTTCGGAAGCAGAGTTGCTTTCCGGTCCTACGTGTGTTGGGGTGTGAATCTGGATGCTCTCGAAGTTTGACCAACGGGGAAGAACATGAATTCCCCCAAATGTTAGATTGACGTCATTGGTTGGAAGGGGAGCATCAATCGATTTCATTCGTCAATGTGATTTCAGCCTTTCAAAATTGAAGAGAAACCACCAATTCGAAACGCGGTATTGAGTGCTCATTTGTCAATCTGCACTAGCATGAGACTAAGACACGAGAGTCGACACGACGACACTTTTCACCCTGGTATAAAAAAAGGGCTGAAATATCACACTCACTACTTTACAAGGCGCCAACTCGAAAGAAAATGAACATGCCCAAAGTTGTCTGGGAACCAATTGAGAAATCAAGGCGGCTCCAACCCTTCTTCTTCATTTCCCTCTCGACACAATTCCAGCATGCATCACTCTGCAAACATGCCTACTCCCCCCCGCAACATAGTCTTCACAAGGGAGCAGAAACTCGAGATATGCGCTCTCAAGCAGAAAAATCCCGACATGTGCCAGAACGACATAGTAGCTTGGTGTATTACTACGCTTAACATGCGGCCCTGCCGTACCACGATTGCCGGATTCTTAAGGATGCGAAGAAGTGGAAAAATAGCACATTACCACTCTCTCGCAAGCGTGAGCGATACGGACATTACCCTGGTTTAGAGGTTGAGTTGAAAACGTGGCCGACACGACAATGGAGGAACAACCGCCCCGTGACGTTCGACATCCTTCTTGAAAAATCCGCAAAATTAGCGAAGTTCCTCAACCTTCCATCGGAGTTTAATGCTAGTAGGGGGTGGTTAGTGCGCGCCTTGCTACGCATGGGAATGTCATCTTACATTCGCAAAGGAGAAGCTACGGATGCATGTGGCGAATCCATTGGGCTAGCAAGGGAGTATGTGCCCAAACTTCTCTCTGAACTAGGGTACGAATCTACGGACGTGTACAACCTTGATGAAACCGCCGTCTTCTATGGTCAACAACCTAGGCGCACCTATGCAAACGGGGGCGTCTCGGGTGGGCGTTTAAGCAAGGATCGCGTAACCCTTGTCGTGTGTTGCAATGCCGATGGGAGCGACATCATGTCACCTATCATAATTGACAAGGCAAAAAATCCACGGTCGTTCCGCGACTTCTACGTGGATGAATTTGTTGTGTACCGTGCAAACAAAAAGGGGTGGATGACATCACAAGTAAGCTCCCGCTGCACAATGTGTTTCGTACTTGACTTGTGCCGTAAACAACATTCTCATTTTTTCATGTTTTGAGTTTCCTTGTCCTTTTTTGCCACACTTTCAGATTTTCTGACAATGGATTGACGTGTTGAATGACACCATGGTGAGACGCCAATGACGAATTGCCATCATTGTGGACAACGCAATCTTGCACAAGTTGGCCGGGCTAGAAGGAGTGATAGAGTACGAGCGGCACGGGATCAAGATTGGGGAGTTCGGTACTAGTCGTGTTATCTACCTACCTCCCAATTGCACATCCTATGCCCAACCTCTAGACCAAGGCATCATTTCAACCTTGAAAATGCGCTACCACAAATTCCTCGTGTCTTGGTTGATTGCAAAGTTCGAAAACGTGGAGAACCTCGATGAACGGAAGGGATTGAAGCCGGAGCTCCGCATCATGATATTGTGGATTTGCGGTGTGTGGCTCAATATTGACAAGGAGGCCATTCGACGTTGTTGGCGCCGGTCGGGCATCGCTCCATTTTCGTGGTTAGAAGAATGGGGCCTTGAGGCAATTTTCCAAGGGCCAGAATAAGACCCTCCCCGCGGCGATGTAACGGCACTTACGGCCCTCATTCGGAACTTAAGGATCCACAATGACTCGATGACGGGCCACGAGTTTCTTCACGTTGACCGTGAAGTGCAAACAAGTCTCGAGGGGGAGGAGAAAATGGCGGAAGTGCGGCGGAGTTGGTGGATACTTGGTCCACACTCGGGCGGCTTTCCCTTTGATTTGAACGACGAGCCCAACGTGGAAGGTGAGCGCTCGGCGCGGGCAATTGACATGGCCGTCGCAGCACTGGAGAGCTGGAGTACGGACAGCCGTCTCGCCCCGTACATCCTACCCGCAATTCGCCGTATTGGGCTCGACGATTTCCGCTCACCTTTTTTTGAAGATTACCTAGAATGGGCACTCGCGGGTTTGTGCCGCTGGGAAATGGATGGTCCGGTGCTTTGTGAGTCCATTTGTTTCTAATGTGGTCACTTCTGGGCCGATGGGTGTGTGGGGGCAAGTCTCTGGTTTTGCATGCTCTTGTTCTGCTTTTTTACTTTGACATTGAGAGTTCTTTTTATTTTGTTGTTGGTTTCTCTTGTTATGCAATTTGGTTTGCAACTTTGAGTGTTTCATCCTTGTTCTATTGGAATACCATAGTGTTGGACTGAGCTAGTCGAGGTGTACAGTTTCCAGCTTGGCGCGTGCTGTACAGTCGCACTTTACAGTCAGCAAAATCGTGGCATGATCTAGGGTATGAAATTATCGCACGACCTGAGCGAGTGTCCATGTCCACATCGCTTGCTAAGTCCCGCACCCATCGTGCTGCATCAGAAGACACACGCGCGGGTGCTGTGCAGCCGCACGTGGCTGCTGAAGAGCATGTGCCTGGTCGGCACGCACGCACGCAGCAGAAGGCGACGACTGCCGCTAACGCGGCAGCCGTCTTGACCGCGGCTGACGCGGGTCAACCCGGGCCCACGACTTAGAAACGCCAGCACACGGCACCCTCTGCTGACGTTGCGCCAGTCAACGCCCCCCCACTTCGACTTCACAGCAGCTGCAGGCGCTGTTCTCGCCATTGTAGCAGCAGGCGCCGAATACAATTTCTACATCGGCGGACTACAATTCTGCGTCCGGAAAAAACGGAAAAGCAGAAGGAACCCGCCGCGACTCCTTGCACCAACAAGGCCACTCGCGCCAACGCCACCGCTCCTGCACCCGCTCCGGCTCCGGCACCAGTTCAAGCTCCCGAAACTGACGACAACGACAACTCGGATAATGACGACGGTGAGGCCCCCGACAACCTTGCTCGCCGCCGCATTCTTGCACCCGCACCCCCCCTTCCTCCCCTCAACGCGACACCCACAGCTACCACTTTCATGCGCAAGGGAGTGGCGACCAGGCGGAGGTACTCTCTTTAATTCAAGCTCACCTGAGGCACGCTGAGTTCAAGCTCCAACACGGCGACGTGAAGGGCGCGCTCTCTAATGTGGCGCAAGTCGAGACGTTGACCAACCCATATGAAATGATAATGTTGCCTTTGCAAGTTGGCCTAAGTCAACTTTCACAATCCAATGTTTTTCTGAAGTCATGTGCTGGCTGCATCTGATGTCCCACAACCACATGGACCCTCCAATTGAGGGTGAGGTTGCTTATGACGACCGAACCGTTGCAATGCATGTAACGGTGCGTTTGTTGTCTTCCCCGGCTGCCCCTTGCTGTTTTGACATATTGGTGTCTCGCTTGGGGTTGCCACTCCTTCAAGGTGAGGTCGAACGACTATTGCTAGTGTGTTGGTTTGTCTTGCCTGTATTTTGATGTTCCCACCCTGGTGGTGACCAACCTAGAGGTGTCGTTGGACATCTGTAGAACGGGTGGCCTGGCTGCTTGCAGAACCAGTACTTGAAAGTTGAGCGTCCTTCCCTTCCCTTCCATAATTGCCTTTCATTTCCTCTTCGCTTGTCGCTTGCTGTCCTCCACTTGATGTTGCAGCATTCTGGTCACCCTTGGTTCCGGTGCTCTCTTTTGTTGAGTTTTCTCAACGTGCTTGACCAGCCGTACGAGGAGGGCGTCGATCATGGTCGGTTTTGGTTATCAGGTGTTGGTAATGCTGTTTCTGGATCATTATCCGCTGCAATGTATAGCTGTCCGTAATATCTTGCAGCATTGCCGAGTGTCTCAGCTCTTCTCAATGCGGCGGCACTCCAGTGAGCAGGTTGAGCGTGAATGTGTCCTCATCCACCACCTTCCCAACCAATGCCAACTTGTCCCGAATTGCCATTGCTTGATTGATGAATTCCTCCACTGTCTCCTCATTCCACATTTCCAGGTTATCTAGTTGCTTCTGGAGGGACATCTTTGCCACCGAATCTTTTGCCTGATACGTCTCCATCAAGTACTCCCTTGCTTCGAATGCTGGGCTGTACGATTCTTGACACAGTCCTACTGCAGCTGAATCGTTGCGCTTACATTAAGCAGTAGCACCCAAAACGTCAGCATTCCACGTTGTGGGTAATCTGCTTGCAGAGTTTCTAGTCGCTCCATTGCATCCCGCATGTCACCATTCACCATTGTAATGGGGCATTGAAGCGCCACAAAAAAACTCCCATCACTTTTTCACGCACGCGTTCATGCGAAACTGAAGTGCCCACTCTCGGAAGTTTGTGCCGTGGAATGGAGAAGTAGTGAACGCCTTGTCCACCGCTGCTCCCACCATCTTGCGTAACAGCCTATCCTTGTTTTCTTCCGTATGCTCGCGTGGAGACGGATTGAAGAGAGTAGTTACAGTAGATGGGCGTGGCAGTTAAACCGACGTTGTATTCCACCATCTTGACCATATAAGCGATGTTACACCACATCCACGCGATCACGTCGCATAACACCACTTGACTGCATCACGTCTCCCATTCGCCTCGTGCTTGCTGCAAGTACAGCTCCCATTTGAGAATGCGACGCACGTGGAGGTATGACGTCGCAAAAAATGTGAGACCTGACCATTGTGGGAACTCCAACGGGATGAAAGTTAGTGACCAATCGTTGAAGTGGGGGAGCACCAATAATGTAGGATTCAAATCCCACACTTTCCACGCCCACATGACCAAATTTGCCAACCCCATCACCACACTCCATTGCATCTATTCCACTCCCGGACTCAAATTCCCTTCCCCTTGTTTCCTTTCGCATGGTTGGTTGAGATGTAGTGTGGGAACTCCCCTCTCCTTGGAAAGATGCATCCCTTTCTTGGGATGACTCTCTTCCTTGGAGCATGCTTCCCTCTCCTTCACCTCCAACTCCTGCATGCGCTTTTGAAGCATGTGTTTGGTCAGTACGTGGAGTGCTTGCATGCAACTGTTTACGAGTAGATGGGTTGCTGAAACCTTGAGCTTGAATTGACATGTTGAATTGCCCTTGCGATTCTGTTTTCTAGGTGCTCATATTGAGTCATGATGGCATTTTCAAACGCCTCATATCCAGCATCGACTTCATCATCAAACCGTGCCATGATGTTGATCCAGAAAGTTGTGTCTTGAGATGCCTATATGCTAAACTGCTTGTCCAATGTAAATGGTAATAGGTTTCCGACCAAATTTTGGCAGCATGCCCTCTTGATCAGCTCTAATACCATGCTAGAAAGGCATATTGACAGTGTTACGGAAGCTTGATTATAGAATATGATAGAACTGAAAGCTTGCAACAGAATAGATTGATGACAAAGACTGATTACAAGATCACAAAACATGGTTTTATGCTTGCAATTACCCCTTCTGAACCTTCCCCATCCACATTAATCTATTATACTCTCCAATAATTTTAGACTCCAACAATTCTGGCGCTACAATAATTTTACAGTTATTATAGGCCTCGAAGACTTATAAGGGGTACTACACTAAAATCTAATAGCATATGAGATTTACCTTATAATTGTATTTGTTGGGCTGAGAAAGCCCTTAGGACCTTTTCAATGACAAAGGCTCGGGGTGATGATGTATTAGCGGAAGCGTCTTAACGAGACTGGGTATTAGTGTGTAAGATGTCAACATATGTCAATCATTTTTTATATAATTGTTTGTAGTGATGCTGTAGTTGTCTCATGTGGGATGGTGGTGCACCTCCTTGCCTAGCTTCTTCTTGCTTGCTATATCTTGTACTTTTCTTCCTTAGCAAAACCCTTCTCCTTTTCTCAACTTTGATCCATGGCTCCTATGGCTCCTAACTTGGCCTAGCTTTATCTCGACATGGTATTAAGAGCTGTTCATTCCTGTGGACGTTCTCCCCTAATGGGCCCACCGTTAGCTTCCGCTACTCTGCTGCCTGTCGTGCGCCCCGGGCGTGCGTCGGTTTTCTGCTCGTCGCGCTTCGGGCGCGCGCGTCGATTTTCTGCCCATCGCGCGCCCCGGTCGCGCGTCGAATTTCTACCCATCGCGCATCCAGGTTGCGCGTCGATTTCCTGCCCGTCGCGCAGCTCCTACCCCCCCCCCCCCCCCCCCCCCCCCCCCCCCTTTCTCCTCCATCTCTCTGCTGCGCGTGCAGCCATGGGGGGGGTATGGGGGTGGCGGGCGTGGTATGGGGGTGGCGGGTGTGAGAAACCAACTGCCGCTCCTCCTCCTCCGTCTCCCACTGCTGCAGCTACCGCTGAGGGGGGGAGGGTGTGGGGGAGCCGGGGCAGTGGCGCTAGGGATGCAGAACGGGGAGTAGAAGGGGGTGTGGGACAATGGGGGGAGGTTGAAAGGAGGTAGCCGCCATGAAGCCAGCAGCTCCAGTAGTCCGGATGCCCTTGCTCCGGTAGCCCGTGAGCCCGTTGCTCCAGTCGCCCGTGGGTCAGTTGCTCCAGCCGCTCGTCTAGCCGCGGAGCCAGTTACTCTAGTAGTCCGAACGCCCTAGCTCCGGTAGCCTGTGTGCCAGTTGCTCCAGTCGCCCGTGTGCCAGCAGCTTCAGCTGCCGCCTCCTACCTCCTCTCCTCTCATAGTCCCTCCTCCTCCTCACTTGCCCTCTGCTTCTACCGCTGCACTTTGCATGGTGTACCCCGTCACGGGGCGTTGCTACACTTATCCCTACAAACAATTATGGGGGCGTGTCAACATATGTCAATCATATTTTATATAATTGCTTGTAGTGATGGTGTAGTTGTCTCATGTGGGATGGTGGTGCACCTCCTTGCCTAGCTTCTTCTTGTTTGCTATATCTTATACTTTTCTTCCTTAGCAAAACCCTTCTCCTTTTCTCAACTTTGATCCATGACTCCTATGGCTCCTAACTTAGCCTAGGTTTATCTCGACATAAGAACAAGATAAGTTGATTATAATGCAGGGATACAGGGTTTATATATGATTACAGAAATATTAGAAACTTAACCCTTTTTTGTCCAACTGTAATTGTAACTGCTATTGCAGTTTGACTCAACAAGTGTACAGTTATTATAGGGCTTGAAGAGTTACAAAGGGTACTACACTAAAATCCAATAGCATATGAGGTTTACTTTATGATTGTATTTGTTGGGCTGAGAAAGCCCTTAGGATCTTTTCAATGACTAAGGCTCGGGGTGATGATGTCTTAGCGGAAGTGTCTTAATGAGACTCGTTGAACCACCTTGTACTAGTGTGTGAGAACAAGATAAGTTATTTATAATGCAGGGATACAGGGTATATATATGATTACAGAAATATTAGAAACTTAACCGCTTTGTGTTCAACTGTAACTGTAACTGCTATTGCGGTTTAATTCAATAACTATATAGTTATTGTAGACCTTGAAGACTTATGAGGGGTATTACACTAAAATCTAATAGCATATGAGATTTACCTTATGATTGTATTTGTTTGGCTGAGAAAGCCCTTATGATCCTTACAATGACTAAGGCTCGAGGTGATGATGTATTAGCGGAAGCGTCTTAATGAGACTGGTTGAACCACCTTGTACTAGTGTGTAAGAACAAGATAAGTTGATTATAATTCAGGGATACATGCTTCATATATGATTACAGAAATATTGGAAACTTAATTGCTTTGTAACTGTTATTGCAGTTTGATTCAGCGACGACTCGGGTAACTGCTCAATAACGAGTCAGTTATTTGTCCTTGCTGTCGTGCTATTTTGTCGAGTCAAAGGTCGCTGACCTTTGACCTTTGCTTCAACTGCTTACTGTTGTTGCTTTTGTTAACCGCTTCACTGTAGCTCGGTTGACTCGGTGTTGCTTCGTTGTGGATATGCTTCGTTCTTATTGCAGTGCTCGATATGCCAGAAGTGCAAACTATATGTTTCCAACACTCCCCTTTGCTTGCAGTCAGTCACTTTTGATACTGGTGACGTGGCCTTGTCCAGTCAGCAGCATGCAGTATTCGAACATCTGCTTTCAAGTTTCTTAGTCAGGTAATCTGCTGCCATCTCGGACGTGGGGCAGTAGGATAGCTCGAGTCTTCCTTTCTCGATCTCGTCTTTTACGAAGAAATATCGCAGAGCGATGTGCTTCGTTCGGTTCGCGAACCCGTTTTTCTTCGCTATGCGAATTGCCGATTGGTTGTCGCAGAAGAGGGAGAAGCTGGGTAACTGAGCCAGTTTTGCTTCTTACAGTAGTTTGCGAAGGTACAGCCCTTCCTTGGTGGCTGTGCAAAGTGCAATGTATTCTGCTTCAGTGGAAAAGAGAGCAATTAGTTCTTGTTTGCTCGACTGCCATAAGATGGGACCGACGGGCTCAAGTCGATAGATGTAGCCGGTGCACGATCGTCTGTTGTCGGAGTCGCCTGCGTGGTCGGCATCCACATAGCCGATTAGCTTTGGAGTCGTGGTTCCAGTTTTGTGGTAGGCAAGGCTGACAGCTGGTGTGCTGACGAGGTATTGCAGTGCGCGATCGAGTTCTGCCATGTATTCTGCTTCAGGCCTTTTGAGATAGGTAGCGAGTTGGCTTGCCGAGTATGACAGATCCGGTCGATAGGTGACGGCTGCGAAGAGTAGACATCCCAGTTTCCGCTGGTAGTCGCGTAGGCCGGCAGGTTCGAGCGGATTAGATTCTCCCTGGTGGTTTCCCATGGTGTAGCAATAGGGCGTGGAGATGGCTGCTAGCGTTAGTCCGAAGCGTTTTGCGATGGTGTCAGCGAATTTTGAGGCGCTGAGGTAGATCGCGTTTTTTTCGTCGAGTATGTTGAGCCCCAGGTACTGAGTCACGGTAGGGGAGACTGTGAGTGAGAGGTCCTACTCCAGCTCCCCTTCGAACCAGGTGGTGATGCCGCCGGTTGAGCCTATGTAGAGTAGGTCATCTACATAGACGATCACCAGGATGTACTCTGTTATGTGATGCTATCATTCGCATTCACGTCTGTCTGCCTCCCATCATATGTTCGTGCGTTGCATGCGTGGTGTGAGCGTGTGCAAGAATTTGTGCTCGGTGTATTTTGGTTTTTCTGAGTGTGTGTGAATGTTATTTGGCCTGAGCAGATGTTTGAAGTGACTGCTCAGCTCAAGAGCTTTCCGACGAACCAAGAATCGTCGCGATCGGAGCACGAACGAGAAAGTTGCGAACATTTGAAGTTCGTATGCTTTTGATATTTGGTTGTGGCGACTATGGGAATTTGTGGTGTGACTCAATATGGGGTACAGACTTTTGGGGGTTGGGAAATTCGTCCCCATTACTGTAGATGTTTCCAAGTGGTTGGGAGAAGCCAAACCAGGTTGGGAAGTGTGGCCAAGTTGGGTGAGGTGGATGGCATGGGTTGGGAAAGTGACAAATGTCAAAGTTGGGGTGCCTATAGAGAAGGAAATTGTATGGTATGGGGTTTCCTTGGTTGGGGACTCCTTGGGGACCTTCCCTCTCGTCCTCCTCTTCCCTCCTACCTGGTTTGTAGCTACTCTAATTTTTCTTTGTGGAACTTGTGAGAACTATTGTGATTGAGTTAAGTTTCTATGGCAGCTTACCCCCTAGTGCGTCGAAATTCATAACTCGAGTTATACTCTATCTTTTGATGCGATTCAAATTGGGAATGATAGCCACGGTCAAGGGCTACATCATACTCGAGTTTTGAAAGAATTCCAACCGTTAGTCTTTCGTCGACGGCGTTTCTTGTGAAGTCGACATTTCTGTCCAGAAATTGAGACCAACGATTTTGAGATATTTCGGCCCCTAAATGTTCTAGACTCCGTCTTTAGTCTCTAACAATGGTATGGGGTTTCCTTGGTTGGGGACTCCTTGGGGACCTTCCCTCTCGTCCTCCTCTTCCCTCCCACCTGGTTTCTAGCTACTCTAATCCTCTTTGTGGAACTTGTGAAATAATTGTTATCAAGTTACGTTTCTATGGCAGCTTACCCCCTAGTGCGTCGAAATTCATAACTCGAGTTATACTCTATCTTTTGATGCGATTTAAATTGGGAAAGATAGCCACGATCAATGGCTACAACAAACGTGAGTTTGAGAGAATTCTAACGGTGCGTTTTTCATCAACAACGTTTCTTGTGAAGTCGACGATTCTGTCCAGAAATTGAGACCAACAATATTGAGTTATTTCGGCCTATAATCTTCATAGACTCAGTCCTTAGTCTCTAACAAGTGGTATCAGAGCTGATTGAGGACTTTGTGGGGAGTCTACTGAGGTGTGAAGACCCTTCTAGACCCACCATGGCCTGTGGGCGTGCCTAAGTGGTGTTCTGAAGGTTGGATGTGACTTCCGCTAAGGGGAAACTCTGCCGAAATTTCGTTGGCGCCAACACTTGTGAAAAAATTGTGGATCTATATTGTGACCAGCAAAGGGGGAGTTGAAAGTTGTGATTGGGAGCAGAGGAGATGAGTCAAGGGAGTGGAGATGCAGCTGAGAAGAGGAGTGAGCCGCCACCATCCAAGATTGAGGCGTTGGATGGCTCCAACTACGAGGAATGGAGTGGGCGGATGAGGAGCGTCTTCAAGCGCTACAAGCTGCTGAAACTTGCGATGGGAGAAGAGAAAATGCCCGAGGAAGGAGATGCTCGGGATCGGTGGATTGAGCGGAGCGCGGTGTTGTTCGACCTCATCTTGCAATCGGTCAACAACGACATGTTCCAGCACATCAAGGACTTGGTCGAGTTGGACGACTCCGGTCCTAAGGCGTGGAAGCTACTGCGCGACGTGATTCAGCCCAACACGCTGCCCATGGTGATCGTGCTCGAGAAGGAGCTGGCGGCCATCTCCATGCGATCGGGAGATGATGTGAAGCCGGTCCTTGACAAGATCAAGGACACCTATGCGAGGATGGCAGCGGCGGGCAGCAAGGTGTCGGAGATGCAGCAGTGCACCAAGATCATCTCGGTGCTCGACAACTCGTGGGAGAACCTCATCCCCACCCTCAACGTTCAGCAGGACAAGTGGACGCCTGAGTGGCTACGGCAGCAGATCCTGCAAGAGGACTTCCGCAGGCGCCACACAGGAGGTGGTGCTGCCAACAAAACTGCTGAGGGGTATGGAGCTGCAGGAGGAAGCAGAGGAAGAGGGGGAGGGAGAGGCCGAGGCCGTGGGAGAGGCTTTGGCAGAGGAAGAGGTCGAGGTGACTACAATGAGGGGCATGGGAGCTCTGGTGGCAGGGGGAGCACCCAAATGGAGGGTGCGTGCTGGTACTGCAAGAAGGCTGGACACCCATGGTTCAAGTGTTTCAGCCGGCCAGAGGGATGGGCGCTTTCAGGCATGAAGCCGCCAAGTGGTGAACGCGCGCGAGGTGGCGCTGTGCAAGGTTCAGGTGCACAAGGTGATGGTGCACAAGGTAAAGCCTCCCCTGGGATGTTCTTGATGGTTGAGGATGTGAAAGGGAGTGAGGGTGATGTGGGTTCGGTTGGGAAGGTTGTGATGCACCCCCTCACTCACTGGGTGATAGATTCAGGTTGCACAAGCCACATGACCCTATGGGCAGATTTGCTTGATGAGGTAAAGCCCCCTGGGAAGATCAAATTTGTGGCTGCCGCTTCAGGTGCTTTGCTCCCAGTGATTGGTGTTGGAAATGCTAAGGTAATAGGAGCAAATGGGGAGCTTGTGGGACTTGGGAATGTGCTGCTAGTTGAAGGTTTATCCGCTAACCTCCTCTCTGTGCGCCGACTGCAGAAAAGCAAGGCCAAAGTTACGTTCGGCCCAACCAGCTTGCTGCTGTGGGATTTGGAGGAGAAGAGCAGCTGCATCAAGGACCTGTGGCAGCTGCCCATCATCCCTTGGAATGGGAAACCACGAGCAAGGGCAACGGCAGCGGCAGCGGCTAAAGCAACTGCAGGAGGAGAGGAGACTGCACCAACTGCTGGGGCCCTGGATGCAGTCAAGAAGGTGCAGTAGCCACAGCAGCTTCTTGGTGAGGTGCTTGCTGGTGTGGATGCGACAGCTGCATGGGCAAAGGCTTCATCTGGGAGTGGTGAGGCCGATTGGGAGACGTGGCACAAGAGTCTGTATCACATCAACATCCCTATGCTGCAGAAGTTGGTGAAGGATGGGAGCTTGAAGGGGCTGGAGGTGAAGGGGGCAGCAAAGGAGATTGGGAGCTGCCCTACATGTCTTGAGACCAAGTTCACCAAGTTTCCCTTCAGCAGCAGCACGGGACCAGCCAAGGCACCACTTGCGCTTGTGCACATGGATGTGGTGGGCCCCACGAGGGCCCCTTCTCTCTCGGGCAGCCGCTATTTCTTGACCATTGTGGACGACCACACGCGTGCGGTGTGGGTGTACCCTCTGAAGACTAAGGGGGAGGTGGCAGCGGCTGTTCTCAAGGAGTGGATGCCGAGAGCACAAAGGGAGAGCGGACACAAGGTGAAGGTGATCCGCACTGACAACGGGGGAGAGTTCATTGGCAATGAGTTTGAGGCGGTGCTGAAGAAGAAGGGCATTCAGCATCAGCTCACAGTGCCCTACAACCCTCAGCAGAACGGCGTGGCTGAGCAGTTCAACCGGACCCTACAGGAAGGTGCTCGCACTCTCCTTGGGCGTGCAGGGCTGTCGGATCCGTTGTGGGTAACTGCACTCAGGTAGGTCGCTCTTGCGAAGAACAGGGTGCTAGCCACTGTGGGGGACAATTAGTGGGTCCCCTACACCAAGTGGTATGGGAGTGCACCTGCAGTCAACATGCTGAGAGCCTACGGCTGCATGGTGATGTTTCGTGTGCCGAAGGAGAAGAGGGGAAAGCTGGAAGCTTCTGGAAGATGGGGTGTGCACTTGGGGCTTGCTAAGGATCATAAGGGCTGGTTGCTATGGGACTTGACCAGCCAGCAGCTGACTGTGTCGAGGGATGTGAAGTTCCTCGAGTCCTTGTACTACAAGGAGTGGAAGCAGCAGCAGCAGAAGCTTCCTACTACACCGCTGATCATTGAGGCCGATGAGGTGCAGCGGCCTTCGAGGCAAGTGCAGGTCACTGTCTCAGAGGAGGAGATCTCTGGGGTGACTGAGGATGGGGGAGAACCTGAGGTGGAGCAGCAGCAGCAGCAGCAGCAGCAGCAGCAGCAGCAGCAGCAGCAGCAGCAGCAGCAGCAGCAGCAGCAGCAGCAGCAGCAGCAGCAGCAGCAGCAGCAGCAGCAGCAGCAGCAGCAGCAGCCGCAGCAGCAGCAGCAAGGTGCTCCACAAAGTGCCGCACGTCCGGCTGACCGTCCTAGGAGGGATGTGCGCCCTCCTAACCGGCTGACCTATCCGAGCTTTGGCAAGCCAAAGGTGGTAAGGGCTGGGAGTCTGGTTGAGCAGTGTGATGAGGAAGAGATAGCGCACTGCTACTGGGCAGCCGTCCCTGAGCCCAAGACGCTAGCAGAGGCCTTGAGTGGGCCCGATGCTGAAAAGTGGAAGCAGAGTGTGAAGGAGGAGTATGATTCTCTGCTGGAGAATGAGACGTGGGAGCTGTGTGAGCTGCCTCCTGGGAAGAAGGCCATTTCTTCCAAGCTGATCTTCAGGCACAAGTATGGACCTGATGGGGAGCTGACCCGCTACAAGTCAAGGCTTGTGGCTAAGGGGTTTCAGCAGACTAAGGGAAAGGACTTTGACGAGCTCTATGCTCCTGTGGGGAAAGGGACAACACTGAGGGTGATGTTGGGAACGGCTGCAAACCGCGGATGGAAGATAAAGCAAATGGATATCACGACTGCGTTCCTTCCTCAATGGGATCATCCTGGAGGAGCTGTACATGCTGCAGCCTGAGGGGTTGGATGATGGGAGCGGCAGGGTGTGCAGGGTGAAGAAGGCCATTTATGGCCTGAACCAGGATCCTCGTGCATGGTACCACAAGCTAGAGGAGACACTGCTGGCTGGGGGGTTCAAGAAGAGTGAGTGCGACCACAGCTTGTTCCTGCTGCAAGAGAAGGAGCAGTTTCTCATGCTCCTGGTGTATGTGGACGACATCCCGCTCTTCTCTGAGTCATCTGCAATGATTGACTGTGTGGAGAAGATGTTGGAGATGCAGTTCAAGTGCTCGAAGATGGGAGATGTGAAGTACTACCTTGGGATGCATGTGGAGAGGGACCTCGACAAGGGAGTGTTGAGGCTCCACCAGAGGAAGTACTGTGAGGGGCTGGCTAAGAAGCATGGGCTACACGATGGAGGAAAGCCAGCAACCCCACTGCCTTCAGGGTTCACTGTGGAGCCCTGTGCTGATGAGGAGGTGGTGGGCGAGAGTGACAGGAAGTTGTTTCACTCCATGGTTGGGGCGCTCAACTATGCGGCCAACCACACGCGGCCTGACATTTCCTTTGCTACATCCAGGCTGGCAAGTGTGGTGTCACGTCCCAGTCATGAGCAGCTGGAAGCGGCCAAGAGGTTGGTCCGCTACGTGAGTGCAACGGCATCAGTAGCTTGGAATATAGTGCTGTGCGACAGAGGCTGCAGAGGGGTGCAGCTGATTTGAGCAAGGGGGAGATGCTCTTGACTTGCTACACCGACGCTAGCTTCAACTCTGTGAAGGCGGATGGCACCAGCATTGGAGGCTATGTGTGCCTGTTTGGAGGTGGTGCAGTGAGCTGGCGCAGCAAGAAGCAGAACGAGGTGGGGCTGTCCTCATGTGAGACTGAGTACATGGCCCTGCATCATGGGGCCAAGGAGGTGGTGTGGCTGAGGCGTTTGTTGAAAGAGATCGGAGTGTGCCAGAAGAAGCCGACTGTGATTTTCTATGACAACGAGTCGACGGTAAAGCTTGCAAAGAACGCTTGCCTTCATGGGCTGACAAAGCACATCAGGCCCAAGTGACACTGGATAAGGAGGCTCCTGGACAAGGAGGTGCGGCTGGAGATTGTGAAGACCCAGCAGCAGGCGGCTGACATTCTCACCAAGCGCCTGGCTGAACCTGAGCATTGGAAGGGGATGAAGCTTTCTAGGATGAGTGTGCATTGAGGGTGCATGCTTGAGTTATGGCATGTGGATGATGGTTGGCAGCCAGAGGGGGAGTTTGTTATGTGATGCTATCATTCGCATTCACGTCTGTCTGCCTCCCATCATATGTTCGTGCGTTGCATGCGTGGTGTGAGCGTGTGCAAGAATTTGTGTTCGGTGTGGTTTGGGATTTTATGAGTGTGTATGAATGTTATTTGGTTTGAGCAGGTACCTGAGATGATTGCTCTGCTCAAGAGCATTCCGGCGAACCAAAAATCGTCACGGTCGGAGCACGGATGAGAAAGTTACGAACGTTCGAAGTTCGTATGCCTTTCACATTTGATTGCGGCGACTATGGGAATTTGTGGAGTGACTCAATATGGGGTACAGACTTTTGGGGGTTGGGAAATTCGTCCCCATTACTGTAGATGTTTCCAAGTGGTTGGGAGAAGCCAAACCAGGTTGGCAAGTGTGGCCAAGTGGGTTGAGGTGGATGGCATGGGTTGGGAAAGTGACAAATGTCAAAGTTGGGGTGCCTATAGAGAAGGAAATTGTATGGTATGGGGTTTCCTTGGTTGGGGACTCCTTGGGGACCTTCCCTCTCGTCCTCCTCTTCCCTCCCACCTGGTTTCTAGCTACTCTAATCCTCTTTGTGGAACTTGTGAAATAATTGTTATCAAGTTAAGTTTCTATGTCTATCACATTGCACTCCGATACTTCTTCGTCAAAGACGAGATTGACCAGGGGAAGGTTGACCTTGCATATTGCCCCACTACTGAGATGGCAGCCGACTTCCTCACCAAGCGACTGCCACGTCAGCAGTACAAACACTGCTCTGACCTCACCGGAGTAGTCAAGGGAGTCAGCCCTCTGCGGGCCTAGGAATGAAGGGGAGTGTTACGATATGAAATTCAATGAGAAGGCATTCCTGTACTGTATTCTTCCGGATAAAACACCCCCCTCGTAATTGTACACCCCCGGGTAGCTTGTGCGGGGTGGGTGTTATTATCGACCTCGTTTCTACTATACCCCCCTTTTGGGGTGATTTTCCATAACACCCCCTTTTCATATAGATTTCTTATTATAATAGCTGATAACGAGTACGTGCAAGTACGGGAGGATGCAAAAATCCCTCCCTCTACGAAATTACACGAAACTTTCAAATGATATCTGCCGAGATTCCCTCCCTTCCACAATTTCGCTGTCGCCACGCTGGCGAATCTTTCGTTGTCAAGTGGCCAGAGAGGTGCTACATGCCATCTTCAAGGTGGTCAAGATATCACTTGCCGAAACTCGCGTTCCCGCCTCTGAGTGTGTTGGTAAACCAACTTCGAAAACACCCAAGCTGTCCATTTATCAAAATCCTTATATTAAAAAATGTCATATGAATAGACCCGGGTATTATGTGGGATTTTCCTTTAAGGAGACCCCCCCCAATTTTTCCCAGTGGTTATCATAACACCCTAGGGTGCTTTATCCAGGAGAATACGGTATGCTGCAGGAGCCGGTTCTACCGAGTACGAAGTCGAGGCGTCAGAAGAGTCGAAGCGACGCCAGCAACCGTCAGATCAAGACCGATGCAGGCAGTTAACATTTGAAGTGGAAAGAGCGGGAACATGTTCAGAAGAGGTTCCCGCACCGCACGGTTTGAACTTCACTGTAATAAGGGAATGTACCCCTTAAAGTACATGGCTAGCCTAGGACTTTTCGTATTCCCTGTACTGTTTGGTCCTATATAAACTCGATGTATGCATGTCTTTTATCATCTCAGTCATTTTACATTCACTCTCATCTGAGGTCAACACTTCCGTTGCAATATCACATGCGAACAACCCTTAGTCGATCCCTGGCTAAGTCCCATTTAGGATTGTAACAAATAGAAACTTAACCGCTTTGTGTCCAATTGTAACTGTAACTGCTATTGCGGTTTGATTCAGCGACGACTCGGGTAACTGCTCAATAGCGAGTCAGTAATTTGTCCTTGCTGTCATGCTGTTTCATCGAGTCAAAGGTCGCTGACCTTTGACCTTCGCTTCAACTGCTTACTGTTGTCCTTTTTGTCAATAGCTTCGCTGTAGCTCAGTTGTCTCGGTGTTGCTTCGTTGTGGATCTGCTTCGTTCTTGTTGTAGTGCTCGATATGCCAGAAGCACAAATTATATGTTTCCAACAGTATTCTCAACAATATATACACCGTACCGCAGGTGTGGTGTGTTCATCTCTGTATATGTGTATGCTCCAATTTTAAGGCGCGCCAATATCTGGGGGATCACAGTAGGTGCTCCCCATAACATTGGTGGTAGCCGTTCACCTTTAGTATTCACGAGTGAGTCTGGTGTGCAGTAGGGGGCCGGCGTATGAGGACGTTGCAACTCTCCCTGCCTTGGAACGCGCGGAGCAGTGTCTATACCCGCAGATGTGGAGCATGTGTTATGGGCATGTATGGGGCACGAGTGGGTCTAGCGTGCAGCCGAGGGCTGAGCTATGAGGTTGCTGCGTGCTGTCCCTGCCTTGCAACTCGCGCAGCAGTGTGTGAATAGCCGCAGTACATGTGAGGCATGTGTGCCATGAGCATCTGGGCACGAGTGGGTCTAATGTGCAGCACTAGTGGGTCTAATGTGCAGCACTAGTGGGTCTAATGTGCAGCACTAGTGGGTCTAATGTGCAGCACTAGTGGGTCTAATGTGCAGCACTAGTGGGTCTAATGTGCAGCACTAGTGGGTCCAAGTGGGCCTAGGGCTGGGCTAGGAGGCTGCTGCATCTGCCCCTTGGAAGAGCTCGCGGAGCAGCACCCTAAGGTCTTCATCCGTGTAGCGAATGTGCTTGCTGGCCTCCTCGCTGCTGCTGCAGCCTAAGCGCCTGCCACTATCCAACACCGGGCTGATGGGGGAAGAGGGGAGGGGATGGGAGAGACAAGAGAAAAGGCGTGAGATGAAGGGAATGTGCTTGCTGGCCTCCTCGCTGCTGCGGCCAAAGCGACTGCCACTCTCCAACACCGGGCTGATGGGGGGTGATGGGAGAGGGGATGAGGAGGGGGAGAGACAAGAGAGAAGATGTGACAGCAGCAGCACATGAAGGCGGGCAGGAGCACATGCAGGCGGGCAGCAGCACATGCAGGTGCACACAGAGGAGCACCCAGCAACTCACGTGCAGCACAGCAGCACCTCACCCTCCAGCCAACTCACATGTACCACTGCAGAAAGGAGCGATACATGGGCAGAAGATCTTTGGAAATGTTTTGCTGCAGGGCGGTTCGCAGCTGGGGGCTTGAGATCGTCCACATGCACTCATGTGCTGCAGAAAGGAGCGGCAGGCAACTCACGTGTAGCACTGCAGAAAGGAGCGGCAGGCAACTCACGTGTAGCACTGCAGAAAGGAGCGGCAGGCAACTCACGTGTAGCACTGCAGAAAGGAGCGGCAGGCAACTCACGTGTAGCACTGCAGAAAGGAGCGGTACTTGGGCAGCAGATCCTTGGAGATCTTCTGCTGCAGGGCCGTTCGCAGCTCGGGGACCGGAATCTTCCACATGCGCTGCGTGCGATGCAGCTCCTCAAACGTGGCGTTGAACACACGCAACCTGTGAAAGGGAGGCGGGAAGGGGGAGAGGAAAAGGGGAGAGGAAGAGGGGAGAGGAAGAGGGGAGAGGAAGAGGGGAGAGGAAGAGGGGAGAGACAGGGTGAGCACAAAATCTTCCACGTGCACTCCTCAAACGTGGCGCTCAACACACGGAACCTGCGATCGGGAAGGGGGAGGGCTACAGGAGAAGGGAGAGAGAGATGGGTTGAATTCCAGAGAGGGGGGGGGGGAGGGGGGATCAGGGGGAATTCCAGCCACATTTTCCACGCCGATATTTGAGGCGCCTAAAAAAAATTTCCAGCCCCATTTCCTATGCCGATCCGCCGGGAGTGAGTAAATGAGGCATAAGTGGTGTGGATCACATTCCTGTAGCCCCATTTCCTGTAGTGCACTTTTGAGGCGCCTCAACAGTAGATTCCTGTACATTCCTTTTGTTGTTATACAAGGGTTAGCTATGCCTGTACAAGGGTCATGCTTACTGATTGTTAAGGCTTTGATACTGATCAAGGCTTGACCTGATGTTCTTGCGAACAGTAAGTGCCGCCCAACCGCACTCCTGCAAGCAACCCCATTCCCCAACCCAAACCCTGCCTTCACTTCTCCTCAACCCACCTCCCGATTTCCCGCCCCTAGAACACTCCCCTCGCACCTCTCTTTGACAGCGTTGCGGCGTGCAATGCTCTCGAGGCCATCGTCTAACAGCCCTGCCGGCTTCAGTAGCGAATGAATCTGGCAGGCGTAAGGGACGTAGTGGAAGACGCAGGTGCTGCTTCTGACCAGAAGTGTGCAGCGCATGCTAGTGAGGGAAATTTTTGAGGCGCCTCAAAAACGACCTCAATGCAAGTGAGAGGGAAAGTTGTGTGCAAAACAAGACTGTGTTGATTGAAGCTCAAGGAATCTGGTGGGCATTAATAGGGAGCGGAAAGCTGTGAAAACAGGATTGTATTGATTGAAGCTCAAGAAAACTAGCGGGCGTAGAGGAGGGAGTGGAAGAGGCAGGTGCTGCTCTTAATGATACACGTGCAATGCCTGTGAGATGGGACGTTGAGACGCCACAAAGGAGCTGCCCTTTACCAAAAGTATATATGAAGTGTCCGTAAGAAGGAGAGGTGTGAAAGAACGATGGGATTGATCGAAGCTCGAATGAGCTGAGGATTACCTAGGTGAAGTCATGGTTGATTTAGGTTCGGTAAACTCCACCGACCCCCACACCTCCCCCCCCTTTCCCCGCCTCCTCTGTCCCCACTAAACCTCGCCTCCTCACCTTGCTCCACGACACCCGAAGGTGCATCACTCCATGCTGCTGCACAATGCGCCACTGGACGTTGCTGCACAATGCGCCACTGGACGTTGCTGCAGTACATTATTGCATAACGATCTCACACTCCCCTACTCCCTCCCCCATCCTCCTCCCGCCACACTCCTCGCTTCCTCACCTTGCTCCACGGCATCCCAAGGCACGCCACCCCATGCTGCTCCACAATGCGACGTTACATGCTGCTCCACAATGCGACGTTACATGCTGCTCCACAATGCGACGTTACATGCTGCTCCACAATGCGACGTTACATGCTGCTCCACAATGCGACGTTACATGCTGCTCCACAATGCGACGTTACATGCTGCTCCACAATGCGACGTTGCATGCTGCTCCACAATGCGACGTTGCATGCTGCTCCACAATGCGACGTTACATGCTGCTCCACAATGCGACGTTACATGCTGCTTCACAATGCGACGTTGCATGCTGCTCCACAATGCGACGTTACATGCTGCTCCACAATGCGACGTTGCATGCTGCTCCACAATGCGACGTTACATGCTGCTCCACAATGCGACGTTACATGCTGCTTCACAATGCGACGTTACATGCTGCTGCACAATGCGACGTTACATGCTGCTCCACAATGCGACGTTGCATGCTGCTCCACAATGCGACGTTACATGCTGCTGCACCACACCATTGCATCAGCATCCCACCCTCCCATGCCTAACTTTGCTCCACGGCATCCCAAGGTACGCCCCCCTATGCTGCTCCATGAATCGGTGCTGCTCCATGATTTGAGGCGCCTCAAAACTAGACTTGCTCCACGACATCCCAAGGTACGCCACCCTGCGCTGCTCCATGAATCGGTGCTGCGTTTGCTCTCCACTCCACCCTCACGTCCCCCTCCAACACTCCAGAATCGATCTCACACTCCCCTACTCCCTCCCCCATCCTCCTTCCCGCCACACTCCTCGCCTCCTCACCTTGCTCCACGACACCCGAAGGTACGCCACTGCGTGTTGCTGCACGATGCAACGTTGTTGGTCGACCCAGTCCTTCCCCACCACCTCGTTCAGCTCGAACCTGGAAGGCAATGGAAAAGAAGTGGTAGGAGAGAGAAGACATAGCAAGGTTTCTTCCACTCCTTCCCCACCACCTCCTTCCCCACAACCTCCTTCCCCACCACCTCCTTCCCCACAACCTCCTTCCCCACCACCTCTTTCAACTTGCCCTTGGAGGAAAGTCAAACTACTCACGACGAAGTAGGTAAAGCAAACAATAAAAATAAAACGAAGAAATGGAAATGAAAGGGACATTAATCTGAAGGGCCTCCCCCACCCCACCAACCTCTCCCCTTCCCCACCAACCTCTCCCCTTCCCCACCAACCTCTCCCCTTCCCCACCAACCTCTCCCCTTCCCCACCAACCTCTCCCCTTCCCCACCAACCTCTCCCCTTCCCCACCAACCTCTCCCCTTCCCCACCAACCTCTCCCCTTCCCCACCAACCTCTCCCCTTCCCCACCAACCTCTCCCCTTCCCCACCAACCTCTCCCCTTCCCCACCAACCTCTCCCCTTCCCCACCAACCTCTCCCCTTCCCCACCAACCTCTCCCCTTCCCCACCAACCTCTCGTTTCCCCCCATTACATAACGATGCGCTCCACGATGTAGTGAACGTTGTTCATGAGCAAGACATGCCCTGGATCCGTACTTGAGAATTCTCAAAAGTGGATCCGTACTGCCAAACAGCTGGTGAACAAGGCCTTTCCTTGACCAAATCCTTCAGCTCTTCCCCTTTCTCTAACCACACCCCCACACCCCCTCTCCAGTTTCCCTCCCTTACTTCACAGCACGTTCCACAATGCAGTGAACGTTGTGCCTGAGCAAGAACTGTCCGAGAGCCGCATCGTCCTACTGCCTGCCTGCTTCCCGCACTTTGAGCGCTGCACCACTGTACACCTTGAACTAGGAACAAGGATATCCCACCACACCACACCGCCCCAAACCCCTCCTTCACCCCCGATACTTTACCACATGCTCCACGACGTAGCAAACACTGTTCACGAGGAAGAACCATCCGAGAGCCGCATCGTCGTATGCTTACTTGCACGGTGAACAAGGCCTACAATTAATTCCTCCACACCACCCCACCCCATCCCCCCGTCCATTTCCCCTCTCTTACTTGATGACGCGCTCCACGATGTAGTGAGCGTTGTTCACGAGGAAGAACTGCCCGAGAGTCCATGCTGCGTGGTACATACATATGGCATGCACTGTAAACGACGCACCACAGAACGCCTTGCTGAATGAACAGGGCTAATTCTCACTTGATGACGCGCTCCACGATGTAGTGCACGTTGTTCATGAGGAAGAAGTGCCCCAGCGCCGCGTCGTCGTACTGCGTGCTCTTCCTCTCCACCAGGTTGGCGTAAAGCGCTGCAAATACCCGCTTGGTGGTTTCAATGAAGATGCTGCTGCCACTGCCAAAGAGTGACTGCATGGTGGGCTGGAAGCTGATGGGGAGGAAAGAGTAAAGGGGACAAGTAGAGGGGGGAGGGACAAGTTAAGGAGACCAAAAAGAGGGGAGGTTCAGGTAGATGCAGACTGTTGTCATGCCTCGCTGAAAATGCTGCTGCCACCGCCAAAGAGCAGCTGCATGGTGGGCTGGAAGCTGATGGGGAGCGACGAATAAAAGGGGACAAATAAAGGGAGGGACAAATAAGACATGAAAATGCAGACAGTTGCCTTGTTGAAGGGTTCTGCTGTCACTGCCGAAGAGTTCCTCCCGCCCATGGCATGCTATGGCGAAGTTATGACCTCCCCTCCCACACACAGTCAACCACGCACGGCCAACGACGCACGGCCAACGACGCACGGCCAACCACGCACGGCCAACCACGCACGGCAAACGACGCACAGTCAGCGACGCATCACCCAGCCCAACCACTCACAATCCACAACGCACCCTTCATTGAGAAGGTTGAAGTTGTTCACCACGTGGCTGGTGAGTGCATGCCTGGTGCCATCGCGCGGCATGCTGTAGTTCTCATCGCTCGCCACGGCGAGCTCAAAGTTGTTAAACGCCTCCTTGGCCGCCGTTGCTAGTCGCTGCAGCAGCTGCTGCGCGCTGCCCCGGATGGGCTCACATGCCGGGCCCGCAAACACCACCTCCACCTGTGGCAGCTCAGATTGGGTTAGAGGAGTGCGGGAGAAGGGAAGGGAAGGGAAGATAAAGGGAGGGGAGAGGTGGCACACAGGGTGACGGAGGGGGGTCATGGACTTACACACACACCGGGCTTCCAAACACCACCTCCACCTGCAGCAGTCCTATTTGGGTGCCGATATGAGCGCTGTGTTCCCTGCCTGCAGTTGAGGGGCGGGATAAGAAGGGTGAGAAGAAGGTGGTGACAAGAAGGTGGTGAGAAGAAGGTGGTGAGAAGAAGGTGGTGAAAAACCCAATGAAATGCAGCCGATAATGCGGGTGCCTCCAAAATTCGGGTCAAGTTGCAACAGAATTGAATCTCTATACTCAACACAACAGTGTTGCGCCACCAACACTCCAGAATGTATGCAGACAGCCCCCTAATTTGTATTTCGAGACATAATCTTGATGCGTACGTGACGTGACTGCAAATGTATGTAAATATCAAACGGCATGCATGTAAGTGTAAAAACCTAAGTCAGTACTTTCGCAAGAAGGGTGAAGATGAGAGTGATTTTATGGATCCTACATGCGGTAGCACCTCAACTATCATATAATGCCACATTTGACCTTCCACGTCAGGTCACATTTCACTTCCCACATGAGTTGTCCCTCCTTTTGTCACTTTTTGTGCTCTCATCTCAACTAAATAACCACATGCCTTCGCGTCTCATCTCACCTGCGGCATGAGCTTTCCCATCGTCTCATACGTAACCATCAACTTCCCACTCAAACACGTCCGTCCATCAGACCCTTAGCCTTATTCGCCAGCTTCTTGCTGCAAGCCACACTTCATCTCACCTGCGGCATGAGCTTCCCCATCGTCTCATACATAGTACATACCCAGCAGCTCCTTAGCCTTATTAACCGGCTACTTTTAGTGTGCCACACCACATCCTACCTGCGGAATGGTCTTCCACATCGTCTCATACATCTCCACCAGCTCTTCAGCCTTGTTCACCGGCTTCTTGCTGCACGCCACACCGCGTCTCACCTGCAAAATCGCCGCTTCCCCATCGGCTCCTTGCTGCAAGCAAGCCACACCTCGTCTCATCTCACCTGTGCCATGAGCTTCAACATCGTCTCATACATCGCCAGCAGCTTCTCATCTCAAACATATCCATCGGATCAGATCTTTAGCCTTGTTCACCGGATTCCTTCCTTTAATATGCCAGCAGCCAACACCTCTTCCAAGCCGAAAAGCATGCCTTGGCGCCACATCTCACCTGAGGCATAAGCTTCCCCATTGTCTCATACATAACCAGCAGCGTTCTAAACATGTCCATCAGATCCTTGGCCTTGTTCACCGGCTTCTTTTGGCCCGCCACGGCCTCTCCGAACCCAAACAGCATGCCCAGCGTGGGCCCCGCCAGGTCCGCCAACGCCTTGCCCGTGTGCGGCTCCAACCCTGCCAGCACCGTTTCACAGAGCGCCCTCTCCGCTTTAAACACCACATCCACCTGCGTGCAGTGAGGTGCAATGGGATACAAGGAGCAAGTGGGTGGGTTTTGAGGGGTGGAGTGTTTCGCACAGCTCCCTCTCCGCCATGAACACCACATGCATCTGGGGGTGAAAGGGAGGGGGGGGTTAAAAAACGGAGACGCAGTGAAGGGGGATGGGGTTGGTGGGGCGTCAGAGGGGGCATAGTGTTGGTAGGGTGTTTGTGTGCGGCTCCAACCCGCCAGCACCACTTCACACAGCTCCCTCTCCGCTCTGAACACCGCGGGTCCGTGTTCATGAAGAAGGGCAGCAGTAGGGAGGAGCTGACAATACTAAGCTTCAATTGTTTAATTAAGGAACAAGGCACTTAATTAAGGCCTTAAGTACAAAGCTAGGACAAGGATAGGACGGCAATCCAAACATATCTCCAATGACGAGTTGACAGTTTTGTTAGATTACGGGGGAATCCCAACCAGCTAGGGTTGGGATAACACGTCTACACCCAACCTACAAATAACCTACACGATATAAAATAGAGTACACAAATGTGTTGACAGCATATTTCTAACAGGAATGTTCTAGCAAAAGACAGATAGTCTCTTATGTCAGAACTGAGGTTGAACTGATACACTAGTAATGAGCTCAAAGCTCTTTAGGTATAACTGAAATGAGCAAGGTATGGATGGGGAGGGAATTGAGAGAAATCCCTAGGGGATCGGGGGCAATCCCAAGGCAATCTCCATTTGGTGGGTTGGAGTTGGAGATTGCTTGGCGATCACATTTGGGTTTTGTTGGGATGTAGTAGGTGTACACCCAACCAACACAAAGTGCAAATTACACTAACCTAGAATATAAAAAAGTTCAAACACAAGAGTTGAGATTGAGGTCTAACACTAATATCTTAGTGAATACTCTAACCCACGCAACGCCCTCTCCGCCCTGAACACTGCGTGCACATGAGTAGGGGTGGGGAAGAGTCAAAGAGAGGGTGGGTGGGGTGTCAGGGGTTGGTTAGGAGTTGTAGGAAGACCACAATCCCGGCTCCGATGTAGAGTATTTTTGAGAATTCTCAAAAATACTCTACATCGCCAAGGAGTTGTAGGAAGAGCACAATCCCCTCCCCGCTCCGCCATCAAAAACGCGTGCACCTGGTGGGAGGGAAAGGAGGGGAGGGGGAGGGCGGGGAGGGGAGGGGGAGGGACGGGGGTGCACTGCCTTGAACACCACGTGTGCTTGCATAAGGTTGGGATGGGGAAGGCGAGGTAGGGAGTTGTCAGGAATCCAGTGTTGATGGGAAACCCGCTCGGGCCATTGCCACGTGCACCTGCTCCCACTCTGCCACTGAAGGCCTCTGTCACAAACACCACATGCACTTGGGGATGGTGGAGATTAGGGGATGGGGAGGTGGGTGGGATGGGATGTCAAGGGGTATGATGGTGATGTTAAGGTGCACCATGTGGCGATTCCGGGTGTGCAGGAGCATCGGATTCTTTTCACATGAGCCCACCCCAGCACACTCTTGAAGTTGAGATGTGTTTTCAGATCCTACCAAAGTCCCGCGGGTCATATCCACTCATGGCCGATTGGAATGGAGTGAAAAAGCACTTGGTCTCCTCTGACTGACTCACCGCCATGCTGATCTGCTCCTTCCACCCGCCAACGCGCGTCTCCAGATCCGTCCAATCCATGCCGTCCATCTGCTCGCGCGTGAGCTCCTCCATGCAGCCCATGCGCTTAAACCCCGCCTTCACTGCGGCGCCGCGCACATTGCTGCTTGGAGGGGAGAGTGAGTGAGTGAGTGAGTGAGTGAGTGAGTGAGTGAGTGGGTGAGTGAGTGAGTGAGAGACGTGCATCTTGCTGCTTGGAGGGGAGAGTGTAAGTGAGTGAGTGGGTGAGTGCATGCATGCCATGCACTTACTCTCTGCTCATTGTGCTTATCTGCTCGCGAGTTAGCTCCTCCATCCTAATGTGCCTCAACCCCGCCTGCACCATTGTGCTGCGCACCTTGGTGCTTGAAGGGGAAAGTGTGAGTGAGTGAGTGAGTGAGTGAGTGAGTGAGTGAGTGAGTGATTTAGTGAGTGAGTGGCACGCATCTTGCTGCTTGGGGAAGGGCGTGTGGAAGTGAACCAAGTACCTACGAGGGCGTGTGGAAGTGAACCAAGTACCTACGAGGGCGTGTGGAAGTGAACCAAGTACCTACGAGGGCGTGTGGAAGTGAGCCAAGTACCTACGAGGGCGTGTGGAAGTGAACCATGTACCTATGAGGGCGTGTGGAAGTGAACCATGTATCTACGAGGGCGTGTGGAAGTGAACCAAGTACCTACGAGGGCGTGTGGAAGTGAACCATGTACCTACGACAGATAAGCGTCTCGTCCAACATTTCCCTCTCTCCGATGCGCCCAGGCAAGCAATCACTTCACTCCAAACGTCAGCCACTCTCCATCCATTCCAGTGCTGCTCTCCACTCTCCATCCATTCCAGTGCTGCTCTCCACTCTCCATCCATTCCAGTGCTGCTCTCCACTCTCCATCCATTCCAGTGCTGCTCTCCACTCTCCATCCATTCCAGTGCTGCTCTCCACTCTCCATCCATTCCAGTGCTGCTCTCCACTCTCCATCCATTCCAGTGCTGCTCTCCACTCTCCATCCATTCCAGTGCTGCTCTCCACTCTCCATCCATTCCAGTGCTGCTCTCCACTCTCCATCCATTCCAGTGCTGCTCTCCACTCTCCATCCATTCCAGTGCTGCTCTCCACTCTCCATCCATTCCAGTGCTGCTCTCCACTCTCCATCCATTCCAGTGCTGCTCTCCACTCTCCATCCATTCCAGTGCTGCTCTCCACTCTCCATCCATTCCAGTCCTGCTCTCCACTCTCCATCCATTCCAGTGCTGCTCTCCACTCTCCATCCATTCCAGTGCTGCTCTCCACTCTCCATCCATTCCAGTGCTGCTCTCCACTCTCCATCCATCCAGTGCTGCTCTCCACTATCCATCCATTCCAGTGCTGCTCTCCACTATCCATCCATTCCAGTGCTGCTCTCCACTCTCCATCCATTCCAGTGCTGCTCTCCACTCTCCATCCATTCCAGTGCTGCTCTCCACTCTCCATCCATTCCAGTGCTGCTCTCCACTCTCCATCCATTCCAGTGCTGCTCTCCACTCTCCATCCATTCCAGTGCTGCTCTCCACTCTCCATCCATCCAGTGCTGCTCTCCACTCTCCATCCATTCCAGTGCTGCTCTCCACTCTCCATCCATTCCAGTGCTGCTCTCCACTCTCCATCCATTCCAGTGCTGCTCTCCACTCTCCATCCATCCAGTGCTGCTCTCCACTCTCCATCCATTCCAGTGCTGCTCTCCACTCTCCATCCATTCCAGTGCTGCTCTCCACTCTCCATCCATTCCAGTGCTGCTCTCCACTCTCCATCCATCCAGTGCTGCTCTCCACTCTCCATCCATTCCAGTGCTGCTCTCCACTCTCCATCCATTCCAGTGCTGCTCTCCACTCTCCATCTATCCAGTGCTGCTCTCCACTCTCCATCCATTCCAGTGCTGCTCTCCACTCTCCATCCATTCCAGTGCTGCTCTCCACTCTCCATCCATTCCAGTGCTGCTCTCCACTCTCCATCCATTCCAGTGCTGCTCTCCACTCTCCATCCATTCCAGTGCTGCTCTCCACTCTCCATCCATTCCAGTGCTGCTCTCCACTCTCCATCCATCCAGTGCTGCTCTCCACTCTCCATCCATTCCAGTGCTGCTCTCCACTCTCCATCCATTCCAGTGCTGCTCTCCACTCTCCATCCATTCCAGTGCTGCTCTCCACTCTCCATCCATTCCAGTGCTGCTCTCCACTCTCCATCCATTCCAGTGCTGCTCTCCACTCTCCATCCATTCCAGTGCTGCTCTCCACTCTCCATCCATTCCAGTGCTGCTCTCCACTCTCCATCCATTCCAGTGCTGCTCTCCACTCTCCATCCATTCCAGTGCTGCTCTCCACTCTCCATCCATTCCAGTGCTGCTCTCCACTCTCCATCCATTCCAGTGCTGTTCTCCACTCTCCATCCATTCCAGTGCTGCTCTCCACTCTCCATCCATTCCAGTCCTGCTCTCCACTCTCCATCCATTCCAGTGCTGCTCTCCACTCTCCATCCATTCCAGTGCTGCTCTCCACTCTCCATCCATTCCAGTGCTGCTCTCCACTCTCCATCCATTCCAGTGCTGCTCTCCACTCTCCATCCATTCCAGTGCTGCTCTCCACTCTCCATCCATTCCAGTGCTGCTCTCCACTCTCCATCCATTCCAGTGCTGCTCTCCACTCTCCATCCATTCCAGTGCTGCTCTCCACTCTCCATCCATTCCAGTGCTGCTCTCCACTCTCCATCCATTCCAGTGCTGCTCCCCACTCTACTAACCCCTCACGCAGCAGTGGAGTCCGGCTACATTACACTCCACTCACGCATGTGTACATCTTGAGGCAGTTGGCAGCCCGCCTAATCCGAATGAGCGCCTCTGCCAGCCGTCAGATACATCATGCATGTGGTGTGGGCGATCAAGCAACACTGCACTGCATGCAAGCAAGCATCCACTCACGAGTATATCTTCAGGCATTTATCGGCCTGGCCGATCCGGATGAGCGCCTCTGCCAGCTGGCGGATGCGGTCGCCCGCCTTTCTATTCGCCAGCAGCACCGGCAGCCCATTGCCCTCCGTCTCCGCCTGCTTGATCGCTTCTGCTAGCTTTGCCGGGTGTGCAGCCTTGCTGTTTGGGGGGGGGAGAGGAGGAGGGGGATATGGAGTGCATGAGGGCTGATTAGAAGAGGAAGGAGGGTTTGTCTCCCGCCCACACGCCTCCTCCTCCTCCTCCTCCTCCTCCTCCTCCTCCTCCTCCTCCTCCTCCTCCTCCTCCTCCTCCTCCTCCTCCTCCTCCTCCTCCTCCTCCTCCTCCTCGTCCTGCTTCCCACCGGCTTGGCTGATTTTGGCTACTTCCTGGGTGGGGGAGAGGAGGGGGGGGGGAGAGGAGGGGGTGGGGGAGAGGAGGGGGTGGGGGAGAGGACGGGGTGGGGGGAGAGGACGGGGTGGGGGGAGAGGAGGGGTTGGGGGGAGAGGAGGGAGTGGGGGAGAGGAGGGGGTGGGGGAGAGGAGGGGGTGGGGGAGAGGAGGGGGTGGGGGAGAGTAGGGGGTGGAGGGAGAGGAGGGGGTGGGGGGAGAGGAGGGGGTGGGGGGAGAGGAGGGGTGGGGGGAGAGGAGGGGTGGGGGAGAAGAACGGCATTGGATTGGATGGGGAGTGAAGCGGGACTATAGGGTGAAGATGCAAGAACCAGGCTTGTTTACTTCAGCCGCCTCGAAAAACTGGATGGGGAGTTGGAGAATAGAATGAAGATGCAGACTCGGGTCAGGTGGTGGCAGGACGGAGGAAGTTTTTTTAGAATTCTCAAAAACACCCTTCAGGACGGAGGAAAATTGAAAGAAAAAATAACCAACCTCGCTTTCCCCCTTTCCTCCCCTTTCCTGCAATCCTCCCCTCCCCCTCCCTTCCACGCCTCCCCATTCCTCCTCTCTCTTCCCCCTCACTCACCGCAGCAGTAACCGTCTCTTCCTCTTCCTTGCTCCTCACACCTCTCCCAAACATTCCATTCCCTTCCCCTTTTCACTCACGAGACGGTAACTGCTGCAGCTGCAGAAGTTCTCCCAAACATTCCATTCCCCTTTTCACTCACGTGAACTGCTGCAGGTGTCAGAATCCTAAGGTTATTGCCTCAGGATGTCAGACAGAAGGTGTAGCGGGGTTAAGCACAAAGGGGGGGTTTTTGTACCGTACTGTACATTTGTAAATAGTGAAGGACTCTGCAGCGGGGAAGGAAGTGGCGTGCGGTAAGGGGGGGGGTCGGCCGAGTGGGTGGCAGTGGGTGGTTCTACAAAGGGTGGATGGCGGGCCGGGATGATGAGAGGTGTGCTGGCAGGGTTGGCAGCGAGATGACGTGGTATGGTATGAGATTGAGGGTGGGGTATGGTGTGCATGGGGGTGTGCTCGTTTGTTCTCGCAGACACCGAGTCCAAGGTCAGCTGGAAGTCACTGTAGCCAGCTGGGAGGCAGGCTGTGTGGCAGCATGGATGGCAGCCGGGCTGATCCCGCAACAAATCTGTTGTTAGGCTAGCCTTGCTAGGGTTGTTAGGGAAGCATAAGCATGGGCCTTGGGCCATGGGACTGCTACTGTGCGTTTGTTTTCGTGAATTTACTGCAACATTCCTTGTGACACGCAGTTCTAACACGGAGCCATAACCACAGTCAAGATGAGTAGTTAGGAGGCCCGATAGACAAACGCACAGTCTATGCGGTTACGATCTGGAAAGGAGCTGGAGCCGGTGACGGTGAAGCGGAACGAGCGCACGGAGATGGCGAACGAAGAAGGAAATAATCGACCGACGGATCTCTCTCAGGAGACCGGAAGGACGGAAGGCCGAAACGGGCCAAGTGATGGTGCGAGCGGGCCGCAAGGCGGCACTCATGCGAATGGCGGGGATGGCGGGACGAACGCATTCGACGAGCAGAGGGAACGCCTGCGCAGCCAGCAGCTGGGGCGTCCACAGCCGGGAGGACCGGGCGCGTATCAGCGGAGCGCCTCGTGGCAAGGGACGGAGGATGAGGGAGCGATGCTGCGGTGGAAGTACACGCAGCTGCCCAAAATAGAGGTGCCGGAAAGGTTCTCGGGAGATGCGAGGCGGGGGCCGAGCCTGAAGAACTATGTCATGCAGCTCGAAAACTTGCAGGCGCGTTGGGCGAAAGACCGGTTGGATCCGGAGGAGTTCTTCAGGGGGTTGGCGAATACCCTGGCAGGAGAGGCGGAGACTTATTACCGAATCTCCAGGAGGGAACTACTAGAATGGGCGGCAGGGCGGCCGCCAGGCGAACGAGATCCGACGACGCGTTTCCTGGCGATGCTTCGTGAGCAATTTCCTCTGCAGACAGCGGAGAGGGTAGTGGACTTCCGGGGATTCCGACGCAGGGAAGGGGAATCGCTGCTGGCTTACTACGGAAGGCTCGTGGAACTGGCCGAGGACATGAACTGCACAGACCAAGGGAGGCTGATCGGGAAGTTCGTGAACGGATTGAGCCAGCCGCTGCGTCAGGATGTAGAAGTGCGAGTATTCGAGATGGGGCCCGAGGCCACGCTGAAGGAAGCCTATGAGATCGTGAAGCGCGTCGAAACCGGGCGGCGGCTGTACGAGGTCGAGCGAACGGCAGACAGAGGACCGGAAAGAAGGCGCCCAGCGTGGGCAGCAACGGCGGCCTACCAGGAAGCGGAAGAGAGGGTGCGGGATGAGCCTCGGCGCTGCCACAACTGCGGAATGACAGGGCATCTGAGACGAGATTGTCGCAATCCTGCAGCCTGCTCGCTCTGCGGAAGCCGGGAACATATGCGGAGGGAGTGCCCCAGTGCGCCAAGCTGCGCTAGGTGTAACAGGAAGGGGCACCGTGAAGCAGACTGCTATGCGGCAAGAAGGGAGCGGCGAGGCGTGGAAGGAGGTGAGGATAAGCAAGCCACTATCGCGAGGCTGCGGGCACAGCTGGCGGAGCTGGAGGCCGCTGAGCCGAAGGAACCGGCCATGGTTGCGCAGGAGGAAGCCGATGCAGAGGATCCAGAGTTCATGCTCATGGCTCAGCCGGCGCGTGACCGTGAGGAGCTTGGCCTGAGAAGGACCGCCCGAAGGCAGAGCTTTCCCGAAGACGAGAGGCGGGAGGATGGGCCGAGGCGACGGGCAAGCGACAGGCCGGAGACCCCAGGAGCAGCATTCCGGCACCCACGGGAGAGGATGGCGAGCCAGGCCACGGTACTGACCATAGCAGAGGGAGCAGTGACAATCGGGGGATTCACGGCACCAAGAGCCATAGTTGACACGGGAGCGGCCCATGTCCTAATCGGCAAGCGCCTGGCAGAGAAGCTGCAGCTGCACAAGCCAGGACGGCTGATCGCAGAAGGTTACCTGCTGATGACGGCCGAGGGAGGGGAGGCGAAATGGATGCCTAAGACTCGGCAATCCATGTCGCTACTGCTAAACCCTGGAACCCCGGAAGAGTGCGCACTCCGAGTGGACTGCGGGGTGTCGGAGTCGGAGGATTTCGACCTGCTCATCGGCGTGGAATATTTGTTCGGGATCGGTGCCACCATCTGCATGTGGGAAGAGAAAGTGCAGTATCGGATATGCTACTGGGAGGACGACGGACCGATCGGGACGCTGCCGGTGCGTTTTGTGCGCAGGGAGCCAAGAGAGGCATATCAGTGCACAGAGGCAGAAGTGCGGCAGGAGTTGGGTATACCTACCTGGCAGCAGATTGAGCGGTTGCTGGCACCAGATCCGGGGGAAGCGGGAGGAGAGACAGACCTCAAGGCGCTCTGTACCAACACGAAGCGACTGATGGGGCCGACAGTAGTGCTGGACCTCTTTGGGGGCATAGGGACGGGGCTGGCGGCGGTGCTGAAGTCCGGCATAAGCGTGGAGAAGTGGATACTGGTCGAAAGTGACATGGAAGCGGCAAAGATGGCGGTTTGTCATGCGAGCAAGCTGCACGAACGCTACCCACATCAATTCTGCTCGGGTACCCTGGATCGGAGCCTCCGGTGTGGACACTGCGACATACGCGCCGTAGACGAACAGCAGCTGCGACGGTGGGGAAGGATAGACCTAGTGATCGCGGGGTGGGAGTGCCAGGGCTACTCACGAGCGGGAGTAGGGAGAGGCATGAGGGATGAGAGGAGCAGCTTGTTCCGTGAGCTGAAGCGAGTCCTGGGTTTGATAAAGCGGATCCAGGGCGACGTGCTTTACATCGTCGAAAACGTGGACATGGAGGGAGATATCAAGGAGCAAGTACAGCTCGCACATGAGGAGGTAACAACGGCACTAGGGCCAGGTGTGGTCGTGGACGGAGCGCAGACGGGGAGCAGGGCGCATCGGGAATGGCGCTTCTGGACCAATGGGGTCAATGAGGCGGCGCTACAGTACCGGCTCTCACTCATGGAACGACCGACTCCGCTATTGGTGGAGGATATCCTGGAACCCGGGAGGTTGGCGGCACCAGTGATGCGGCTGGATCATCCCGCTCAGTTTCCCTGCAATGAAGTGGGTAAGCCGAGGCAAGCCTGGCCAACGTTTGTGTCGTATCAGAACGCAGCTGCCTTCCGCATGCATGGTGAGGATCCGGGCCCAGGCATGGTATATGACTGCATGACAAGGGAGTGGCAAGAGCCAACGGCGCTGGAGAGGGAGCTGGCAATGGGGTTCATGATGGATGCAACGGCACACCCAGAAGTCACGGAAGAAGAGAGGAGAAGGGCGCTAGGCAGGGCCATGGACCTCAACGTCATGCATTGGCTCGTGGCCACCATCCGGATGTACCACTCCCAGCTGCGGTGGGAGCGGAAACGCGACAAAGCAGCAGCGGTGCAGCCACCAACGGAGAGGTCAGCGGCGAAAGAGGCCATGGCGCGGGCGATGCTGGGTGAGATTCAGGAACACGACGAGCGGCAGCATGAGCGAGGCCACCCGCTGGAAAGGAGGTGGGTCTATCCTTGGGAGGAGGAGGACGAGAGACCGGCCATTTATGCCGAGCAGGAAGAGATTTGGCTGCCAGGGGAGAGGGAGGAAGCCGCGATGGATAAGAAGCGGGAGGGCTTCGACGGGCTGGAGGAAGCAATCGAGCGGCAGCGGCGTTGATGGCGACACGAGCGGGAGTTTGGCCCGAGCGAATTCGCCCTCATGGCAGCGACAAAGGAGCCGGACATAACAGCAGGAGACACGGAAGGAGACCAGCCACGGCTCAATGGCGAAGCAGAGCAGGCGGCGGGTACAAGGGGCGAGCAAGCGGCGGCGCCGGAACCAGGGCCAGAGCAGCCAGAGTGGCCTGAAGGACAGCCAGACTGGGTGATTGGAGATGGGTTGTCAGCAGCCGACGCTGTGAAGCTGAAGGAGGTGCTGGCGAAGCACCGGGCAGCTTTTGCGTACACGCTCAAGGAGGTCGGGAGGTGCAATATGGCAGTGGTCACGTTGGAGCTGACGACAGACATCCCAGTGTATCAGCGGCGGCGGCGGATGACGGCAGAAGAAACACAGATATGCAAGGAGAAGTGTCAGGAACTGTTGGAGGCGGGGTTCATCAGGAGATCGAACTTGAAGTATGCAGCGGCGACAGTAGTGGCAGCACGCACAGATCTGACGGGCAAGGTGCTCTCCAAGAGGATGTGCGGGGATTACAGGGGACTTAATAAGGTTACCGTCATGAAAAGATACCAGACGCCGATGCCGGACGAGCTATTTGATCTGCTAGCAGAGGCGCTAGTGTTCACTACGCTGGATCTAAGGCAGGGCTTCAACCAGATACCGCTGGCGGAGACAGACAAGAAGAAAACAGCATTCCATGGGCCTGATGGGCTATACGAATGGAACCTCCTGCCATTCGGCCTGAAGTCAGCGTCACCAGAGTTCCAACGAGTCATGGACTAGGTGCTGAGAGACGTTAAGAACGCGGCATGCTACATCGACGATGTGATAGTATTCAGCACCGACAGCAGCACGCACGTGGCGGATGTGGAAGCGACCTTGAGCGCCATACAGGGGGCAGGCCTCACCTGCCACCCCGGGAAGTGCTCGTTCGGGCAAACCACGGTGGCATGCTGACCTGGGATTTGAAGTGGAAGGGGGGGAAGATTGGGATTCAAAAGGCAAAGGTTGAGGTGCTGGACCGCGTGGCAACCCCGAAGGATCGATCCAGCCTGCGAGCCCTCCTGGGCTTTTTGAACTACTACCGCAAATTCGTGCCCAACTTCAGCAGCAGGGCCACCGCATTGAACCAGCTACTTCGGGAAGACAAGCCGTGGGAATGGGGCCCCGAGCAGGAACGAGCGGTGCAGGATCTGATGGGCGCAGTCAAAAACGGCGCGGTGCTGGAGTTGCCGAGGGCGGACTTACGATTCACGCTCTACACGGATTGGAGCAGCGCAGGAATGGGAGCAGTGCTAGCACAGATGAAGGGAGAGGAGGAGAAGGTGGTAGCCTTCGCTAGCCGCAGCTGTAACGCGGCCGAGGCGAACTACTCCTCCTATGAGGGAGAGGGTCTAGCAGTGGTGTGGGCAGTGAAACACTTTAGGGTCTACTTGCAGGGCCGGAAGTTCACGCTGGTGACGGACCACCAACCGCTGCTCTGGCTGATGCAGACGCCAGACCTGACAGGGCGGAATGCGCGCTGGGCAATGAAATTGCAGGAATACGATTTCGAGATCAGGCACCGGCCAGGCAAGACCATGCAACACGTGGATGGGTTGTCGCGGAACCCACCGGCAGTGCAGCCATCAGCCTGCCTCATGGCGATGGCGAAGGAAGCAGACAAGGGGCAGGTCTGGGGAGAGCAAAAAGGGGGGCCAGCCGACATCTGGGAAGACCAAGCAGCGCTGGCCTGGATCCAGGGAGCAACCACGGAGGAAGGAGCCGTGCCAGCCCGAGTGCGAGCCAGAGGTGACCACTACAGGTGGTTCAAGGGGCAGGTGCAGCTGCGGACGGGGGAAGGATGGAAGCACGTCCCACCACCAGCAGACAGAGAGGGCATCATCAGGGAAGTGCACGCTAAGCTGGGGCATTATGGGCCATTACGGACGCAGCAGCTAGTGCAGACAGGATGGTGGTGGGCACGCATGCGGCAGCAGATTAAGGATTGGGTGGGCAAGTGCGAAGCCTGCTGCAGGAACCGAGCAGTACTGGAAAGGGAGAAGGCAGAACTGCAGCCGCTGCCTATAGTAAGTCTGGGGTACCGTTGGTCGCTTGATATCGCGGGGGAGCTGCCTGTTACCACGAAGGGGCGCCAGTATATACTGCTAATGGTGGAGCACGTCAGTAAGTGAGCAGAAGCGAGGCCGCTGGTGCACAAGTCGGCGGAAGCCGTGGCGGAAGCCTTTGAGGAGATGGTGATCACCAGGCTGGGGGCATGTGGAGAAGTGCTGACGGATCAGGGAACGGAGTTTGCCGGGGCCTTCGAACAGCTGCTGCAGGCCAGCGGCATTCGGCACAGGACCACATCGCGCTACCACCCCCAGAGTGACGGGCTCACGGAGAGGCTGGTTCAGACAGTGAAGAAGGGGCTGAGGGCATACGGGGAGGAGCACAAGAGGGATTGGGATAGGAAGCTCTGCTGGGTCATGGCGGGGTATCGTTTCAGTAAGCAGGCGGCGCTGAGGGATGTCTCCCCCTACTATCTGCTGTTTGGCAAGGAGCCAGTGCTGCCGGTGGGGGCACCAAAGCTGCTGGTGGACGTGATCACCACCGGCTCGCCAGAGAAGTGGGTCGCGGTGGCGGACGCGCGGGCGGCGTACCTGAGGCATCTGCTGCCAGCAGCGCTGGAAAACTTACACGTCGCCCAGCTGCGGGACATAGAGCGGTACAAGCGGCGGCAGGAAGCCAATGGCAAGGGTGCGGCAGTAGGAGTGCAGGAGGAGGATGAGGTGTACATCAGGAGGCAGCGCAAGCATGCGCTCGATGTGGGGCTTTCCCAGCAGCGTTGGACCGTGAAGGAGGTGCGCCCCTCGGGGGTGATCGTGCTGGAAGACGGAAAAGGGAGGCGGGTGGCAGATCATATAACAAATGTGGCCAGGATCCGCTCAGAGATGGCGAAGGGCGGACCCCAAGGTCCCATGACGCGCGCGAGGGCGGCGGCATTGCGCCATGGGAGGGGGCAAGGAGGGTCCGAGGAAGGAACCAGCAAGGACAAGGGAAAGCAGAAAGTGGGAAGGAGTCCGTGGGAACAGGATCGTGCGAGGAGCTGCAAGGCACAATCGGTGGAAGAGAAGAACCAGGGGATCCAGCCAGAGGCGGGCTGAAGAGAGCAGGAAGGGTGGATGGAGGGTTTCCGACAGCTGTCAGAATCCTAAGGTTATTGCCTCAGGATGTCAGACAGAAGGTGTAGCGGGGTTAAGCACAAAGGGGGGGTTTTTGTACCGTACTGTACATTTGTAAATAGTGAAGGACTCTGCAGCGGGGAAGGAAGTGGCGTGCGGTAAGGGGGGGGGTCGGCCGAGTGGGTGGCAGTGGGTGGTTCTACAAAGGGTGGATGGCGGGCCGGGATGATGAGAGGTGTGTTGGCAGGGTTGGCAGCGAGATGACGTGGTATGGTATGAGATTGAGGGAGGGGTATGGTGTGCATGGGGGTGTGCTCGTTTGTTCTCGCAGACACCGAGTCCAAGGTCAGCTGGAAGTCACTGTAGCCAGCTGGGAGGCAGGCCGTGTGGCAGCATGGATGGCAGCCAGGCTGATCCCGCAACAAATCTGTTGTTAGGCTAGCCTTGCTAGGGTTGTTAGGGAAGCATAAGCATGGGCCTTGGGCCATGGGACTGCTACTGTGCGTTTGTTTTCGTGAATTTACTGCAACATTCCTTGTGACACGCAGTTCTAACACGGAGCCATCACCACAGTCAAGATGAGTAGTTAGGAGGCCCGATAGATAGGAGGGTCCGAGGAAGGAACCAGCAAGGACAAGGGAAAGCAGAAAGTGGGGTAAGGCACAAAAGGGAGAGGAAGGGAAGGAGGTGGGAAGGAGTCCGTGGGAACAGGATCGTGCGAGGAGCTGCAAGGCACAATCGGTGGAAGAGAAGAACCAGGGGATCCAGCCAGAGGCGGGCTGAAGAGAGCAGGAAGGGTGGATGGAGGGTTTCCGACACAGGTGCTCCCGAAGAGCTTCAGCAAGGGGGTGGTAGGCCAGAACCACTCCCTTCAGCAGCGATTAGGAGTCAGCCAGAACCACCCCCGCGCTCTCTCCCTCCCCCTGGACCTCCCCACCCCATTCCCCCCTCCCACTCACGTGAACTGCTGCAGCTGCTGCTTGAAAGCATCAGCCAGGGGGCGGTGGGCCTCCCTCAGCAGCGCCTGGGAGTGAGACAGAGCCACCTCCGCGCTCTCTGCCTCATCCTTTCCCCCGCTCCCTCCCTCTGGAGTCTGGAACCCCCCACCCCATTTACCCCCTCCCACTCACGTGCACTGCTGCAGCTGCTGCTTGAAAGCAGCATTCAGGCGGTGATGGGCCTCCCTCAGCAGCGCCTGGGAGTGAGACAGAGCCACCTGCCAGGCGCCCTTCACCGGTTGGAGCGCCTCAGAGCACCCCGCGCCCTCTTCCAGCTGGGCTATGGCTGCTATGTAAGGCTCTAGATCGGCTTTGGGACCTTCTTTGATGCGCGCCTCCAACTGCGAGCAAGGAGGAGTAAGGGGAGAGTGGGGGAAAGGGCGTGTAAGGGTCTGCATGGGGAATACTTGCACCATTCGCCTCAGAGCACCCCGCATTATATAGCTGCTAGGAAAGGCTCTAGATCGGCCTTGGGACCTTGTTTGATGCGCGCCTCCAACTGTTACAAGGGAAAGGCACGAAGGTGCAGAAATGAGTAAGGCCAAGGCCAATCTGCCTCTTCCCCCACCGCACCCTCCTGCAGCTGCACTATGGCCACCAGATACGGCTCTAGGCCGGCCTCGAGCAGGAACCATCTTGTTGCAGGTTGCTTTTGGGAATTCTCACAAACTCCCTCCTGCAGCTGTGCTATGGCTGCTATGTACGGCTATAGGTCAGCCTCGAGCAGGAACCGTCTAAACCGCTATTCCTGGGGCCCTCCTTGATACGCGGGGGAAGATGCGTGGGGTGAGCATAAGCTCTCGTGAGGGAACAAGGTGAGGGGAGGGCTCAACTGGGCCTGTGACTCTCGGGTCACTGGTCATGAAGAAGAGCTGCAGCGTGAAGGATCGCTTTAGCAAAGAACGATAGTCACTTGTTGAAAAATAGTAACCCTGTAAAAAATTAGAGTAGGAACCGAAAGCACAGCTCTGTTCAAAACTCTGACTTAGGCAAACATGTTTCGGCTTCGCACGGGGATTGTACCCGCTAGGCCTTCATCAGTGCAAGAGTTCTAAATGAAAGAGCGAGCAAGCGAGGGGTCTAAAAGAACACCCAAGCCTCGAAATCTACTCAAGAAAATCCTACCCTGGGCACAAAACTAGATAAGAAAAGTGCCAACTAGACACGAAAGAAAACTCCAAAGTGTCCAGTCATTCCTCGGGTCTGTCTTCGGCAGTCTTGGAATTGGGTGGTGGTAACCTCGCGCGAACCAGGCGCTGTTGCGCATTTTGTGCACACTTCCAAGCAACAAAAATTCGATCAGTATAAAAATTGCGGGTAATGAGACGACTTTTGAGGCGCCTCAAAAGCTGAGCAGAAGCTCTCGTGAGGGAACAAGGTGAGGGAAGGGCTGAACTGGGCCTGTGTCTCTCCTTCCCAGACAGGTCACACTGGGCCTCTAGGCTCTAGTCCTAGTGTGACCACCTTGGAAGGGTTTAGGGTTGTAATGACACTTCCAACACGTTATTCCTTTCCTAGTGAGACAAGACCCTCCTCCATCCATCCATACCCGACATGACCTCAGAACACTTCTTAGGCGCTTTAAGAATCGGCTAGGTGCAGTGCTGCTCCGATCCCCTGCTCCGATCCCCTGCTCCGATCCCCTGCTCCGATCCCCTGCTCCGATCCCCTGCTCCAATAGATAAAAGAGGTCGAGAACAACTCGACTCGACTCGAAACTCACTCGAGGCCAAAAAAATTACTCGACTTGTGTTTTTCCCGTAGTACCCCTACACACGTTTGTGGTTAGCTAACGCCAAACCCAAACACACTTGTCTCTTTGAGACTCGAATGGTCTACTCCTCCCAACATACTTACTCCACGTTAGCGAAGGGAGGCTAAGCACACTCGCATTACAAGAGTATTCTTTCACCCTCCTCCAGCCCCTCCTCCAGCCCCTCCTCCAGCCCCTCCTCCAGCCCCTCCTCCAGCCCCTCCTCCAGCCCCTCCTCCAGCCCCTCCTCCAGCCCCTCCTCCAGCCCCTCCTCCAGCCCCTCCTCCAGCCCCTCCTCCAGCCACTCCTCCAGCCCCTCCTCCAGCCCCTCCTCCAGCCCCTCCTCCAGCCCCTCCTCCAGCCCCTCCTCCAGCCCCTCCTCCAGCCCCTCCTCCAGCCCCTCCTCCAGCCCCTCCTCCAGCCCCTCCTCCAGCCCCTCCTCCTTCCTTCCTAGTACTACTTATCCAACCCGTCTCGCCTCCTACCAAGCCTTGATTCAGACCCTCTTGCCACGGCATTCCTACTGCCTCGCCACGTCATCTCACCTGCCTTGCCACGTCATCTAACCTGCCTTGCCACGTCATCTCACCTACCTTGCCACGTCATCTCACCTGCCTTGCCACGTCACCTCACCTGCATCGCCACTTCATACTTCTCCAGCACCAGATGAGCAGCCTTGAGCGGCTTCTCTCCCATTGACATGCGAAGGAGGGGGAGGGAGAGGATGCGAGGGTGAGGGAGGGGGAGGAAGGGGGAGGGAAGGGGAGGGAAGGGGAGGGAAGGGGAGGGAAGGGGAGGGAGGGGAAGAGAGAGGGGGAGGGTGAAACGGGGAAAGGGAGAACAGTCAGTCATCGCACACTCATGTGCGTGTGTGTGCCTTGCGGATGGGGTAGGTACGCTCCTGGCAGGTCATGCAGTGGTGGGAGTGGCGGAAAGGACAGTGATGGGGACGGAGAGAACGAGAGGGGAAGGGAGAACGAGAGGGGAAGGGAGAACGAGAGGGGAAGGGAGAACGAGAGGGGAAGGGAGAACGAGAGGGGAAGGGAGAACGAGAGGGGAAGGGAGAACGAAATGGAGAACGATGGGGAAAGGGAGATCGAAAGGGAGAACGAGAGGGAAAGGGAGAGGGAGAGGCTATAATCAGGCCACTGATTATAGCGAGCGTGTGCCTTGTGGAATGGCATAGGTGCGTTCCTGCCGGATCAGGCCACAACAAAGTTGGGCGAAAGGAGGGTGAGGGAAGGGAGCGGGAGAAGGATCGGGGGAGGGAAGGAGGGGGAGGGAGAGGGCGCGCTGGAAGGGAGGGGAAGGGAGAGGGCGCGCTGGAAGGGAGGGGGAGGGAGATGGTGTACATGCCGCTCTTGCCAGGTCGTCGTGAGGTGGGCGTGGGGGAAGGAGAGTGGGGAAGGGGAGTGGCAGGAGAGGGAGATGAAAGGGAGTGGGGGAGGGAGAATGGGAGATGAAAGGGAGTGCTGCTCTTGCTAGCTGTATTTTGAGTCGACTCAAGATGAAAGGGAGTGCTGCTCTTGCTAGCTGTATTTTGAGTCGACTCAAGATGAAAGGGAGTGCTGCTCTTGCTAGCTGTATTTTGAGTCGACTCAAGATGAAAGGGAGTGCTGCTCTTGCTAGCTGTATTTTGAGTCGACTCAAGATGAAAGGGAGTGCTGCTCTTGCTAGCTGTATTTTGAGTCGACTCAAGATGAAAGGGAGTGCTGCTCTTGCTAGCTGTATTTTGAGTCGACTCAAGATGAAAGGGAATGCTGCTCTTGCTAGCTGTATTTTGAGTCGACTCAAGATGAAAGGGAGTGCTGCTCTTGCTAGCTGTATTTTGAGTCGACTCAAGATGAAAGGGAATGCTGCTCTTGCTAGCTGTATTTTGAGTCGACTCAAGATGAAAGGGAGTGCTGCTCTTGCTAGCTGTATTTTGAGTCGACTCAAGATGAAAGGGAGTGTTGCTCTTGCTAGCGAGGTCATCCCGAGGTGGGCGTGGGGGAAGGAGACTTAGCGGTGGGAGGAGGGCTAGGGAAGGAAGTAGGGGAAGCAGGGCGAGAGAAGGGGGTGGGGGAGAGTGAGAGAGGGGAGTGGGGAGAGCAGGGCGAGAGAAACGAGTGGGATGAAAGGAAGCCGTATTCATGTGAGCGTGGTGCTTGTCGATGGCTTATGTGGCTCCTGCCAGTTCAGGTCGACGTGGAAAAGGGAGAGTGCAGTCTGAAAGTGGAAGAGGGCGGGCGAGAGACGGGAGTGGCGGGAGGAGGGAGATAGAAGGGAGTAGGGGAGGGAGAGTGCGGGATGTGAGGGGGAGTGCGGGATGTGAGGGGGAGTGCGGGATGTGAGAGGGAGTGCGGGATGTGAGAGGGAGTGCGGGATGTGAGGGGGAGTGCGGGATGTGAGGGGGAGTGCGGGATGCAAGGGAACGTGCATAAGCATGCAATCAAGCGCAAGAACAACACGCAGGTGGGGTGACGCGCAAGAACATCCCGCAGAGGGTCAGACGCCATAACACTTGCATGTGAAGCGGCTACGACAAAGGGTTGCCTCTTTTGTGAAGCCTGCGGGATTAAAAATAGGTTTGAAAGGCTACCTCCGCTGCGACTCTGACTCCCCGGTGGCCAAGCGGGGCGTTCGGCTCGGTTCGGCTCGGCGCGGCTCGGCGCGGCATGGCTCGACTCGGCTCGGCAGCGCGGCGCGACGCGGCGTGGCTCGGCTCGGTGGTTCGGCTCGGTTTCTCTGCTCTGCTCTGCTAATGCTCTGGCTCGCTACGGCTCTGCTAACGCTTTGGTTCGCTTTGCTGCTCTGTGTGAAAACAAGACCATAGGCGTGCAATGCTCCATCCAAGCCGACCAAGGTGACTGAGGCGGGCCTTCCGATTGCTCGCGTCGCATCACTGTGCATTGGATCGTCTATGTCGCACGCCTCACCTGGGACGGTCGCATAGCCGCGAGCCGCTGGTCGAATGATACTAGGCGATCATTGCTGCTCTGCGACTGCGCCAATGTGTTGCACGGCGCCGCGTCAGCCACGTTTGCGGCGTCGCAAAAATCGACAATTACTGAATTCTACACTTCCTATGCCTAGTATTCCTAAACCAGGGCGTATTTTCATCCCAAATCCCACTCGGAGTGGGGCTTCCTAAACCACCCTTGATGTTTCTCTCAGGGGCAAATCTCACTTCTACTGCACTCCAGGGTCTTGAAGTCCACTCTAGTCCGAGAGCTGCACGGGGTGGGGTTTTGCCACTGTTGATTGAAGGGGAACCGAGCCTCGATCAAACCTCGGAAGCTGACCGGCAGTTTCTCCAGCCCGGCTGGTCCCAGCCGGCCTGGAGTGCCTGCCCAACAGCGCCTAGGTTGGGCACCAAAAAGGCCTCGTGGGTTCTCTTGATCCAGAACCCAAACCGAGCTCAAACCGAGCCCATATCCTTTTTTCCCGACAAATACCGCAGCTTAGGACGGAGTATTATTGGATGATCGATCACGATCGACAATCTGTGCGTGTTTCGGCTACCCTACTTACTCAAAGTAACCATGCTACAGTAATGTTTATGGCTACATTTTGTGCACAGTAAATGACGGCGACTGATCACTGGTCGGTTGTTGGATTCACCAACACAGAAAGCTGGGCTGAAGTGCACGAGCCGAGCGCAACAGGTGGGATTGATTCTGATGTCAGCGAATTTCGACACACTTCGCCGACGGTTGGAGTCGCGCATCAATCTGGAACGGGAAAAGATCACCGAGGGGCCGAACAGTGCCAGAGAAGTGATCGACCAGGGGCCGAGAGGCCCGGAACTTACCAAGCCGCTGCTCAAGGAGGTACTGACAAAGAGTTTTCATTTATTACACGTGTTTATGTTATTATTGGCATGTATCGGCTCGCATTTTCACTCGCGTGTCGTTTAGCGAGCCGACTCTACTGGGAACTCGTAGGGCAGCAAAAAAATCAAAAAATAATAGGGAGCCTGGATGCATTTTCGGGATGGATCAACCCTAAAATCGGAAAACTTCCTTGTATTCAGGGTTGATGCCTCCCGAGTCGCATCCGTTCCTGAATGGGTAATATATTGTTTTCTGCTGCGTTTAAGATCGGGTGGCTGATATGTATCACCCAGAATATAATGTGCTATACGTACTCACAATTTGATCTTTACTTCCAGAAGAAGGCGACACTCGCGTTGTAGTAGACGGAGGTCAAACCAGTCAATAAATAAAATAAGCACAAAATTGGTTCTTTCAACGAATATCTTTTAAACACGGTTCGGTTTGTTCGCCTAGTCGTTTGGGCGGATCTGGGTTGAAATCCTACGGTCGAGATTTACCGGCCCTACTCTGATCATCCCTCTGGCATTGTTCGGCCCCTCGGTGATCTTTTCCCATCTGGAACTTAGCGGAATGTTTGACCGAAGGGAGTTTGTCATAGACGGTGTCGCATGCAAAACCACATTCTCTGTTATGGAACATCCAACACATCAACCGCCGACGATCGTTACAACCATGTGAGCGGCGCGTTTCGCCAATCGATCCGCCAAATCGGTTTCGAGGCTCGTTTTTGCCACGCGAGCCATCGATCTTCTCACTTGAACCGCGTCTTCAGCCTGAACCTTCGGAACCCTGACACTTGTGGCGGGGTTCGGAAGTCACTTGTTCGGAACTGGAACGCTCTTGAGTGACCCCAATGGTTCGATCAACTTGTTTGGACCAAGGGCCTGTGGTACGGGTCCGGAGGAACCGGACCTGTGGTACGGGCTAGTGTCACTCAACCAGACCAGAACCCGAAACGCAGGCCAGAACAGCCGTGGGTCACACACGTGACTGAGGGCGCATTTCAGGCCTCGTAACAAGTGACTTCCGAACAAGTTGGTCGTCGCACAGGGCCCAAGTTGTTACGAGGCTGAAAGTTATACCTCAGAACAAACAGGTTTCAGCACGATCAAGAAATTCGCACATGTACAGAGTTGGATCGCATTCAGTAATATGGCTCGTCGATTCACTGTCTGCGAAGCCTACCAGGTCCATAAGCTGACGGCTTCACGAGCCATCTTTTTGTTGGTGCTGCCCAAAAATATTATAGGGGAAAGTTCCAACATAGAATTGGAAACAGCATCACAAACAGGCCAGCCTCTTGGCTTCGAAAGTGCCTTGAATATCAAACAGCCCGTCAAAATTATTTCAGCAGCTAGAGGGTGACGAAACCAGGTCGCCTGCTGTCAGATAGACAGTGCGCGACGGGAGAATCATGATCGCCAGCGTTCGTAATTCGGCCAGTTTTTTGCAAGAAGCTGTTACGAAGTTTTGGTCGCCACAAATCGCCAAAAGTAGCAGAGAATCGCAAAGGCGTCGCTTGTTACGAAGTGACTTGTTCGTAACAGCCTGAAATGCGCCCTGACACGGCGAACCTCATTTTCCTAGATTGCACAGGTCAGCCACGTAAAAAATAGAGCGAAAAAAGCAGAAATGATAGTACCGCGCGTGAGCTTAGCTTTCGAGTAGCAGCTATCTGTTTAGGGGAGATACGGCATAGCGGAATTTCGTTGACTCATTGATTAGTACGCGAGTTTGCGAAAACGACGGAGTAACGCCGTCATTTGAGACGTCGCAAACGTCGCTATGGTCGCGGAGGTGGCGTGCGACTTAGCGTCGCACGCACAGGCTTTGCGCGACGCGTTGGCGCAGTCGCAGAGCAATAATGATCGCCTGGCAGACATTTTAGGGTCGTTCGACCAGCGGCTCTCGGCCTTAGACACGGCCATGCGACCGACTCAGGTGAGGCGTGCGACATGTGCGATGCGTTGACCTATTGCGACAAACTGAAGCGAGGCGTCGCACCGCGACGAGCGAGATGAAGGCGGCAGACGCGCGCGATAACAAATAGGGCCTCCGTCCTCCCATTTCGCGCAGACCATCGCTGAAGCTGCTCCGACCTGGCGTTCCTCGCGTCCGATTGGTCGAGAACGCGGTCCGCGACACGCCCGTCCCTCCCCGTACCGCGCGGCACGTGAATGAAGCTGCGTATCGCGCAGCTTACAGCGCTATCTCCTCTAAGTTCCCTCTCCGTATTTTCTCTCCCGTTCCTCTCCCTTCCTCTTCCACCTTCCGCACTCTCCTCCCCCACTCTCCTCCCCCACTCTCCTCCCCCACTCTCCTCCCCCACTCTCCTCCCCCACTCTCCTCCCCCACTCTCCTCCCCCCACTCTCCTCCCCCCACTCTCCTCCCCCCACTCTCCTCCCCCCACTCTCCTTACGTCACTCTTCTTCCGCACTCTCTTCGTTCCTCCTGTTCTCCTCTCCCCAATCTCGTCACGCGCACATTCTCATGACAGACCTTTCCCCCTCCCACCGCGGCCTGACCTGCGCCATCTGAAGCAAGATACATGGCGGCTGCATGAGATATGGCCTCTCCTATGCCCGCCTATGCCCTCCCACCGCAGTCTGACCTGGCAGCACCACACCACACCACACCACACCACACCACGCCACACCCGCGCCATCTGCAGCAAGGCGCATGCCCACATGAATATGGCCCCTCCCTTTCCCCTCCTCGCTCTCCCTTTCTCGGGCTGCCTTCACGCCGCGATGCCTCAGTCAACATGTCGTTTCCCATTCAAATCCTTCTCCGCAGGAGCACACCTGCGCTGATTGAAGAAGTGTTTTGAAGAAGTCTTCAATCACGTGGTTATCCTTCTCCGCAGGAGCACACCTGCGCTGCGCCATCTGCAAGCCACACGCTCACATGATTATGCCCTGACTGCCCTTTTTCCTTTCCCTCTCCCTCTCCCCTTTTCCTCCCCCTCTCCCTCCCCCTTTTCCTCCCGCTTTCCCTCCCCCTCTCCCTCTCCCTCCCCCACTCCCACCGCGGCCTTACCTTACAGGACCACACCTATGCCGTCTGCAATGCAAGGCTCACGCTCGCATCGCATGAGTATACCCTGACTGAACGACTTTCTCCCTTTCCCTCTCTCTTTCCTTTTCCTTCGCCCCCTCCCTTCCCCACGCTCACCGCGCGCATGCTGACCTGGCAGGAGCGCACTTACACCATCCGCAAGGCGCACGCTCGCACAAATATGCCCTCTCCCTTTCCCCATTTTCATCTCCCTCTCCCCTCACCCCCATGCCCAACTCGGCATGACCTGGCAGGAGTGCGCCCATGCCATCAACAAGGCGCTCGCGCACATAAATACGCCCAGCCCGAACCAGCCTATCTTCCTTTCTCCCTTTCTCTGTTGCAACCTCCCTCCCCCGCTCCCATTCCCAACTCGGCCTGACCTGGCAGGAGCGCACCCACGCCATTGACAAGGCACTCGCGCACATGAATATGCCCGAACCGGCCTATCTTCCTTTCTTTCCTTTTTCCCGTTCCAACCTCCCTCCTTCTCCCTTGCCAACTCCCGACTCGGCCTGACCTGACAGGAGCGCACCTACGCCATTCGCAAGGCACACGTGCGTGCGCTTACGTAATAATGCACTGACCCGACCCGACTGACAATTCTTCCATTCCCCCTCCCACCCACCAATGGCCTGACCCGGCAGGAGCGCACCTACGCCATCCGCACGCAATTCATGTGAATATTCCCCGACTGACCTTTCCCTCTCCCTCTTGCTACCCCCCACCCGTGGCCTGACCCGGCAGGAGCGCACCTATGCCATCCGCAAGGCGCATGTCAACATGAGTATGGCCTGACCTTCCTTTCCCCTTCCCTCTCCTCCCCTTCCTTCCCCCCACCCACTTACATCACAGGAGCGCACATATGCCATCCGCAAGGCGCATGTCAACGTGGACAGGGCGCTCAAGGCTGCTGAGGTGGTGCTGGAGAAGTATGACGTGGCAAGACAGGTGAGATGACGTGGCGAGGCAGGTGAGATGACGTGGCGAGGCAGGTGAGTGAGATGACGTGGCGAGGCAGGAGATATGACGTGGCGAGGCAGGGTGACGTGGCAAGGCGGGTTCAAAATTATGACTTAGAAACGAAAGATGGATAGGAGGATAGCAGGGGGAGAGTAACGAGGGGGGTGATAGAATATGGTTGCTAAGTTTCGTTGGGTAAAGGCATGACACACCGCCGTTGATGACTATTGGATTGGACTAGTAGCGGCAGCACGAAATATGACAGCCCCAACCCCAAAAGCGTCTTATCCGCCAAAAGCGCGAGTGACATACAATTCAAAGACAATGTGAGCAATGCACTCAACGTGGTGAGTACCACCACACTAGCTTTCGTACTCCACCACAGCTCAGTGCGGTCGCACGAGGTACGGCCCCCACCACGGTGCGGTCGCACGAGGGCTTGGATGCGTTGAGGGAAACCTCTCGTTTTTTTAGCCGACTCATCACTTCCATCCCCATTCTTTGCTGGTACGTGGAGGAGCGCTTTCAGGAGGGCCCCAACCCAAGAATGCTCTGGTACCTTACAGGCAGCCATAGCATGGCTGCAAGGGGGCATGCGTCGCGTACTTTGAGACTTGAGGCTTTGAGGCGCGCTGCGCAATTGGTCTCTGCACCGTGTGAATGTTGGAATTTTCATATGCCCTTCTCCGTTTCTCCCCTCGCTCTTTACTGGCAGGTGGAGGAGCGCATCAAGGAGGGTCCCAAGACAAGAACGCTCTGGATCCGTACCTGGGAGCCGTAGTCCGCTTGCACAAGGGCGTGGCGTACTTTGTGATCTCCATCTGCCCTTCTCCCCCTCCCCCCCTCCACCCCCCCCCCCCCCCCCCCCCCCCTCCCCCCCGCTTTTCGATGGCAGGTGGAGGAGCACATCAAGGAGGATCCCAAGAACGCCCTGGACCCATAACTAGCCGCCATAGCGCAGCTACACGAGGGCGTGGGGTGCTTTGAGGCGAACCGTGCATCTGGTGTCCGTGTATACCCTCACACCACGTCCCGTGTTTTGAGACGTCTCAAAACACGTTTCCGTGTATACCCTCACACCACGTTCCGTGTTTTGAGACGTCTCAAAACACGTTTCCGTGTATACCCTCACACCACGTTCCGTGTTTTGAGACGTCTCAAAACACGTTTCCGTGTATACCCTCACACCACGTTCCGTGTTTTGAGACGTCTCAAAACACGTTTCCGTGTATACCCTCACACCACGTTCCGTGTTTTGAGACGTCTCAAAACACGTTTCCGTGTATACCCTCACACCACGTTCCGTGTTTTGAGACGTCTCAAAACACGTTTCCGTGTATACCCTCACACCACGTTCCGTGTTTTGAGACGTCTCAAAACACGTTTCCGTGTATACCCTCACACCACGTTCCGTGTTTTGAGACGTCTCAAAACACGTTTCCGTGTATACCCTCACACCACGTTCCGTGTTTTGAGACGTCTCAAAACACGTTTCCGTGTATACCCTCACACCACGTTCCGTGTTTTGAGACGTCTCAAAACACGTTTCCGTGTATACCCTCACACCACGTTCCGTGTTTTGAGCCTCTCAAAACACGTTTCCGTGTATACCCTCACACCACGTTCCGTGTTTTGAGACGTCTCAAAACACGTTTCCGTGTATACCCTCACACCACGTTCCGTGTTTTGAGACGTCTCAAAACACGTTTCCGTGTATACCCTCACACCACGTTCCGTGTTTTGAGACGTCTCAAAACACGTTTCCGTGTATACCCTCACACCACGTTCCGTGTTTTGAGACGTCTCAAAACACGTTTCCGTGTATACCCTCACACCACGTTCCGTGTTTTGAGACGTCTCAAAACACGTTTCCGTGTATACCCTCACACCACGTTCCGTGTTTTGAGACGTCTCAAAACACGTTTCCGTGTATACCCTCACACCACGTTCCGTGTTTTGAGACGTCTCAAAACACGTTTCCGTGTATACCCTCACACCACGTTCCGTTCCGTGTTTTGAGACGTCTCAAAACACGTTTCCGTGTATACCCTCACACCACGTTCCGTGTTTTGAGACGTCTCAAAACACGTTTCCGTGTATACCCTCACACCACGTTCCCGTCTCCCCAATATCCCGGCACTCTCACGCTGCCAGGTGGAGGAGCGCATTAAAGAAGGTCCCAAGAACGCATTGGACCCATACTTGGCAGCTATTGCGCGGCTGCACGAGGGCGTGGCGTACTTTGAGGCGCACCGGTCGTTCAAGAGCGCGGAGGCGGCTCTCGCCCACTCCAAGGCGCTGCTGAGGGAGGCCCACCACCGCCTGGAGGATGTTCTGCGGCAGCAATTGCTGCAGTATACGTGCGTGAGAGATGGGGGGGAAAAGGGGGGGGGCTAGGGGGAGGGAAGCGCGGAGGCGGCTCTCGCTCACTCTAAAGGGATTGCTGAGGGAGGGCCACCACCGCCTGGTCTGGATGATGCTCTCTGGCAGCAGCTGCTGCAGTTCCTGTGAGTGAGCAGAGAGGGGGAGGGATAGTGTGCAGGGAGGGATAGGAGGATAGGACCTCCAGGCGTCTCAAAAGGGAGGCCCACCACCGCCTGGTCTGGATGATTCTCTCTGGCAGCAGCTGCTGCAGTTGTGAGATGGGGAGGGATGGGGGAGGGAGTGTGGAAACGAGGAGGCAAAGAGATTGAAAAAGGGGGTCATTAGAACCGTAAAAATACTGACATGTGGGCAAGAACCAATGGACGGTATTAGAAAGTTGTGGTATATATAGTTGGATAAGGACAGGGAGGGGCTTTGGTGGAGATCTTGCCTAGATTATTGGCTCCATCATTGGCTCCATCATTGGCTCCATCATTGGCTCCATCATTGGCTCCATCATTGGCTCCATCATTGGCTCCATCATTGACCCACACCCACCAATAAGCTGGTCGGGTTAAGAAGGCCTCAGTAACTCAGTTCGTTTGTCAACGTGTAATGAGTCGTGTTTTGAGTCGACGCAAAATCCGCGTGTAATGAGTCGTGTTTTGAGTCGACTCAAAACACGACTCATAAGTTGGTCGGGTTAAGAAGGCCTCAGTCACTCAGTTCATTTGTCAACGGTGAACGACGGTTGTTTGCGGTCTGGTAATGTTGCAACCCAACTGTGAGGGCCAAGTAGTTGGTTCACAGGTTGAATTCTAGATCCAACTAGGGCGATCATAAATCGTGCACCCGAACTAGGTTCAGGTGCTTAGTGCTAGTCAAGCATTGAGTATGCATGGAGGATATGAAGAGGCTAATGATATGACATAACCTCTTCTTGTGCATCGACACAACTTGTAATTTTGTCAGAACGGGGAGCAGATTCCAATCCAAGAGGCGCAAAAGTGTAGGTTGAGCGAAGCGATGGTGAAAACGACTGTGGGTTTCGCAGACGAGTCAGCTTTGCGCTTTGAGATGTGACAATCCTGAACGAGGTCACGATTCACAAACAAGTTATGTGTGGAGCTTGATGTGTTTGGACCAACCAAGGACGACGCTTTATATGAAGAGGGGGTGGTGTTGGCGTTGTGGAGTAATGGAGAGCCTTGAACGGTGAAGAGCCTTGAATGGTGAAGAGCCTTGAATGGTGAAGAGCCTTGATGCTGGTGGGGTTTGCAGAGGAGTCACTATTGCGCTCGGAGATGTGACCATCTTCAATGAGGTTGCGATCAAACTAGCCGTGGAGCTCGGTGCGTTTGGAGCAACCAAGGAAGGCAACGTCCTTTGGTGAGGTGATGGTCTTGACGTTGGGGTTGTGGAGCAAGGGAGAGCCTTGGCAAAGGAAGATGCAGGTGGGGTTTGTAGAGGAGTCACTATTGCGCTCAGAGATGTGACCATTCTGAATGAGGTCGCCAACAAAGTAGTGGTGGGCAGGCGGCAGGGCGAGGAGGAGTGGGTGGGGGGGGGAAGATTCTGATTCCTCCTCTAATTAGCCTTCACTTAAACCATCCATTCCATTTAACTCCCCCTCTTGTGTGTCCTCCTCCCCCCTCTTCTTCCCAGCAAGGATGCAGACCCTGCAAAGCTGCTAAACACGTGTAAGCAGGGCGAGGAGGCGGCGGGCGGGGAGGGCGAGAAGGAGGGGGCCGGGCTGCCGGTGCTGCTGGCGAATGGCAAGGCGGGCGAGCGAATCTGCCAGCTGGCAGAGGCGCTCACCCACCCCAACTAATCCAGCTCCCCCTTTCTTCCCCTCTCCCCCCTTTCCCCCCTCCCCCCCCCCCCCCCCCTCCCCCTTTCCCCCTTTTCCCCTTCCCCTTTTCCTAACACTCCCCCATTCCCTCCCTCCCTTCCCATGCCCCCCTTCCCCCTTTCCAGAAAGGACGCGGACCCGGCAAAGCTGCTAGACGCGAGCAAGCAGGGCGAGGAGGAGGCGGGCGGGGAGGGCGAGAAGGAGGGCGGTGGGCTGCCGGTGCTGCTGGCGGACGGCAAGGCGGGCGACCGCATTCGCCAGCTGGCAGAGGCGCTCATTCGGATTGGCCGGGCCGATAACTGCCTCAAGATCTACACGTGAGTGGCGGGAGGTGTGAAGCGTTGATTTCTTTATCGCCTGGGCGGGCGCATCCGACGGCTGGGACAGGCGCTCATCAGTGTGTGATGTGTGACAGTAGGGGCCCTTGCACCTCATTGTCTGCGCGCGCATCACCAATGACTGACCGCACTGGTGTGGCAGCTATTGCTGCTGCTGGCGGATGGCAAGGTGGGCGACTGCATCCGCCAGCTGGCAGAAGCACTCATCCGGATTGGCTGGGCTGACAACTTCCTCGAGATCTACACGTGAGTGAGGGGTTTGTTACAGTGTAGTGTGGAGGTTGAAAATGTTTTCTTCGCTCGCTTGGTAGTAATGTAGATATAAGACGGTTTTAAGGACTGCTTGGAGATGTACCTGTTGGGAAGGTTTTTTGGCTTGGCACGAGCGTTTTAGGAGTGAGAAAGGAAGGGTTCATTCAGTTGCCCTGGTACATGTGTGTGGTGCTGTTGTGGTACCGGTATTCACATTAAGGTGGGCTGGTACCTACCTCCCACACTCTCTCTCTTCACACACTCTCTCCCCGCACTCGCATACACCCTCCTCCTCACCCCCCACCCCCCCCATCCCCGAGCATCAAGGTCCCTATCACTCACTCACTCCCACCCCACTCCACTCCCACACTCATCCAACAACCTCTCCCCCCCCTCCCCCCTTTCCCCAAGAAGTGAGGTGTGAGGCACGATGGTGGAGGCGGTGCGCATTGCCGTGGAGAAGCTCACCTCCACACACACTCACACTCACACTCACACTCACACATTCACACGCTATCTCATACTCGCCCACTCCCACACCCACACATGCACAGCGAGGTGCGAGGGACGATGGTGGAGGCGGGGTTGAAGCGCATTGCTGTGGAGAAGAGGAGCTCACGCTTCCTTACACTCTCTCCCTCATGCTTCCCCACTTACATACAACTCACCTTCACCCAATCAGCGAGGTGCGAGGGACGATGGTGGAGGCGGGGTTGAAGCGCATTGCCGTGGAGAAGCTCACGCGCGAGCAGATGGACGGCATGTCCTGGGGGGAGCTGGAGAAGCGCATTGAGGGGTGGCGACGGCAGACAAGGCTGGCGGTGAGTCAGAGCAGATTGATGATTTGACAAAATACTTGACTTAGAAATTCTCGGTTAGAAACAGTTGACTGAAGGTGGTTGACTGGAAAAAGGAAGCTCACTCGCGAGCAGATGGACGCCATGACTTGGGTGGGGGGAGCTGGAGAATCGCATTGAGGTCGTTTTTGAGGCGCCTCAAAAACGACCTCAATGGAGCTGGAGAAGCGCGTTGAAGGGTGGCGGAGGCAGACAAGGCTAGCGGTGAGACAGACAAAGCAGTGAACAAAAGAGTCATGGGCTAAGCTGACTGAGTAGTGAGCTCACACTGGAGCAGATGGACGCCATGACTTGGGGGGAGCTGGAGACGCGTATTGAAGGGTGGCGACGGCAGACAAGGCTGGCGGTAAGTCGGACAGAACAGATTGATGAGTCGACGGGAACGTTGAGGACTAAAAATGGTGGTGTACTAATTTTTCTCACTAGAGTTAATTTACTAGGAAAGATACTGTACTAACTAGAAAATAGAATCTATCAACTAGAACATAGTGGTGTTCATGGCGGAGCGGAAGCTGTGTGAAACGGTTCTTCCGGGGTTGAGGCCTCTTTTCCCAGCCTCTCACATGGGTTGGAGGTGCACTCGCGGGCTTCCGATCACCAATGGATATCTCATCTCCCTGTCCTCCCGCCAAACCTCATTTCCTCCAGGTGCACGTGGTGTTCATGGCGGAGAGGGAGCTGTGCGAGACGGTCCTGACAGGGTTGGAGCCGCACACAGGCTCTGTTGTCAACATTGGATCAGAACCCCCTTACACCCCACCGCCCTCCACCCACCTCCACCGCTTCATTCCCCCAGGTGCACGTGGTGTTCATGGCAGAGAGGCAGCTGTGCGAAACGGTCCTTGCAGGGTTGGAGCCGCACACGGGGAAGGGTTGGGGCTCACGCTGAGCATGCTGTTTGGGTTCGGGGAGGCCTTGGCGCTGGCACTGGCTTCCCTTAATCCCATCAGTACTGTATTCCTGTCTGTCTGTCACTCACGCCCCCCTACTTCCCTACCCACCTCCCCCTGCTCTCGATCGCCCCTCATCCCCCCACCCCAGGTGCATGTGGTGTTCATGGCAGAGCGAGAGCTGTGCGGAACGGTCCTTGCAGGTCTAGAACTGCACACGGGCAAGGCGTTTGCGGACCTGGCAGGGCTCAACACCCCACCCATCCCCCCTCTCCCTTCACTCAGGTGCATGTGGTGTTCATGGCAGAGCGAGAGCTGTGCGAAACTGTTTTAGCCGGGCTGGAGCCGCACACAGGCAAGGCGTTTGCGGACCTGGCAGGGCTCACGCTGGGCATGCTGTTTGGGTTCGGGGAGGCGGTGGCGCGCAGCAAGAAGTCCCCCGAGAAGGTGTCTGTGCTCATGGACATGTACGAGACCATGCGGGATCTGATGCCTCAGGTGCGTTTCTGATGCTGTTTCTTTGGGTATGAGCTACGGCTGGGCATGCTGTTTGGGTTCGGTGAGGCTGTGTGGGATGTCATGCGATGGATTAGGCTCGGATTATGGCTTGCTCTTTGGGTTTGGGGAGGCGGTGGCGCGCAGCAAGAAGTCCATGTACGAGACCATGCGAGACCTCTTGCCGCAGGTAAGAGCTGGGTGCTGAAGGGGACGAGTGATGGACGGGTTGTCATAGTGAGGCATGCAAGGTGCCGTGCCGGTGCTCATGGACATGTACGAGACCATGCGCGACCTCATGCAGCAGGTGAGACCATGCGCGACCTCATGCAGCAGGTGAGACCATGCGCGACCTCATGCAGCAGGTGAGACCATGCGCGACCTCATGCAGCAGGTGAGACCATGCGCGACCTCATGCAGCAGGTGAGACCATGCGCGACCTCATGCAGCAGGTGAGACCATGCGCGACCTCATGCAGCAGGTGAGACCATGCGCGACCTCATGCAGCAGGTGAGACCATGCGCGACCTCATGCAGCAGGTGAGACCATGCGCGACCTCATGCAGCAGGTGAGACCATGCGCGACCTCATGCTGCAGGTGAGACCATGCGCGACCTCATGCAGCAGGTGAGACCATGCGCGACCTCATGCAGCAGGTGAGACCATACGCGACCTCATGCAGCAGGTGAGACCATGCGCGACCTCATGCTGCAGGTGAGACCATGCGCGACCTCATGCAGCAGGTGAGACCATGCGCGACCTCATGCTGCACGTGAGACCATGCAAGATTTGATGCCGCAGGTTAGTCGCGAATATATTCTTGCCTGCCCCCCCTGAACACCCCCCTCACCCTGCCCATGCCCCACACCCTTTGCTTTCAATTCTTATAGGTGGAGGTGGTGTTTGCGGGCTCAGCCTGTGATGCCATCCGAGGCAGTGCGCAGCAGCTGCTGCAGCACCTGGCGGCGGCGGCCAAGGAGGCGTTCAACAACTTTGAGCTCGCAGTGGAGAGCGAGGACAGCGACAAGGTGCTGCCTGATGGCGCCACGCACGGCCTCACCAGCTATGTCGTCAACTACCTCAAATACCTCTACGAGTGCGTTTTTAGTCTTAGTTTGAATATTTTTTTTTCCCCCCGGTGATTTTGCAATTACAAAAAGTCGAGGCTTTTCACAAAGGCCTCGCACGGGCTCACCAGCTATGTTGTCAACCACCTCAAATGCCTCCACGAACGAGTGCGTGTTCTGTTTTCAAGATACTATACTACACCTCATGAGTCGTCTCGAAACGAGCCTCGGATCTCTCCCCGATCTCTCTGGCCCCCTCGCCCCTCCCCTCCCCCAGGCGACCATGCAGGAGCTGTTTGGGCGGGAGAACCTCTTCGGAGAAGCCACCATCCGCATCTTTGCAGCGCTGCACGCCAACCAAGCTCTACCACTCCCCTCTTCTCCCCTCCCCCACCCACCCCACACACTCCTCCAACCAGCTACCAGGCGACCATGCAGGAGCTGTTTGGGCGGGAGAACCTGTTTGGCGAAGCCACCATCCGCATCTTTGCGGCGCTGCACGCCAACCTGGAGCGCAAGAGCAAGCTCTACCGCGACCCCGCACTCACCCAGCTCTTCCTCATGAACAACGTTCACTACATCGTGCACTCCGTCAGAAAGTAAGGAGATATTGGGGGGTGGTAGGGGGTTTAGTAGGGGGTTTAGTAGGTGCAAGCTCTACCGCGACCCTGCGCTCACCCAGCTCTTCCTCATGAACAACGTTCACTACATCGTGCATGCTGTGCGAAAGTAAGGGGCTGAGAGGGGTTGAGTGGAGTGAGAGGAGGCGTGGTGGGTTTTAAGGGTGCAAGCTGTACTGCGATCCCCCACTCACCCTGCTCTTCCTCATGAACAATGTTCACTACATTGTGCAATCCGTCAGAAAGTAAGGAGGAGTAGAGGGACAGCGAGGGTTAGTGGAAAGTCTAGGGCGCAAGATCTACCGCAACGTGATGCTGACTCAGCTCGATCTCATGAGCATCGTGCATTACATCGTGCACACTGTGAGGAATGAAAGGGTGGAGGGGTTGAAGGGAGAGGGTGGGTGGGGGAGGTGAGGGGAGAGGGTGGAGGGGTTGAAGGGAGAGGGTGGAGGGGTTGAAGGGAGAGGGTGGAGGGGTTGAAGGGAGAGGGTGGAGGGGTTGAAGGGAGAGGGTGGGTGGGGGAGGTGAGGGGAGCCTTGTCCACATTGCAAGTTGTGTTGTGCCGCAACACCCTCGTTCCTCATCAACAACGTACCCCAGGCAGAGCCATGAGCCAGGTGTGGCTCGGAATGAGCCGGGTGTGGCTCGGAATGAGCCGGGTGCGGCTCGGAATGAGCCGGGTGTGGCTCGGAATGAGCCGGGTGTGGCTCGGAATGAGCCGGGTGCGGCTCGGAATGAGCCGGGTGTGGCTCGGAATGAGCCGGGTGTGGCTCGGAATGAGCCGGGTGTGGCTCGGAATGAGCCGGGTGTGGCTCGGAATGAGCCGGGTGTGGCTCGGAATAAGCCGGGTGTGGCTCGGAATAAGCCGGGTGTGGCTCGGAATAAGCCGGGTGTGGCTCGGAATAAGCCGGGTGTGGCTCGGAATAAGCCGGGTGTGGCTCGGAATAAGCCGGGTGTGGCTCGGAATAAGCCGGGTGTGGCTCGGAATAAGCCGGGTGTGGCTCGGAATAAGCCGGGTGTGGCCCTTTTTGTGCTTATCCCACTGCCTCACCTTTCCACACTTCACCCTCCCTCTCCCTCCCCCTCTCTTGTCTCCCAGGGGCGAGCTGAAGGAGGTGGTGGGGAAGGACTGGATCGACCGGCAGCGGCGCATCGTGCAATCTTTGAGACGTCTCAAACACCGTTCCCCTCAACCTTCCCCCCTTCCTCCCCTTCCCCCCTTCCTCCCCTTCCCCCTTCCCCCCTTCCTCCCCTTCCCCCCTTCCTCCCCTTCCCCCCTTCCCCGCACGCAGGGGCGAGCTGAAGGAGGTGGTGGGGAAGGACTGGATCGACCGGCAGCGGCGCATCGTGCAGCAGCATGCTGCGGCGTACCAGCGCACTTCGTGGAACAAGGTGAGTAGGGGAGGAAAGAGTGCTGCACACCTGCCCTTCAAAAGTGCTCATTCTTCTTTCTGATCGCCCCGCCCACTGGCTGGCACTGCATGCTCTCTCTGTGACAAGCAGCGCCCACTGGCTGGCACTGCATGCTCTCTCTGTGACAAGCAGCGCCCACTGGCTGGCACTGCATGCTCTCTCTGTGACAAGCAGCGCCCACTGGCTGGCACTGCATGCTCTCTCTGTGACAAGCAGCGCCCACTGGCTGGCACTGCATGCTCTCTCTGTGACAAGCAGCGCCCACTGGCTGGCACTGCATGCTCTCTCTGTGACAAGCAGCGCCCACTGGCTGGCACTGCATGCTCTCTCTGTGACAAGCAGCGCCCACCTCTCCTCTCCCTTCCCCATCCTGCCCTTCTCTTCACTGCCCACCGTATTTTTCAGTCTGCTGTAACCTCGTTCCCTGCCACTCCACCTCTGGTTCTCCACCTCAGTCACCTCAATCTCCTCCTTCCCTCTCTCCATTGTCCCACTCCCTCTCTCTCCATTGCCCCACTCCCTCTCTCCATTGCCCCACTCCCCTCCCTTCTCCATCCTTTCTCTCCCTCACTTCACCGCCCGCCAGATTTTTGGGCTGCTGACTTCAGCAGGTCTGAACGCGGATGGCAAGGAGGGCAGCGTGAGCCGCAGCGCCCTCAAAGAGAGGTGGGGGGGGAGGGATTGGAGGGTGTGGGGGGCCGAGGAAGGGGGCAGGGTGGGGAGGGAGAGAGGTGGGGAATGAGAAAAGGGAGGTGTGAGGAGGGCAGCGTGAGCCGCAGCGCCCTCAAAGAGAGGTTGGGGGGAGGGGGAGACAGGGAGGGGGGCGTGGGGAGGAGGGGAGGAAGGAGGGGGAGGGGAGGAGAGGTGCCGGGGGGTTGGGGGGAGGGGAGGGGAGAAATGGGGAAAGAGAGGTAAGGAGGGAAGCGTGAACTGCAGCGCTCTCAAGAGGAGGTGCGAAGGAGGTTTGGGGGAGGGGGGGTGCTTGAGGGACAGAAAGGGGGAAGAGATGTGCGTGGTAGGGGGAGATGGGAAGGGAAGGGTTGCAAGCGTGGGAGTGGAGGGGGTAGACAAGAGCGAAGGGGAAGGGGGGAAGAGAAGTGCTAGGAAGGTGCGAGGGTGGTGGGGGTTGAGAGGAAGGGAGGGGAGCAGATGCAGGGGCTGATGGGTTTCAAATGTGGATTTTTTTTCGCGCTAATTAGCTGATCATGTGCTCCACTGGCAATTCTCTGATTTTGCTGACTGCCTCGGTTCTGCAGGTTTGGCCTGTTCGACGCACCATTCGAGGAGCTGCATCGCATGCAGTGCATGTGGAAGCACCCTGCCACATCCTTTCCTCCCCACCTTCATCTCACCTCTCTCCACTCCTCTCTCTCTCTATCCCACCCATCCAGGTTCCGCGTGTTCAACGCAACATTCGAGGAGCTGCATCGCACGCAGTGCATGTGGAAGATCCCAACTTTCCTCCACTTCCTCTCCCCAACCCACTCTCTCGCATCTTCCCCCCACCTCCCGATCACAGATTCCGTGTGTTCAATGCAACATTTGAGGAGCTGCATCGCACGCAGTGCATGTGGAAGATCCCCGATCCCGAGCTGCGATCCGCCGTGCAGTTGCAGATTGCCGAGGTGCTGCTGCCTGCATACCGCGCCTTCGTGCAGCGATACACGTGAGTTGCCTGCCGTTCCGACTATGTGTTGCATGTGCTGCTGCCCGCATACCGCGCCTTCGTGCAGCGATACACGTGAGTTGCCTGCCGTTCCGACTATGTGTTGCATGTGCTGCTGCCCGCATACCGCGCCTTCGTGCAGCGATACACGTGAGTTGCCTGCCGTTCCGACTATGTGTTGCATGTGCTGCTGCCCGCATACCGCGCCTTCGTGCAGCGATACACGTGAGTTGCCTGCCGTTCCGACTATGTGTTGCATGTGCTGCTGCCCGCATACCGCGCCTTCGTGCAGCGATACACGTGAGTTACCTGCCGTTCCGACTATGTGTTGCATGTGCTGCTCCCCGCATACCGCGCCTTCGTGCAACGATACACGTGAGTTGGGTAGAGAGTGAGGTGTGTTGGGTCATCCGAAGCGGACTCATTAGTCACCTCAGCTGCAGATTGCTGAGGTGCTGCCACCTGCATACCGCGCCCTTTGTGCAGCGATACACGTGAGTTGGGCATGACAGTGGTGGGTGCGCCTCCTGACAGAGTGCTGTTTGTGTGGTTACATGTGTTTTGTAGTCTACATGTGTCCGCATACACAGTTCCTGGTTGCAGCAATGCATGCCCCAGATTGCAGACGTGCTGCTGCCCGCTTACCGTGCCTTTGTGCAGCGATTCACGTGAGTTGCCCGTGCCTTGGTGCATGAGCATCTCCTCTTCTTGCCTCTTGTCTTTTCCCCCCCCACCCTCCTTCCTGCTGCTGAAGGGTGTTTTTGAGAATTCTCAAAAACACCCTTCAGCTTCACGTGAGTTGCCAGCTGCTTCTTTGTGCATGAGCATCTCCTCTCCTTGCCTCTTGTCTTTCCCCCCCCACCCTCCTTCTCTCACCCAACATCAGCCCAGTGCTGGGAATTGGGGGCTGTGTTTCATCTCATGCATGTCCCTTGTCTCTCCCACTCCTTTCCTCCCTCCTCCCCCTCTCCCCAGCCCGGTGTTGGAGAGTGGGGGTCATTTCGGCCGCAGCAGTGAGGCGGCCAGCATCTCACATCAGCCCATAGTCTCCCTTCTTTCATCTCATGCCTTTCCCTTTTCTCTCCCGTCCTCTCCCCTCCCCCCACATCAGTCCGGTGTTGGAGAGTGGGGGTCGTTTCGGCCGCAGCAGTGAGGCGGCCAGCAAGTACATTCGCTTCACAGAGGAGGGCCTTGACTCGCTGCTCAACGAGTTCTTCCAGGGCCGGGAGAGCCGCAACATCCTCCTCACCCAACCCTCCGCTGCCCGCTAGCCCCACACGCACCCCACACCTACCCCACACGTGCCCCACACGCGCCCCACATGCGCCCCACACGCGCCCCACACGCGCCCCACACGCGCCCCACACGCGCCCCACACGTGCCCCACACGTGTTCTCTCCCACACATGCTGCGGATATCGACTCGCTGCTCAATGAGTTCTTTTAAGACAGAGAGAGCCGCAACATCCTCCTCACTCAACCCTCCGCTGCACGCTAGTCTTCACGTGTGTCCCTCCCACGCGTGCCCCACGCATACCCCACAGGTGTCTTATAGGTGTTTCATCCATAGGTGCCCCACACATGCCCCACACATGCCCCACACATGCCCCACATGTGTCCCATGCGCATCGCATACATGCTCCATCCATACGTGCCCCGCACGTGATGTGGTCGTAGCTTTATGTGTGTGACACGCGAGCCCCTCACATGTCCCACACGTGCTGTGGTCATCATATGCATCGTTACGCTCTAGCATCACGTTGTGAATATTCACATCAATAGAGGCGCTTATGGATTGTAGTACCGTATCACCCCCCATATGCGGTTAAATTTAAAGGGGGGGGCTTTTCATTGAGTATGGGGATATGCGCATGCGCTTATAAAATGACTGATGTAGATGTATATTTTTAAAGCACCAAAGTGTGCATCTCATTCTTGCTGTTCCAATCGAGTCGAAGTTTTATAGCTTTAGGAATCAGAAATCGTGCGCAACCAATTTTTTGCCAACCCACAGGGGCAAAGACACGCCATTCTGCTGCCCCTATGCCAACACACCCTGACTGGACACGCAGCTTGTAAATTCTTTCCGAGTCAACCAAAGCAAAAATCCAAATCAGAACTCGTTAACGTTTCCCAAGGGTTCAAATTTGAAATTAAGCATGCGCTTATAATAAATCATGGATTCTATTGGGTGCGCTTATAACTGAGTTCCGGCAATAAGCGCTATGCTCCAAATAGAAGCGTTGGCGCTTTTAATAGGATGGCGCTTCTATCCGGCGCCATACGGTACGTGAAATCAAGTAGGGGCCATGGGTGTTTTACCGCATCGTGTGGACACGGCTTAGCCCTTTGTAAAGTTGTGGTTTTAGCTGCCCCTGCCTTATGTAGGTGTTTAGAGAACAATCTCCAAAAATGTTTTCCAATTGCATGAGCCTTCAACGTCAAACTATAATACTGTTTGTTGGTTGTAGGCTTACATGGTGTACAACACTTTCTAGGGTTTCCTTTTGTATCCCAACTCTTACTAGTTTCATCATTCTTGGCCTAGATTCTCAACATGCTATCAGAGCAGTAGGTCCGTAGGACCGTTTCTTTAGGGCCCACCGGTTACCGCGTTACCCCACGCCCTACCCTGCCCTGTACCGCCCGCGCTTGCCGCCCCTGTAGCTCGCGCGCCGCTTTTCTGCCCCGCGCGCTGCCTCTGTTGCACCGCGCGCAGCCCTTACTGCCCCGCGCGCCGCCTGCGCAGATCGCGTGCGGCCCGTTGCGGCCCCGTGCGCCGCCGCAGCAGCCCGCGCGACTTTTTTCCTGCCCTGCGCGCCGCCCCTGCTGGCCGCGTGCCGCTTTTCCTGCCCCGCGCGCCGCCCCTGCAGGCCACGCGCCGCTTTACCTGCCCCGCGCACCGCCCCTGCAGCCCGAGCACTGCCGTTCCCGGCCCCGCGCGCGCCCCAGCAGCCCGCGCACCGCCCTTGCTGCCCCGCGCGCACCTTAAGCAGCCCTCGCACTGCCTCTGCCCTGCCCCGTGCGCCACCCTTGCAGCCCGCTCCCAGCCTTTGCAGCCCTCGCACTGCCTCTGCCCTACCCGCGCGCCCGGCCCTGCCCTGCCTGCGCGCCCTACCCTGCCCTATGCACGTCCTGCCTTGCTGCGCGTCGCCCTGCCAGTTGCGTGCCGCCTCATTCCTGCCTTACGCTCTGCCCTGTACTGCTCGCTATGGCTTCCCTCGCTGTTCTCGAGTTCGACCCTGACGGTCGTCCGATTCAGTTCGAAACCTGGCTTGATGATTTACAGCTGTACCTGCTGAGCGATATTAAGGACGGTGTTTCCCTCTTTGATCACACGTCTGAAGCCTCTACTGCCCCTCCTGACACTGCTGACAGTGCGACTCGCTCACAGTGGCTTTCCCGTGACGCTGCCGCTCGCCTAGCCGCTTGCAACCACCTACCGACGACCGAACGCGCTCACGTTGGCCAGCATAAGACTGCTAAAGCCATGTTCAACGCTGTAGTCGCTCGCTATTCCTCCCCTGCCACAGCAGCTTTCGGCCGCCTTATCCTGCCCTTCCTGTTTCCCGAGTTGTCGTCCTTTGCCACTGTAGAGGACCTCATTACCCACCTTCGCGCTGTTGAAGCTCCCTACCGTGCTGCCCTCCCAGACGAGTTCCTCCCCAAGAACGAGCCCCCGATTTACATCACTCTCTATTTCATTGTCACTCGCCTCCCTGAATCACTTCATGCAGTTAGGGACCACTTTCTCGCACTTTACCCCACAAAGCTCACCATCGACCTGCTCGAGAAGCAACTCCTTGCAGCTGAGACTAGTGCAGTCGCTGTAGGTGCTACTCGTGGCACTCCTCGCACACCCCTCTTTGAAAGGTGCTCCCCCTCCCCTCTTGCCCCCTCTGTTGCTACTGCTGCTGCTGTCGACTTCCTTGGTGCTGAGGAGGTCGGTGCCGCTTCTGCTCCTTGTGCAAAGCGTCGCAGCGGCAAGGGCAAGGGCGGCAAGGGTAGTGGAGGTGGTGGCGGAGGAGGTGGTGGTGGAGGTGGTGGAGGCGGTGGAAACGGCGGACGCGGCGGTGGTGGCGGTGGGAGTGGTGGTGGGAGTGGGGGCGGTGGCGGCAGTGGCGGCGGCGGCGGTGGGAGTGGTGGCAGTGGTGGTGGCGGCGGAGGGGGTAGTGGCGGTGGCGGCGGCGAAGGCAGTGGTGGTGGTCGGGCTGGAGCAGTTCAGCGTCAGCAGCAACAGCGCTCGCGTGCGCCCCTCACGCCCCAGCAGCTTCGTGAGTGGCTTGCTCAGCGTGGAGGTAGTGCTCGCTGCCCGTACGCCATTCGCACAGGTGCCCGCGCTGGTCAGATGTGTGGGAAGGCTCACACCCAGCACCGCTGCTTCTCCCGCCTAGACGACGCTTGGCGCACTAAGATGGGCGAGGAGATTGAGATGCCCCGCTGGGCAGACCTGCTTAGGGCTGGTGTTGATATCTTTGCTCTTGACTTTGATGCTATCATTGCTGGCATGTATGCTTTGACTGTTAGTGTTGAGGGTGACTGTTACTTGTGTGTGCCGCCCGACCCAGGTATAGAGGCTGCTGCTCTAGGTGCTAGTGCGTCTGCTCTCTTTGGTACTGCGCCTGCTGAGGCCTTGCACACCTTCACGCTTGACTCAGGTGCTTCCCGCTATTTCTTTCGCGATAGTACCACACTCATACCACTCCCTAGACCGGTTGCGGTCTCCCTGGCTGACCCCTATGGGGGTCCAATGCTTGCACGTTCCTCCACTGTTCTCCCGTGTCCGGCGGTTCCGTCCGGCTCACTGTCAGGTCTCCACCTCCCCTCGTTCTCGACGAACCTGGTGAGTACCGCGGCTCTTCAGGATGAGTGGGTTGATACCTTTACCCCTGGAGGCCAGCGTGTGGCGATCTGCACGTGCTCCCGGACGGGCCGCCACCTGGCCACGTTTACCCGTCGGCCTGGGTCGAGTCTGTACACACTGACTACTGACCCTCCTCAGGTTGCTGCGTCAGGTCAGGTGGCTGCGTCAGGTCAGGTAGCTTCCCCCTGCGAGTGCCGTCACCTATCGCACCAGACTCTCCTTTGGCACCACCGCCTTGGTCACCCCTCCCTGCCACGCCTTCGTGGCATGCACTCCTGCCTCCTGGTCACCGGTCTTCCCTGGTCTCTTCCTTCCCTCCCGCCCTTGCCTGCCCCGCCCTGCATTCCTTGCATCGAGGGGCGGCAGCGCGCCGCTCCTCACTCCTCCTCGTTTCCCCCGACGATTGCTCCCCTGCAGACTCTCCACATGGACGTGTGGGGCCCAGCCCGCATCCAGGGACAGGGCCGTGAGTGGTACATTCTACTTGTCGTCGACGACTACTCGTGTTACACCACGGTCTTCCCCTTGCACACCAAGGGTGAGGTCCCTGCTGTCTTGATCCCTTGGATCCGCGCTGTACGTCTCCAGCTCCGCGAGCGGTTCCGCACGAACCTTCCCGTCCTGCGTCTGTACTCTGACAGAGGTGGTTAGTTTTCCTCTGACCTCTTGCGGGACTTTTGTCAGGGGGAGGGCATCCTCCAGTCGTTCATGCTTCCGGCCTCACCGCAGCAGAATGGGGTTTCTGAGCGCCGCATTGGCTTAGTCATGGAGGTCGCTCGTACCTCCATGATCCATGCGGCTGCTCCCCATTTTCTGTGGCCGTTTGCGGTCCGGTACGCTGCGCATCAGCTCAACCTCTGGCCCACGCTGCGTTGGACGGGGAAGGTTGGCGATGCGTCGCGGTTCCGGGTCTGGGGCTCTCGTGCCTTTGTCCGCGATACCACCGCGGACAAGCTCTCCTCTCGCGCCATTCCCTGCGTCTTCCTTGGCTTTCCCCCTAACGCGCCTGGCTGGCAGTTTTACCACCCCACTTCGCGCCGTGTCTTCTCCTCTCAGGACGTCATGTTTGACGAGTCGGTTCCCTTTTACCATCTCTTCCCCTACCGCACTGCCCCTCTCCCCCCCCCCGCCGCTCTTCCTCGCTCCAGGTCCCCCTCCGGTAGACCCCATCCCCCCTTTGGGTCCTGCTCCTTCAGGTGTCTCTCTGGTGGACCCACTTCCCTTGGCTGAGCCTGTCGAGGTCACTGGTGACTCAGGTGCTGCTGGGGGTGGCCCTGCTCGGGGTACTGCGTCTGGGGGTGCTGAGACTGAGCGTGCGGGGCCTGGGGGTGCTGCGTCTGGAGGTGCTGAGCCTGGGGGTGCTGAGCCTGGGGGTGCTGAGCTTGGTGGTTCTGAGCGTGAGGTTGCTGAGTCTGGGGTTGTTCTTGGAGCCTGGGGGTGCTGAGCCTGGGGTTGCTGAGCCTTCAGGTGCTGAGACTAGGGGTGTTGCGCCTGAGGGTGCTGAGTCTGGGGGTGCTGAGCTTGTGTTGTTTCTACAGGTAGCCCCTCTCGCCGCAGCAGCTGCGCGAGTGGCTCGTCCGACGCGCCCGCCTTTGGAGTCGCGCTGGAGCTGGAGACCCTGGAGCTGAGGGCACCGACGCTGGCGCTGGAGGTGCTGACCTTGGGGGTGCTGAGACTGGAGGCACCGGAGCTGGAGGCGCTGGCACTGGTGGTGCTGACGCTGGGGATAATGGGGCTGGAGACCCTGTGCAGCAGCGTAAGCCCCTCTCCCCACAGCACCTGCGCGAGTGGCTTTGCCGTCGGAGTCGCGCAGGAGCTGGAGGCGCGGGAGCTGGGGGTTCTGGCGCTGGTGACGCAGGAGCTGGAGGCAGTGGAGCTGGGGATGCTGGAGCTGGAGCTACTGGAGCTGGCGGCGCTGGTACTGGAGGCGCTGGAGTAGGAGGCGCTGGAGCTTGAGCTACTGGAGCTCGAGGCACTGGAGCTGGCGGCTCTGGTCCTGGAGGTGCTGGAGCTGGAGGTACTGTGCAGCAGCGACCGTTCTTCTTGCCGCCGCCGCAGCTGTCCGAGCTTCCGCCCGAGTCGGTGCTCCGTCAGGTTCTTAGTCTTCCTTCGTCCACTGCCCTTCCCACGGACTCACCGCTGCCTGCCCCGTCTCGTTACACTGAGCAGCCGGTCTCCCTTACAGAGCGTCGCGAGCCTGCGTCTCGCCCTGTCTCCCCTGTCCGCACTGCTCGCACCGCTCGTCGTGTCCCGCGTCCGCGTCCTCCTCCTGTGCCAGGTACTCACACTATGGCACTTCGTCCTTCCTCTGCTCCACAGCGCGTCCCTCTGCCGTCTCCTCCTGCGTCCTCTCTTCCTGAGATTCCTGACCCTGAGTCTGACTGTGTTCGTGTTGCCAGCCCTACTATCAAGCGTCTCCTGGCTACTATTGTCACTGACTCGTAGTTGCTGAGCTTGTGGACTTTGCTGTTGCGTGTCGTCTAGACTACGCCGCCAGTCTTGTTGCTGAGTCTGAGTCTGTCTGTCCCCCGTCCGTCGGGGGTGAGTGTGCTCTTGGCACGGACGTCCTTGAGGACACGCAGGAGGACTTTGAGTCTCTTGCGGCTGCTGTACCTCATCTCATGGCCTGGCTGCTTGCACCTGAGGGAGACCCGGATGCACTGGACATCCCGACCCCGCGCTCTTACGCAGAGGCGATTTCGGGTCCCTACTCCTCTCAGTGGCAGACAGCCATGGACGTAGAGATGGCATCCTGGAAGTCCACAGGCACCTACGTCGACGAGGTTCCCCCTCCTGGGGCGAACATAGTCGATGGCATGTGGATTTTCAGGGTGAAGCGGCCGCCGGGTTCTCCGCCTGTCTTCAAGGCTCGTTACGTTGCACGAGGCTTCAGTCAGCGACAGGGAGTTGACTTCTTCCAGACCTTCTCCCCTACCCCGAAGATGACCACTCTTCGGGTGCTGCTACACGTTGCTGCTCAGCGTGACTATGAGCTTCACTCTCTTGACTTCAGCACAGCGTTCTTGCAGGGCAGCCTGCACGAGGAGATCTGGCTGCGCTGCCCACCTGGCTTTACTGGGTCGTTTCCTCCTGGTACCCAGTGGAGGCTTCAGCGGCCAGTCTACGGTCTCCGCCAGGCGCCTCGTGAGTGGCACGACACACTGAGGACGACACTTGCGGCTCTCGGGTTTGCTCCTTCGACTGCTGACTCGTCGCTGTTTCTGCGCACAGACATTTTGCTGACGTCGTTCTACATCCCCGTGTACGTCGACGACCAGGTGTTTGCCACTGCTGACACTGAGGCACTCGCCCTTGTGAAGTCGGAGCTGCAGAAGAGACACACGTGCATAGACCTGGGTGAGCTGCGCAGCTACCTTGGCTTGCAGATCACCCGGGACAGAGCACGCCGCACCATCACCCTGACTCGGTCACACATGGTGCAGCAGGTCCTTTAGCGCTTCGGCTTCCAGTTCTCCTCACCACAGTCCACTCCTCTGCCTACCGGTCACTCGTTTTCAGTAGGGCCGATTGGCCCGTACCCAGAGCTTGTGGGCTTCCTCATGTACCTGATGACCTGCACTCGACCTGACCTTGCGTACCCTCTTAGCATCCTAGCTCGCTACGTTGCGCCTAGGAGACACCGGCGAGAGCACTTGGAGGCTGCTAAGAGGGTGCTGCGCTACTTGTGCAGTACATCAGGCATGGGGCTGGTGCTTGGAGGACGGGGTGACGTTGTCCTCACTGGACACTCAGACGCCTCTTGGGTTGACGACCTGGCTACACAGCGGTCGTCCCAGGGTTACACCTTCAGCCTTGGTTCCGGCTCTGTCTCTTGGCGGTCTACCCGCTCTTCTTCTGTTCTCAGCTCCAGTTGTGAGGTTGAGATCTACGCCACAGCCATGGCTGCACAGGAGTTACGCTGGCTCACCTACCTGCTGACTGACTTGGGAGAGCGGCCTCGTTCTCCTCCAGTTCTGTACGGCGACAACAAGGCAGCCCTCGCCTTGTGTCAGGAGCACAGACTGGAGCACAGAACGAAGCACATCGCTCTGCGTTACTTTCTTGCTCGAGAGCTGCAGCAGCGTGGCCAGCTTCGTCTTGCTTACGTGGACACGCGGGCCAACACAGCTGATATATTCACCAAGGCACTTTCGCCTAGTGATCATCAGCGTCACTGCACTGCTCTAGGCCTCGTGCCTACGTTCTCTCACTTGCTCACTGCATGACTTTGCTTGTACTGTGATCTATATATATCCTTGCATGCTTACATTTGCTAGGTAGTGATCACTGTACTGTTTGCTCTCTCTTATATAACTATGCATGTGAGCTGGCCATGTGGCCTCTTACTTGTGCTCGGAATGTGTGGTGACTTCGTGATCCACCTTGAGCTTGCATTGCTCGTTTTGACTGGTCTTGTGACCCCTTATTCTCCCCCACTTTGCCTATGGGGGTGTGTCAGAATATAATATTGTTTGTTGGTTGTAAGCTGTATTGGGGTACCTTACATGGGGTACAACATTTTCTAGGGTTTCCTTTGTAGTTTCATTATTCTTGGCCTAGATTCTCAACATTCAAGTACACAAAAGCATCACAAAGTGTTGAAATTTTATGTTACCAAATTGACGTACTGCTTAGGGCCTGTGCTAGGATTTAGGGCATTCGGAGTCCTCAGGGCAACTCTTGAAATATTAAAAAGATGCCCTTGTTTTTTAGGGCGAAACTATATGGCCACACTGAAGTTTCAGGGTACCTATAGCCCTTGTCCTGATATATTAGGACAAAAAAATCGCAAGACACTGATTGGTAGTGCAGCAGTGTGCCTACTAAAGAACATCGCAACCCAGGGTGCATGCGATAAATAAATGTGCAACGTGGCAAAGGATCGCTCGTGCCAAGGCAGGACCAGTTTTGGGGGGAGAAATGGACACAGGCCCTCCCTTCTACCCCCCACCCCCTCCCCCCTTCTTTATTCGCGTCATTGCGTTCCTCACTTTCATACTGACGCTCCATGGCAAAATATCACGGCCATCTTGAGATTTCAAACAAAACATTCGACATTAACTTGAAGAAACAAGTTGAAAATCAGCATCATCCTGAAATTACAGGGAAACATATAAAAACATCATGAAATCAGGGTAATCAGTATGTTTTCCCTGATATGTGGGCCCGAGTATAGCTTTCTTCGGTATTTTAGTCCAATACACAATTGAAATGGAGAGCAAACCAGGAGAGCATAAGATTATGTTTTGGGCTTCTCTTTACAGTGTGTGTCATAAAATTTTGGTTGGTGTGATGATCGAGGATTGAGCTCGGAGAAGTGTGTTGTAAAATGATTGATTCACGGCATGGGTACAACACGAGGCTATATATAGTCTCGACACAAGGCAGGTAACCCAGGTGTTACGCGAATGTTCTGAGGGTCGCGAAGCGTCCCGAACAGGGACGTCGATATCAGACGAAATTCGTCTGATGGTCTGAAAATCAAACTCGTTTCTTAGTGTTCATCTGGATTTGGAGACAGTGAATTTTTTTTCATCTGAATCACTAGACATGTTAAATTTATTCGTCTGAGACCAACGATACGCCCCATCAGGCCACGCGTACATTTGCCGAGGGGTGCATTCACTGATACGCCAAAGAGTTCTTTGACCCTCAAAATATTAACTGTGATGCGTCCAAATGTAAAAGTTGACGCGTCGAAACGTTCTCTGACTCGTCAACAGATTCACTCTGACGCATCAAATGGTTCTCTGACACATCAACATATTTTCTGACACACAGACACATTTGCTGTTCAGGGGGGGATTCTATCTGCTCTCACAGCCTTCCGCCAGCAGGCCAACACTTTCGAATTTTAAGCAGATGTTCCACTACAAAGGCATGCGATTTCGGGAACTGGAATTTTACATGTTTGTTCATCCTCGTACATATGTTTCGTTTTTATCTGATTTTACAGACTTGGTAAAACTTTTCGTCTGAATTTCCAGTCTATCCAAAAAATTTCGTTTGACGCTCAGACGAAGGAAAAAACTCCCATCTGATTTTCAGACAGGGTTTTTTTACTAGCAACGTCCCTGGTCACGAACAGAACTTTTCCGAACTCGGTAGAAAGCAATTCTGCGGCAACCGAAAGGCTTGAGTTCGGTACACGTAACCTGGTTCGGTGCTATAACTATAATAACATATAGGAATGCACCTAACCTAGGCCATCAAGCCAGCAAAGCCAGCAAAGCCAGCAAACCACACACGCAAAGCCAGCAAAGCCAGCATAAGCCGTCGTACTCTCACACGTCTGTCAGAATCCCAACCACTAACCACTGGGATAAAAGGGCTTGTTTGTGTAGCGGGCCCATAACCCCCCAGGCTGACGTGCCTGTAACCCTTCCCTAGGATCAATCCGAGATCTCCAGTGGACCTCGGACAATGTCCCCCCCTCAAAGCTGGGTGGCGTGAGATACACCCTGCTTGACAAGATAGTCCTTGAGAGCACGGCGTGTGTTGCCCTTTGTGGGGTCATAGCCCTTCCAGCGTATTAGGAACTCGGGGGTCTTGCCATCGCGACGCCGATGAGTGAGAACACGTTCCACCTCGTACGCTGGTTCATCCTACGCGAGAATAGGTGGTGGTGGTGGTAGCTGCCTTCCCTGGAACTATTGGTTGCGGTCCTCGTAGGGCTTCAGTAGCTGAACATGGAAAGCATTGTGAAGCTTCCACGTAGAAGGTTAGCGCAATCAGAATGTTACTCGTGTCACCTGTGCCTTAGCAAGAAAGGGGCAACAGAAGCGAGGCCGGAGTTTGGATGGTAGGTGAGACAGGTTCAAGTTGCGCGTGTTGAAGAGCACGTGATCTCCGACTGCTACTGATTGATCTCGTCGCTGCTAGTCGGCATACTGCTTCTGGGAGTTCTGCATCGTGGTGAGACATTGTTGGGTCTTCTCCTAGAGCTGCTGCATGGTGGTGACGAAGTCGTGAGCGGCTTGGACGTGTGCCGGTGTGGTTGGCTGCTGTCTTGTATATGGTTTCGTCCGTAACACAGGAAGAAAGGAGTTTTTCCTATGGTCACATATGAAGTGTTGTTGTAAGCGAATTCACGTGTCGGTAACTGTAAGTCCCAGTGGCTGATGCCGTCATCGCAAGCTGTGCACAGTAGCTGTTTAACCATCAGATTGAGTCGCTCAGTCTGTTTGACAGTCTGGGGATGACATGCTGAAGGCATCGCAAGCTTTGTTCCCAACAAACACAAAAGCTCCTTCCAGAACTTACTCGTGAATTTTGGGTCTCTGTCTGAGATGAGTGTAGCGGGGATGCCATGGATGGTGATGATGCGGTCAAAGAAGAGGCGAGCAGTTGCTTCAGCTATAGCTGTGGCGTGGGTCGCGATGAAGTGACCCATTTTGAAAAATTTATCGATAACTACGAGGATGGCGTCATTCCCTCGTGAGGTCGAAGGTAGTCTCGTGATGAAGTCGAGGCTAACGACCTGCCATGGCTGCTCCGGTACGGGTAGAGGCTGAAGTAACCCTGCTTTTTTCTGCTTGCTACTCTTCATCCGCTGGCATGTGTCGCATGAGGTGACGAACTGCTGCACGTCTGTTGCCATCCGGGGCCAGTAGTAATACTTTGCTATCCCTGCTAACGTCTTGTTGCTCCCAAAATGTCCCGCGTATGACACGTCGTGGAACTCCTCTAGTAGGATCTGCCGTAGCGGGGCATAGTTCGGTACCCAAATCTTTCATATTCCCTTCCTTACAGCTAAGTTCTTTTCCCACTGTAACAGCTGTAGCGATCTCTGCGTCCACGGAGTACCCATGTTGGAATAGACCCTTGAGTAGAGGGTTCATCCCGTCGAGCTGGATGCCTGCTACATGTCCGGGGCGGCTCAACGCGTCTGCTTTGTTGTGTAGCCCGGGCTTGTAGACGATGTCGTAGTGGAAGTGAGTTTCCAAGAAGTCCACCCACCGCACTTGTTGTCGTGAGAGTGCCGGCTGCGACTTTATGTATTTGAGACTGCAGTGGTCAGTGTAGACTGTAGTCTTGGCTCCCTCTAGGTAACACCTCCACGTCTTGAATGCTGTGACTATCGCTAAGGTTTCCTTGTCGTGGATTATGTAGTTCTGTTATGCTCCGTGTAGCTTTTTACTGAGGTTGGCAATGGGCTGCAAACCGCGTCCGTGATCCTGCATCATAACTGCTTCGACTGCCTGGTCACTAGCGTCTGCTTTCATCACGTAATCTCTGTCTGGCTCCGGTAGGATGAGTACTGACGATGTTGTCAGTGCTTTCTGTAGCTGCTCCTTGGCTTGTTGTTTAGGAGTATCTCACTTATAGGGCGCATCCTTTTCAGTAAGTTCGTCAGTGGCGCTGCTATCTTAGCGTACTGTGGCACGAACCTGTTGTAGTAGTTGACAAAGCCTAGGAACTGCTACAACTCTTTCACGTTCTCCAGAATTTTCCACTTTTTGACGGCTTCGATCGTCCGCGGGTCCACATGTACGCCCTCCACACTCACAAATTGCCCAAGAAATCGCACCTCCTTCAGGGCGAAGTGGCTCTTTGACAGTTTCACGTAGAACTTGTTTTCCCGCAGGATCTCAAAGACTTTCCGTAGATGCTCCATCATGTTTTTGGAGTTGATGAGTATGTCATCCAGGTACACTACCACACACTCATCCAGCAGGGGCCGTAGGATGTGGTTCATCTCCACCTGGAACGTCGCTGGTGCGTTGCAAAGTCCAAACGGCATCACCAAGAATTCGTAGAAGCCGTATCTGGTATGAAACGTCGTTGTGTGGATCGAGTTGTTCGCAATTTCGATCTGCCAGTAACCCGGCCGTAGGTCCTGCTTGGAGAGCACCGTTGCTAAACGCAGTTGGTCGAGAAGATCGTCTATGCGCGGTATGGGGATTTTGTTCTTGACTGTCTGTTTGTTCAGTGCACGGTAGTCGATGCACATCCGTAAACTACCGTCTGGCTTTGGAGTGAAGAGAACCGGTGCACCGTAGGGAGAGGTGGATGGGCGGATCAGTTGTCTGTCCAATAGGTATTCGATCTGTTTCTTCATGTCTGTCAGTTCAGTCGGACTAAGGCGGTATGGTGCTCATGAGACGGGTTTTGCACCTGGTTCCTCCACGATCTCGTGCTCGTGGGTACGCGCTGGATGTACTCCTACTGGTAGGTCATCTGGCATGATGTCTTTGTACTACTCCAACACCTCCTTCACTGTTGCAGGTAGCTCCGTGTTTGGTTTTTCCTCCTCTGCTGCTGCCATAACCAGTGCTAAGTAACCCGTGTTACTCTCGTTCACCATCCGTTCGAACCGTGCCAGTGTCGTTTCAGGAACATCCCCTGTATCCGTCCAGCTTCTCAGCTCCACACGTTTTCCGTTGTTGTTGATGCACGCCTTCCTGTTGACCTAGTCGATCCCGAGGTTGAACCGCTTCAGGAAATCCCGCCCCAAGATGAAATCTAACCCTTTGATGTTCGTGATCGGCAACGTCGACTTCCATCTCAACGCACATATGTGCAGCTGCAATGATGCTTCGCCGTGAATAGGAAGCTTTGTACCGTCCATCATCGTTGCTATAAAACGGGTCTTCTCCGCATTCCCTCCAATTTTCTCCAACGTCTCGCGGTCACACGCCAAGTGGGATGCACCGCTATCCACCAGTGCCTGGAGGCGTCGCCCTTTGCATAACATCTCGAGGAGTAGTTACTTCTGCTGCGCTGAGTAGCCAAAGAGGGTCTCATTAATAGGATCATAGGGTACATCAAAGGAATTACCTGACTCAGCACTCTTGGCTTCCAACTTCACCTGGGGGGGAGGAGGACTTTTTCCCGAGGCTTGTATAACTTCTTCTAAGCCTAGAATTTTCCTCTAAGCCTTTGCAGCTGTGTAGGCTTCACCTGTGGGCAATGGGGAGCCTTAACACGGTGCTGCGGGGAGAGAATATTAACTCCACTGAACGCACGACCCCTTTCCACGCTCCGTAGTACTTTGCCCAACTTCTCAGGTACCTGAATAATTTCTAAAGATTTTTCTTGGCCTTTAATTCTCCCCTTAATTTTTCAAATGCTTCAAAACCACAAGAAGTAATATTATTGTTACGATATCTTTTTACGATAACTTTAACAAATTCTTACTTTCGTGGGTGTTCGATTGGAGTTTCCCGGTCGGTAAAGAGTATTCTTTCGTGGAGCCTCCATTATTCTTGACGAATTCCCCTGATGCCGGCCGGTCGTGACGTTTTATATTCGTACCATTATTTTCTCTTTTTTCGCCCGTTCTGAAGTCGCCACGTCGTCGCCCTTTTTCTGTTTTTTGGACTTTACGCCATCGCCAGGTCGATTTGCGGCTACTGGCGATTCCCGTTTTTTTACTTCGGGGGTGCTGCACTGTTGCCGCCTAGTGATTCCGCACGTTACTTTTTCATTTTCTAACCCTACAAAAATTGATGTCCTACTGCGTCACAAAATTCGCATTTTGTTGGCCGCGACTTCGCATCGTTTCTGTCGATATCCATCGGTTCGGCGAACGTGGGGGGTGCCGATCGCTCCGTGCCGAATGATCGGTTCGGCACGTGGCGTCGTGTTTCGGGTTGACCACGCGTCAGCGCATCGTATCGTTCAGCTACACGTATCAAGTCGCGGTAGCTACTGTAGTTCGCGGCGATGACCTGTCGGCGAATCTCCATTTTCAACCCCTTGGTGTACGCTTGGATTTTTTCGCCTTAAGTCAGGTCATTGATGCGGTTGAATAACTGCTCCATCTGCAGCATATACTGTGCTACAGTGCAGTTTAGTTTATGTCAATGAATCTGCTGCCGCGCTATGTATGTTGAATTAATTCGTTCGAATATTTCGATCAGGTCTGCTCGAAACTGCGCCCAGGTTCCCTCCCCGCGGACCACGTTACTGTAGTATTTCCACTCGAGTGTCGGGCCTCGCAACAGTGTCCCTGCGAGCCAAATCCGTGCTGCGTCGTGTGTCGGGGTCGAACAGCCAATGGCCTCGAAGTAAATTTCGAGGGTCGCCACGAATCGTCGAACGTCCGATCCCTTCGTGCTTGGATAGAACGCTTCAGGGAGCCTCAGGCGAGCTGCTTCGAGGTTCGGTGGTAGTGGTGCCATCTATCCGTGAATTGTCGGTGTCGCCGCTGCTGCTGCTGCTGTCGCTGCTGCATTCGCTGCTGCGTTTGCTGCTGCACTTGCTGCTGCTGTGGCGGCTGCCAATTGGTTCGCGAGGAGTGGTTCGATTCGCTGCACCGCTGCTCGCGTCTGGTCCAGGTCGGTGCGAATGTTGGCGACTTCTTGCACGAAGTTGTTGCCTTGACCTTCCATCCCTGACATCGTGTGTCCGAAAACTGAAAACAAGGGGACTGAAAAAACACGGAACCGGATTTACGTACCCGAAGTCGGTGTTTAACAGTCGTCGCCCCCGCGGTCTTCAAAGACTAGGTTTTAGAGGTCGAAAACAAACTTTGCGTGTAAACGGCTCTGATTACCAAGTGTAAGGACAAAAAATAGAGCTCAGAAAAGTGGGTTCTAAAATGATTGATTCACCTGGGTACAACACGAGGCTATATATAGTCTCGACACAAGGCAGGTAACCCAGGTGTTACGCGAATGTTCTGAGGGTCGCGAAGCGTCCCGAACAAAACCTTCCCGAACTCGGTAGAAAGCAATTCGGTGGCAACCGAAAAGGCTTGAGTTCGGTACACGTAACCTGGTTCGGTGCTATAACTATAATAACATATAGGAATGCACCTAACCTAGGAAATCAAACAAATCTACGCATGCTAAATAAAACCTAAGCTAGAAATAGCATAATAAAGTCCAGGCAAGCTGATAAGCTGTCATACTCTCACGGTTGGGATAAAAGTCATGTGCATATAAATCTCTTCACCATTGTACAATAGTCGCGACACTTCTTTCAATGGTTGAAGAATACCGTCATCGCTCGGATAGAAGACATATGTGTCTTATCCGATATAGCTTGAACAAAATGGTTGTATCTGCTATAAACGGAAGGAACATCTGTATCTTATAAATCTTATAAAGAGGAAACTTTAAGAACCAAAATTGTCTCTACCTATTGTATCAGCTTAAATGAGTCGAGTCAACCAATATTGGGACACCCGAACACTGTTTGAGATGCTGTGTCAGGAGGAAGACTCGCTGATGCAGCAAGCAACTCAGGTTTAGAAGTATCTGTGTCATCACCTGTCTCATCGCACGGATAGATTCTTCGTGCAGTGGCGAAAATGTACGTGTCATGTTTGTTTTCAACAGCGTATTGAAAGGAACAAGTCTCGTTCATAAGACATGCAGTGGCGAAAATGTACGTGCCATGTTTGTTTTCAATGGCGAAAAAGTCTCGTTCATAAGACATACAGGTCTTATCTTATACCGCTAATATAGTATCCTATAAAAGGAACTTTTATTTACAAAAACACCCTATTGAAGACACCCTCTCTATAATTCGAGACTATCTCCAATCCGGGTGATGACGATAATAATCTTTTGTACCTAGAACAATCTTGAGGAATAAGCGGATGCAGTCGAGCCAGCTGAGATTGAGGTGGGGAAAGAAGTCGTGCACTGACTCGAATACGGTGTCCCTAAACCCAAAGTGTCTGCAAGAAGGCTGCAATTCGAAGGTTGGTGGATTGACAATGGGGCAAGTAAGGATCAAATGTATAACCATGTAATAAAGGTATGTTTCTAAGACATCTCTAAAACAAGTTTTTTATCACACGCAGCCGAGGCAGATGAGGTTAAGAGGGTGATAGGAGCAAAGCAAATGCCCCTGAACCCTAAGTGCCAGCAAGAAGGCTGTGACTCGAAGGATTGAGGATTACACACTCCTAGGCAGTATGTGAGGATCGAGGATCGAGTTCAGAATTGAATAATGAATCCTGAGTACAACTACGTGGCTACATATAGGCACGATACAAGGAGAATAACCAGGATGTTACGCAAATGTTCCGTGCATTGGGAACCGTTGAGAACGGAACCTTTGCGTATTTGGTGGAAGAAATTCGCCTGAAAAGATGCGCACGAACAGTCACGCGACAATAACCGAAATTCTACAGAATTCGGTGCACGCAACCTAATTCAGTGCTGAAGCCATAATAAATATACTAAAGCAACAAAACTAAGGAATAAGCATAAAATGAACATGAGAAAAATAGGAATAAGCAAGATTATGCAAGGTTAAGTAAATCTGGGTAAAACTAGCTGCTATACTCTCACACGTCCCCCCCTCAAAGCTGGGTGGCATGAGAAACACCCTGCTTGATAAGATACACCTTTATATGATGGCATACATTGCCCATATCGGCGTCCAAAGTACCCGTTTTAAAAAGGTTCAGGCCCTCATGCCCTCATGCCCTCATGCCCTCACGCCCTTATGCCCTCATGCCCTCATGCCCTCATGCCCTCATGCCCTCATGCCCTCATGCACTCATGCCCTCATGCCCTCATGCCCTCATGCCCTCATGCCCTCATGTACTCATGCACTCATGCACTCATGCCCTCATGTACTAATGCACTCATGCCCTCATGCCCGCATGCCCTCATGACCTCATGCCCTGACGTCCTCATGCCCTCATGCACTCATGCACTCATGCCCTCATGCCCTCATGCACTCATGCCCTCATGCCCTCACGCCCTCATGCCCTCACGCCCTCATGCCCTCATGCTCGCATGCCCTCATGCCCTCACGGCCTCGTGTTCTCATGCCCTCATGCACTCATGCCCTCATGCCCTCATGCACTCATGCCCTCATGCCCTCACGCCCGCACCGCAAACGGTTGCGAATCCACGCCGCTAGCGCACTCGCCTCTCCCCGCCACTCATTTCTAAGCTTAGAGTGATGAAGAAGTGAACGGGTGGCTTCCACCAACGTGCGGTTGAGCCGCTTCGCCGCTTCATTGGCTGCGTTCTGCAGGCACGACAGAGGGGGGGGAGGCGGTAAATAGGAACCTTCCCCCAACTGCGTTTTTTGGATCAAACGCCCGGTCAGCCCGGAAAATGGATCCGAGCCTGCCATTTACCCTCCGAACGTAAACGAAGGTAAATGGCAACAGAACGGCCATTTACCCTCGAGGATATGAGGGCGTAGGAAGCTGCCTATTTCCCCACCCCAGCTTCCTTCTCTGCCAAAATTTGCCTCCTCCTCCCCCCCTTTCGAAAACTGCTCTTGCCCTGGATGTGAGACGGAGGGGGGAGGGAGGCGGGAGGTTAGGGAACACCACGACGGTTGAATCCTAGAAAGCAAACAGAGCCTCCTTTAAGTAGCCCAAACAGGGACGCGTCAAACTAACAGGAAAAAAAAACACAGCGAGGTTTGTGTATTGCTGGAGGGAGTGCTTGGGGACCCTTTTTTTCTACGTGGTAACCCTTCTCTAAACTTCAACCCTTTTTCTGATTTCGCGCAGCTCTATCTACCCAAATTCTATGCGGTGGAAATTGTGGCTGTTTTTTCGGCATTTACCTTCAGCAGCTTCGCACCCTAAACCTGAAATTTCCAACTTGCGGTTGTAGCGGGGTGGGGGGGGGGGGATCGAAGGGGAAACTGCCTCAGAACCCTCGTCATTTCCCTTCGCCCCCCCACCTCCCTCCCAAGGGAAATGCCTGCAGAACGCAGCCATTTTGTTGGGGTGTGTAGGGTGTTGTGACGTCGCGCTTGATGGCCTTGATCTTCATCCATTTTTCAAGCCCCGCGTTCACGAATTCACCGCCACAATCGGTGCGAATACACTTGATCCACTTCTTGTCGTCATCGCAAACTTGGAGCGCCCACTCTTGAATTGCCTTGGCCGCATCACCCTTAGCCTTCAAGAGGAATTGAGTTCCTCCCTTTGATACGCACCGGCTAGCGAATAGCTTGCGAGCCATTTTTCCTTCGACACATGCTGCGCACACGCCCTTCTCGTCGTCGCCGGCAATCATGTCCAAGCCCTTCGCACGTCTTTTGTTGGCCAACTCCTTGACCGATTTGTAGTTGACATGCGCAAGCCGATTATGCCATGCCTTGAGAGTCGCCTTGAAGCCTTGCATCACGTTGGATGAAGCCGCATTTGGGTGCATCTTGAGTTGGTAGAGTTGTCTGTTGAGAACGCCTTGCGCGAATTACTTCCCTTTCCAAAAGAGGTTCATCTTCGCATTGTTGATGGTAATGGTCACGCCCTTGTTCGCGAGTTGAGTGTCGAAGAGTAGACTCACCTTTAACCCGGGACGTGATGCACGTTCATGATGTCCACCAGCCCGCCATCGACGATGAGACGCGTACTCCCAACTCCAACCACCTGTAGCGAATTGTCGTTTCCAAAACTCACACGCGTGACGCCTCCCGGTGCACCGACGATGTCGAGGAGCGACGCCGAGTGCGTCATGTGTTGTGTTGCACTGGTGTCGAGGAAACATGCACCGCTTGAAATGTTGATCCCATTACCAGCCAATAACACGATCGACTCCCTTGAATCATCCGCCTCGCCATATGTGGTATGCGCGTTGCCGGTGAAAATGGAGGGACTAGTGGGAATGAGGGATGAAAATATTATAATAATGCACGGCTCACACTTCAGCAGAATGTGGCGGTGGAAGGTAGTATACTCACTATGACTGCAATGACTGGCCATCACATCACATGCGCACACACACAGCATGACAGCACACCATCACCATTGTACTCATCGATACTTTGGAGATCCCTGGTTCACACTCCAGCAGTAAGGCAGTGGGCCAACCAAGAACGAGAATTCTGGGACCATAATGACTGAGAACACGAGCATGTGCACCCATCATACGTACCATCTTCCATCACCACCACCACCAACACACACCAGCACCATGAATATGCCCAGCTCAGACTCAAGCAACGCGTGGCGGTAGAAGGAAGTAGACTGTGAGTGCAAGACTTATTCACATCATAGTGCCTCCAGCCCCATTCACTCAACAGCACCATGAATATGACCGGCTTAGCCTCCAGCAGCATCTGGCGGTGATAGAGTGGGTGCCCGCTGCTCAGTGTTGATTTGTGTTATGTTATCACACCATCACATCACCGTCATTGTGCCTCAAGCACCCACACATCAACACAATGAATATGCCCGACTCACACTTCAGCGGCACATGGCGGTTGAAGTGCGCTCTCATCACCTCACAGGGGCGATGGGGGGAGAAGATTCTGCAGGATGGAATGTAGGAAGGGGAGAGAAGGGGAATGAGGTAGAGTAAGGAGCAGCTAATGAGTACGGTTTTGAGTCGACTCAAAACACGGCTCATGTTACGCGGATTATATTTTGAGTCGACTCAAAACACAAAAGATTCTACAGGATGGGATGTAAGAAGGGGAGAGATGGGGAATGACGTAGAGTGAGTGAGGAGGGGCTAATCAGTAGGCAGAGTGTGGAAAGTGGGAGCGCATCACCTCACTGGGGAAATGGGGGAAAAAGAACCCGCAAAAAAGGGGGGGGAGGAAGAATCTGCAAAGGGAGGGGGCAAGAAGAACATGCAGTTAGACTCGAACGAGTGATTAGGTCAAAGGGGAGGGGGGTACAAGTACAATGTCGAGAGAAGTGTTGTACCCCTTAAGGCTAAACCCCCTACAGCCTAGTACAATAAGAACATGCATATAGTTTGACACACCCCCATAGGCGAAATGGGGGATAGCCAGAGCAAGCAACGGTCACAAGACCAGTCAAGAGAAGAAGCAAAGCAAAGCAAAGCTCGGGGTGGATCTCAAGATCACCACGCATTCCGAGCACAAGCAAGCGGCCACAAGGCCAGTTCACATGCAAAGTTTATAATAGCAAGAGCAGTACACTGATCATAACCTACCAAGTGCAAGCATGCAGGTATACTCATATATATCAGTGTACAACAAGGGCAAGGCAAGATCAAGAGACAAGCAGGTGAGGCAGAGTGGGCACAAGCCCAAGAGCAGTGCAGAATTGCTGATGATCACCAGACCCAAGAGCCTTGGTCAAGATACCAGCAGTGGTGGCCTGTGTGGCCACGTAAGCAAGACGAAGCAGACCACGCTGTTGCAGCTCTCGCGTGAGGAAGTAACGGAGAGCAATGTGCTTCGTTCTGTGATCCAGTCTCTGGTCTTGACACAAGGCAATCATGGCCTTGTTGTCGACGTACAGAACCGGAGGAGAACGAGGCCGCTCACCCAAGTCGGTCAGCAGGTAGGTCAGCCAGCATAGCTCCTGTGCAGCCATAGCCCCAGCGTAGATCTCGGCCTCACAGGTGAAACTAAGTACAGAAGACGAGCGAGTGGACCTCCACGAGACAGAACCAGCTTCGAGGATAAAACTGTAACCCTGTGTCGACCGGTGAGTCGTCTGGTCGTCATCCCAAGAAGCTTCTGAGTAATCGGTGAGAATAAATGAACCCTGTCCTCCAAGCACAAGCCCCATGCCCGATGTACTGCACAAAAAAACGCAGTACCCTCTTCACAGCTTCCCAGTGCACCTTTTGGTGTCTACCGGGAAACAGGTAGCAAGCCAGAAGGCTGAGAGGGTACGCAAGGTCAGGTCAGGTGCACGTTATCAGGCAAATGAGGCAACCCACAAGCTCTGGATATGGACCACTCGGCTCTACGGACTCGTCCGAAGGTGGAGCTGAGAGCGAGTGGCTCGTAGGCAGAGGAGTGGGCTGTGGCGAGGAGAACTGGAAGCTGAAGCGCTGAAGGACCTGCCGCACCATGTGTGACTGAGTCAGGGTGATGGTGCGTCGTGCTCTGTCCCGAGTGATCTGCAAGCCAAGACAGCTCCCCAGATCACCCAAGTCAGTGCAGGTGTGTCTCTTCTGCAGCTCCGCCTTCACTAGGGCCAGTGCCTCGGTGTCAGCAGTAGCAAAGACCAAGTCGTCGACGTACACAAGAACGTAGAAACCGTGAAGGGTCAGCAGTCGAAGGAGCAAAACCAAGAGCCGCAAGCATAGTCCTCAGTGTGTCGTGCCACTCACGGGGCGCCTGGCGGAGACCGTAGACTGGCCGCCAGAGGCTACACTGGGTACCCTCAGGAAGCAACCCAGTGAAGCCAGGTGGGCGGTGCAGCCAGATCTCCTCGTGTAGGCTGCCCTGCAAGAAAGTTGTGCTGAAGTCAAGGGAATGGAGCTCGTAGTCACACTGTGCTATGTGCAGTAACACCCGAAGAGTGGTCATCTTCGGGGTGGGGGAGAAGGTCTGGAAGAAGTCGACTCCCTGTCCCTGTCGACTCCCGGCGGTGTCATGCCATCGACTATGTTCGCCCCAAGAGGGGGAACTGCATCGACGTAAGTGCCTGTGGACTTCCATGATGCCATCTCTGCGTCCATGGCTGTCCGCCACTGAGAGGAGTAAGGACCCGTGATCGCCTCTGCGTAAGAGCGTGGGATCGGATGTCTAATGCATCCTGGTCTCCCTAAAGGGCAAGTAGCATGGCAGTGAGATGAGGTACAAGAGCCGCTAGACACTCGAGCTCAAACTGCCTGACCTCAAGGACGTCCGCGCCAGGGGCACACTCACCCCCGACGGACGAAGGACAGGCATACTCAAACTCAGTGACAAGACTCGCGAAGCAGTCTAGACGACACGCTGCAGCAAATTCAATAAGCTCAGCAACTAAGGCAGACGCAGCAGTAGACTCAAAAGTAGGGTCAGTGACAACTGTGGCCAGGAGACGCGTGACAGTAGGACTAGCAGCACGAGCAAGGTCAGACGGAGGGTCGGGAATGTCAGGAAGAGAGGACGCTGGAGGAGACAGCAGGGCAATACGCTGTGGAACAGAGGAAGGACGAAGTGCCATAGTGTGAGTGTCTGGGACTTGTGGAGGACGAGGACGGGGAACACGACGAGCACGGCGAACAATGCGAATAGGGGAGGCAGGACGAGACGCGGGCTCACGACGCTCTGTCAGGGAGTCTGGCTGCTCGATGTAAGGAGAAGGAGCAGGCGGAGAAGAGTCTGGCGGTAACTATGTCTGAGACGGGTCAGGCGGTGGATACAGTAAGGGAGGAGTAAGGCTAGTGGAAGACGGAAGACTAAGAACCTGACGAAGTGCCGAGGCAGGCGGCGGTAAGGACGACTGCGGCTGCGGGTAGAAAAACGGTCGGCGCAGCGCAGTACCCGTACCATCAGAAACTCCAGCACCTCCAGCACCTCCAGTACTACCAGCTTCAGAACCTCCAGCACCTCCAGCTGTAGCACCTCCAGCACCACAAGCTCCAGTACCTCCAGCACCAGCAGCTCCAGTACCTCTAGTACCTCCAACTCTAGCACCTCCAGCACCAGTAGCTCCAGTACCTCTAGTACCTCCAACGCTAGCACCTCCAGTACCAGTAGCTCCAGCACCTCCAGTACCAGCAGCCCCAGTACGTCCAGCAGCTCCAGCAGCTCCAGCACCTCCAGCTCTAGCACCTCCAGCTCGAGAACGGCTAGCTCCACCACCAGGGCTGCCCCACCGGACAGGCCACTCGCGAAGCCGCTCGGGCGAGAGAGTCTCCTACCACCGTGCACCAGTACTGCTAGTGCTAGCGTCACCAGCACCAGGACCCCCAGGACCTCCAACTCCAGGACCACCAGCACCAGCACCTCCCGCACCTCCAGCTGCAGCACCTCCAGCTCCTCCTGTACCCGTAGGACACTCAGCACCCTCAGAACCAGCACCCCCAGAGTCCGCACCCCCAGTGTCACCACCTCCACCAGCACCAGAGTCCACAGCGACTGGCTGCAGAGGCAGCGAAGACGGCCGAGGTGGAAAACCAGGAGGGGCCGCCAAGCGCGCTGAGCGGTGAGGGGCCACAGTGTCGGCACCAGACGGGTCACCCCCCCCAGCTGGGCAGAAATGTCAGAGGAGACCTCTAGAGGCTCAACCAAGGGGGGTGGGTCTACCTGAGACACACCTGGGGGAGCAGGACCCTGTGGGGGGAGGGGGGCTACCGGAGGGGGGTCGGGTACCAGGAAGAGAGGCAGGAGGGGCACGGGGGAACTGCGGTGGGGGTGGAGACGGTAGAAGCAGACAGACTGGTCAAAGGTGACGTCTTGAGAGGAGAGGACTCGACGAGAACCCGGGTGGTAAAACTGCCAGGGCGGAGCGTCGGTAGGGAAGCCAAGGAAGACGCAGCGAAGAGTGCGAGGAGAAAACTTGCCCGCGGGAAGATCGCGGACAAGAGCAAGGGAACCCCAGACCCAGAACGGTAGGTGCAGTGGCAGCAGTGGTAGGGGCAGTAGCGGTAGCAACTGTAGGAGCGCGCGTAGGCGGTAGCAAGGGCGGTAACGGCAGTTAGCAGTAGCAAGGAAGGGGCGGCTCAGTAGGGATGCTCGATTGGGCAGCTCTATCGGGCGGCTCGGCAGGGCGGCTTGAACGGGTGGCTCGACTGGGCGGCTCAGTTTGGCGGCACGGAAGTAGCAGCAGCAGGCGAGCAAGCAGGGCAGGGCAGGGCGCGAGCTGGCGGTGCAGCAATGCAGCAGGGGCAGGGCAGGGGCGTGAGCGGTGGGCCAGCAGCAGGCAGCAGCTGCGGATTGGCAGGGCAGCGCTGGCGGCGGCCAGGCAGGGCAGGGCAGCGCTGAGCAGCGCGTGCAGGCAGGGCAGCAGTGGCAGTGGCCAGCAGCAGTGGCGGCAGCAGCAGGCAGCAGCTGCGGATTGGCAGGGCAGCGCTGGCGGCGGCCAGGCAGGGCAGGGCAGCGCTGAGCAGCGCGTGCAGGCAGGGCAGCAGTGGCAGCGGCAGTGGCCAGCAGCAGTGGCGGCAGCAGCAGGCAGCAGCTACGGCTTGGCAGGGCAGCGCTGGCGGCGGCCAGGCAGGGCAGGGCAGCGCTGAGCAGCGCGTGCAGGCAGGGCAGCAGTGGCAGCGGCCAGTAGCAGCAGCGGCAGTGGCCAGCAGCAGTGGCGGCAGCAGCTGTGGCTCGGCAGGGCAGCGCTGGCGGCGGCCAGGCAGGGCAGGGCAGGTGCGCGCGGGCTGTACGGGCTGCGTGGGGCCTGTCACGGGCTGTAAAGGCTGCGCGCGGGCCTGGCTCGGGCTGTACGGGCTGCGCGTGGGCCTTGCGCGGGCTGGAAGGGCTGCGTGTGGGCTGTACTAGCTGTGGGCGGTAGGGCAGGGCAGGGCAGCAGCGCGATAGAAAACGGCCCTTCTAGGGGCGCGATTCGGGCAAGAAAAGGTGCTCGCTTAGGGGCGCGATTCGGACAGGGAAAACAGCTCGCCTAGGGGCGCAATTCGGGCTGAACAGAACTAATTTGGTGGGCCCAAAAAAAAAATTAGGCCCTAGAACGGGACCTGCTCTGATACCATGTTAGAATAGAACGAGTGATTCGGTCAAAGGGGAGGGGGGTACAAGTACAATGTCAAGAGAATTGTTGTACCCCCTAAGGCTAAACCCCCTACAGCCTAGAAGAATAAGAACATGTAAGTTTGACACCTGCAAAGGGGAGGGGGGAAGAACCTGCCAAGGGGAGGGGAAGAAGAACTTGCAATGGGGGGGAGAGGCAACACAGTGGGGGGAGAGGAAGGGAGGGCAGCACGTGGCGGTGGAAAAGGGCTCACATCACCTCACAGGGGCGATGGCGGGAGAAGATTCTTCAAAAGGAGGGGGAGGGGGCAGCATGAGGATGGGCAACAGAATGGGGAGCGGGGTGAAAAGGCAGGCACATGGGGGCCTTAACGTGGGATTGGTGGACGAGGAGGGGGGGTTGGAATGGTTCATTTGATGGGAAAGGAAAGGGGAAAGGATGGGAGTGAGTTATTTTGCAAATGTAACTACGAGTGTGACTAAAATGCATGTAACTCTAAGTTGTCAAATATTGTAGCCTGTAGTGAGGTTTGTCTTAGGGGGTACAAATGTTAGGGTTTGCTATATGTACCCCAACTTGCATCAATGAACCAACACTTTCATTCTTGACATGGTATCACCTAGGTTAGGATCCTGTGGGATCCCGCTCCTCCCGTCCACGTTTGTTCCGCCCGAGCCTGTCTCGCTCTGTCGTGCTAGTTGCACCCATCTTTGCCGAGCCTAGCGCCGGCCCGATTCGGTCTTGCTCGTTCATTAGCGCCCGCTGCGCCGACCCGCCTTCCCCTCCCCCGCTGCCCGTCGCGTCGCGTCCTCCCCCGCTGCCCGTCGCGTCGCGCCCTCCCCCGCTGCCCGTCGCGACTGCCCTACCCGCCCGCCCGCGCGTCTCTACGCCCGCTCGCCCGCCGCGCCCGCGCCCCGCGCCTGCCTTTGCGCCCGCGCGCCGCGCCTGCTGCCGCACCTGGAGCTGCGCCTGCACGCCGTGCTGGCCGCCGCGCCTGTCTGTTTAGCCCGCCGTCGCGCCTGCTTGTTAGGCCCGCCGCGGGCCCTCCCTTAGCGCCGCCGCGCCTGCCCGTTTCGCCCGCCGCCGCGCCTGCTCGTTAGGCTCGCCGCGGGCCCTCCCTTAGCGCTGCCGCGCCTGCGTTTTGCACCCGCCACGGACCTGCCCTCGCCGTCTACCGTCTCGACCAGTGCCGCCCGCCGCTCCTGTCGCTGCGCCCTGCCAGTCCTGTAGCTTCCGCTTTCGCTATGGCGACCCCTAGCGTCCTTCGCTTTGACGCTGACGGTAGACTGCTCGAGTTTCCGGTCTGGCTCCTAAGTGCGCGTCGCCTTTTAGAGAGTCAGGTTCAGGCGGGCGAGTCCCTCTGGGCGCAAGCTACTGGTGACCTTCATGCGCCCGACGACCCTACGCCTTAAGGCACTGCCCGTGACGACGCCGCCACAGACTGCTTTGCCCGCCAGCGTGCTGACCTGACGGCGTGGAAGTCGCGTGACGCTGCGGCCTGCATCGCCCTTAGCAGCCTCCTCCCTGAGTCTGAGGAGGCCCACTTCACTCAGGTTCGCACTGCTAGTGAGTTCCTGACTGCGATTAAGGCCCGCTACGCTACTCCCACCACTGTCTCTCTTGGCCGACTCTTCCTACCGTTCTTGTTCCCTGACCTCGCCTCGTTTGAGCGCTCTGCTGACTTGATTGCTCACCTCCGCTCGCTCGATTCTAGCTACCGCGCTGCTTGCACTGAGGCACAGATTGCACTGCTTCCTCCCCTCATGGCGATTGCTGTCTATTTTATCGCCACTAGCCTCCCTGACCGCCTTGCCTCGGTTCGTGACGCGCTTCTCCTGAAGCACCCTAGCGAGCTCACTATCGAGGTCCTTGAGTCTACACTCAAGGACGTCGAGAGCAACCTCCGCTCCGTAGCCTCCGCCTCTGGTGCTGTGCCCCCTCCATTATTCCACGGGTGCACTGTCCCTCAGCTGCCCACCTTTACTGCCTCTCTCGCCACTGCCGCTACTGACGTGACCGCAGCTGCTATTACGACTTCTTCGCGGTCCCGGGGTAGGGGTCGCAAGAAGGGCGGTCAGGGTGCGAGCGGAGGCGGCGGTGGCGGCGGAGGTGGTAAGGTTGGCGTGGCGACCGGTGGCGGCGGGAGTGCAGGGCTTGGTGAGGCGTCTCGTGCAGCGGCCAGTGACTCCCCTGTTGCGGCTGGTGGTGGCAACGCCTAGGTTCGTCAGTCGCCCCCTGTTCTCCCGGCCGCAGTAGGTGGAGCAGCGGTGTGGAACCTGACTCCGTGCCAGCAAAAGCTGCAGCAGCAGTAGCCCCTCCCCTCGCCGCAGCCCCCCCAGCAGCAGCGGTAGCAGTAGGCTTCGGGGTCAAGACAGCGTCAGCTCCAGCGAGGTGTTGTTCACCCTCCGTGCACCTATCAGGTTCAGATAGGTGCTCGCCGAGGCCAGCCTTGTGGCCGCACCCACCCTTCTGATCAGTGCTTTTCTCTGTTTACTGACACGGTTCGTTTGGCCTTCGGCGTTGGCGGCCCTGCCCCTGACTGGTTTCCTCTTGTTCAGACGTACGGCTCCGCCCTGTGGGGCATGTCAGCTTCTCAGTTAGTTGATCTCTTAGGAACTCCTCATGCTATGTATGATGTTGTTGACTCTAGTGCTTTTGACTTTGTTTACTCGAGTGTTGTTAGCTTAGGTGCTAGTCTTGCTGAGTTGCCTGTTGCTAGTGTAGGTACTTGTGTAGACGCTAGTCCAGCAGCTGCTTCGGAGGACACTTCGTTGTCTTTCACTCTGGACTCTGGAGCTTCGCACTGTTTCTTCCGCGACCGCACGACACTTACACCACTTCCTGCGCCTGTCTCTGTGGCACTGGCTGATCCCACCTCGGGACCAGTCACTGCTCGCTACACTACCACTCTACCGTGCCCAGCTGTTCCCGCCGGGTCTCTGACCGGCTTCCACGTCCCCTCGTTCTCGAGGAACTTGGTGGGCGTGAGGCCTCTCGTGAGTCAGCACGTGGGTGTGTAGATTGAGCCCTCTGGCGAGACAGCAGTGTGTGTTGATGGGGACTCTTACCAGCCTCTTGCCACCTTTACTGCTGAGCCGGGCTCCGGTCTCTACAGCAACAGCAGCGGCCGCTACTGCCCCCGGCCCCTGTCCCTTCCCCTCGTCTGGTCCCTGCGTCTCACCAGGTTGCCGCGTCCCCCTAGGTAGCTGTGTCTGGTCAAGTTCCCGCGTCTGGTCAAATTGCTGCGTCTTGCTCCTGCCGGTCGCTTGCCCACCCCACTGTTCTGTGGCACCACCGGATGGGGCACCCGTCCCTTCCTCGTCTGCGCGCTATGTCTAGTCAGCGTCTTGTCTTAGGCCTCCCGCGTGTCTTGCCATCGCTGCCGCCGTCACTTGCACCACCGTGCGGTCCCTGCGTCGAGGGTCGGCTGCGCGCCACCCCTCACTCCTCCTCCCTTCGTCCGGCCACCCGGCCTTTTGAGACACTCCACTAGGACGTTTGGGGCCCCGCCCCTCGCCCTGGCCCTGAGCGTGAGCGTTTTTTTTTTGTGGTTGTTGACGACTACTCCCGCTACACCACGGTGTTCCCCCTGGCGAAGAAGTCTGAGGTGACTTCTACGCTGATCAGGTGGTTGCTTACCACTGAGGACACTCGTGGTCGTCGTGTCAGCTGTCTTCACTCCGACCGCGGGGGTGAGTTTTGCTCCGGCATTCTCGCTGGATTCTGTCGCGAGCAGGGCATCCGTCAGTCCTGGACGCTTCCAAAGTCCCCACATCAGAATGGGGTTGCTGAGCGCCGCATAGGCTTGGTCATGGAGATCGCCCGCACCTCCTTGACTCACGCCCGTGCCCCCCATTTTCTGTGGCCCTACGCGGTTAGGTACGCCGCTCACCAGCTGAACCTCTGGCCACGTGTCTCTCGGCCAGAGGTTTCACCGACCAGTCTTTGGACCGGGTCCCCTGGTGTTGCGTCGCGGTTTCGTGTCTGGGGTTGCTTGGCTCTTGTTCGCGACACCTCCGCGGACAAGCTCTCGCCTCGCGCCGTTCCCTGTGTCTTCCTTGGTTTCCCTGAGGACTCCTCTGACTTCACCTTTTACCACCCTCCCTCCCACCGGTTCTTTGACTCTCGTGACGTCCGTTTCGACGAGTCCGTCCCCTACTACGTCAGGTACCCCTGTCGAGGTCTCCCGGTTCCTCCTCCCCCTCCCTTCCTGACCTCCGCTCCCCCTCCTACTCCCCCGGTACAGCCCCCCCCCCCCCTGGTCCAGCCCCGTCTGGTGTGTCCCACGCTACCCCTTTCCCCTCGGTAGCCCCTCACGTGCAGCCTCTTTCCCCTCAGTCCTCCTCACAGCCTACTGCAGACCATGCGGGAGCCGGTGTTCGTGGGGAGGACCCTGCCGGTGCTAGCTCTAGAGGCGTTGGAGTTGGAGCAGGGAGCGTATCTGTGCCGAGTCCTAGTTCTGGGGGTGCTAGAGTTGGAGCTGAGCCTGTGACTGAGCGTATCTATTCCGGGAGCTGGTGCTGGTCGAGCTGACCCTGGGGGTGCCACGTCTAGGGGTGCGGGTGCGCCCCCTACGGGTTCTGGTGAGCCTGGCCGTGTTGCTGTTGGTTCCTGGTGCTGACTCTGGGGGTGGTGAGCCTGGTGCACTGGAGGGCGGTCCTGGGGCTGCCGCGGCCCCGGACACTACTCCTCCCCCCCACCCCTACCCGACTCGGCACCAGGCTCGTGTTCGCCGTGCCCGTGAGGAGCAGCTGGAGTTGGAGAGAGAGGAGAGAGAGTTGCAGCGGCTGGAGGAGCAGCAGCAGCAGCCGCAGCCGGAGTACCTGCAGCTGGAGGAGCAGCAGCAACCGCAACAGGAGCAGCAGCAGCCGCCACCTCCTCCTCCTGTCTCTGGTCTTCGGACCCTCGGTCTCCCCTCTCGCTCTCCTTCCTCCTCCCCCTCTCCTCCTGTCTACGGTCCCACGTTTCCGCCTCCGGACTCCTCCCCAGCTGTTCTCACTTGTTCTCCGCCTCCGTTGTCTCCTCCTCCTTCGCACGCTTGGTCCTCTCGTCGTTCTCCTCGTGCTCATCCCTCGTCCCCTGTCCCTCTGACTGACCTTCGTACGGCCCTGTTCCGTCCTAGTCCGTCTCGTTTGTCCCCGTCTGTGCTTCCTTCTCCCCTGAGTCGGCCCTTACAGCTTTGCTCTCTACTCCTGTCACTGACTACTACCGCACGTAACGTCCTATTCTCTCTCGTGTTCTCGCCTCTCTTGTTACCGACCCTCGTGCCTCTCTGTCCTCTGTCTCCGCTCTTACTGCCGCAGTCACTGAGTTTGCCTCTAATGGTCGCCTTGACTACGCCACCAGTCTTGTGGCTGCTCCTCCTACCAGTCCTCTGGCCGTCGGGGGTGAGTCTGCCCTTGGCTGTGACGCCCTAGAGGACAGGCAGTTTGAGCTAGAGTTCCTGGCAGCCGCTTCCCCTCATCTCTGTGCCATGCTGCTCACCCCTGAGGGAGACCCCGACGCCCTTGACATACCGACTCCTCGCACTTATGCTGAGGCAGTGTCAGGGCCTTGGGCCTCTCAGTGGAGAGCTGCCATGGACTCAGAGATGGCCTCTTACAGATCCACAGGCACCTACGTCGACGAGGTTCCCCCCCCTGGGGCGAACGTAGTCGATGGCATGTGGATCTACAGGGTGAAGCGGCCACCGGGATCTCCTCCGGTCTTCAAGGCGCGTTACGTGGCTAGAGGTTTCAGTCAGCGTGAGGGAGTTGACTTCTTTCAGACCTTCGTGCCTACCCCGAAGATGACCACTCTTCGGGTGTTACTGCACGTAGCAGCACAGAGAGACTACGAGTTACACTCTCTCGACTTCTCCACTGCTTTCCTTCAGGGTAGCCTACACGAGGAGGTCTGGTTGCGTCATCCCTCTGCCTTCACTGGCACTTTCCCTCCTGGGACCCAGTGGAGGCTGAGGCGACCGGTCTACGGTCTCCGTCAGGCTCCTCGTGAGTGGCACGACACTCTTCGTTCTACCCTGTCTGACCTTGGTTTCCAGTCGTCTTTTGCTGACCCGTCGCTGTTCGTTCGTCGTGGCACCACACCTTTCTTTGTTCTGGTCTACGTTGACGACCTGGTCTTCGCCACTGCTGACAGGGTTGCCTTGGCAGACGTGAAGTCCGAACTGCAAAAGAGACACACGTGCACTGACCTTGGTGAGCTGCGCCACTACCTTGGCCTGCAGATCACCAGGGACAGAGTTGCTCGCACCATTACACTCTCACAGTCACACATGGTGCAGCAGGTCCTTCAGCGGTTCGAGCTTCAACACTCCACAGTACAGTGCACACCTCTTGCTGTTGACCACAGACTCACTGGACCCTTTCCTGACAAGCCGTTTGAGCCCAGTGGTCCCTACGCAGAGTTGGTGGGCTGCCTCATGTACCTGATGACCTGTACTCGCCCGGACCTCGCCTTCCCTCTCAGCATCCTTGCTCGCTTTGTTGCGCCAGGGAGACACCGTCCTGTTCACTGGACGGCAGCTGTGAGGGTGGCGAAGTACCTAGCGACGACGTCAGGCGTGGGGCTGGTTCTTGGAGGGCAGCAGTCTGTCGTACTTACTGGTCACTATGACTCTTCTTACGCTGACGACGCTGAGACTCACAGGTCTACTCAGGGGTACTGCTTCAGTCTGGGTTCTGGAGCTGTTTCTTGGAGGTCCACGCGTTCCTCCTCGGTCTCGACCTCTACAGCTGAGGCTGAGATTTACGCTGGTGCCATGGCGGCACTGGTTGACCTTCTTGCTCGCCGACCTTGGTGAGCAGCCGAGCTTGTCAGAATGTGATGTTTGTCTAGCCTGCAGTGGGGTGCTCTATAGCGAGTATAGCCCAAATTAGGGTTTGCTATATGTACTCAACTGCTTGCTAGTGAAAACTCTCTTTCCTATTTCTCGTTTCAGCCTGCTGTTTGTACATGGTATCAGAGCAGGTCAACCATCCTGGGTCGATCCTGTGGGTGGTCCCGCCCGATGCTTCCGCTGCTGTTCTGCCTATCGCACGCCCTTGGCGCGCGATGTTTGCTGCCTGCCGTGCGCTCAGGGCGCGCGGTGCTTTTTTTTCTTCCCGCCGCGCGCTCGGGGCGCGCGGCGGTTTTCTGCCCCGTCGACCCGCGCGTTCCCCCCCCCCCCCCCCCCTCCCCGTCTGCGGTCGCGTCGCCCCCCGGAGCCCGTCGCGTCGCCCCGCTGGCCCGCGCGTCGCCCCCGCTACCCCGTCGCGACGCCCTGGGGAGCCGCGCGCGACCCCGCTGCCCCGTCGCGATGCCCTCGGGAGCCGCGCGCGGCCCCCCGCTGCCCCGTCGCGGCGCCCTGGGGAGCCGCCCTCCCCGAGCTGCTGCCCGTGCACCGCCCCCCCCGCTGCTGCCTGTGTTAGGGTTTGGGGGTGGCGAGTATGGGGGTGACGGGTGTGTGCGCCGTCCCCTGCTCCTCCTCCTCCTCCGTCTCCCACTGCTGCAGCTGCCGCTGAGGGGGGTGGATGTGTGGGAGCCGTCGGAGTGGTACTAGGGGGGTGGCGTGTGAGCAGTGCTAGAGGTAGAGTAGGGAGTGTGTGAAAGGGGTGTGGGACAGCTGGGGGAAGTTGAGTGGAGGCAGCCGTCTTGTCGTCCGCAGCGCCTGTAGTCCAGAGAGCCAGCTGCGTCTGTGGCCGTGTAGTCCGGGTATAGCCTGGTAGCCACAGTGTGAGCACTCCTGGTAGTCCAGAGAGCCAGCTGCGTCTGTGGCCGTGTAGTCCGGGTATAGCCTGGTAGCCACAGTGTGAGCACTCCTGGGAGCACAGAGAGCCAGCTGCGCCTGTCGCCGTGTAGTCCGGGTATAGCCTGGTAGCGACAGTGCTGTGCACTCATGTTGCCCGTGTGTCTGCAGCTTCAGCCTTCTCCTCCCATCTTCTCGCCTCCACAGTTTCTCCTCCTCCTCACTTGCCCTCTGTGATAGTCTCTGCTCTGCCTGGCTGTTGTGCTGATTACACCCCACTTTGACTATGGGGGTGTGTCAGAATGTGATGTTTGTCTAGCCTGCAGTGGGGTACTCTATAGCGAGTATAGCCCAAATTAGGGTTTGCTATATGTACTCAACTCGGAGCTCTGCACCGACCTTGTTCACTGACAACAAGGCGTCGATTCTCCTCTGTCGAGAGCCGCGACTGGAGAGCAGAGTGAAGCACATTAACGTCAGGTACTTTCTTCTGCGAGAGTTGCAGAGACGTGGACAGGCTCGCTTCGACTTCGTGGAGTCCGAGGCCAACACTGCAGACATCTTCACCAAGGCGCTTCCGCCTTGTGACCACCAGAGGTGTTTTGTGCAGTTAGGCCTTCCAGCGTATTAGGAACTCGGGGGTCTTGCCATCGCGACGCCGATGAGTGAGAACACGTTCCACCTCGTACGCTGGTTCATCCTACGCGAGAATAGGTGGTGGTGGTGGTAGCTGCCTTCCCTGGAACTATTGGTTGCGGTCCTCGTAGGGCTTCAGTAGCTGAACATGGAAAGCATTGTGAAGCTTCCACGTAGAAGGTTAGCGCAATCAGAATGTTACTCGTGTCACCTGTGCCTTAGCAAGAAAGGGGCAACAGAAGCGAGGCCGGAGTTTGGATGGTAGGTGAGACAGGTTCAAGTTGCGCGTGTTGAAGAGCACGTGATCTCCGACTGCTACTGATTGATCTCGTCGCTGCTAGTCGGCATACTGCTTCTGGGAGTTCTGCATCGTGGTGAGACATTGTTGGGTCTTCTCCTAGAGCTGCTGCATGGTGGTGACGAAGTCGTGAGCGGCTTGGACGTGTGCCGGTGTGGTTGGCTGCTGTCTTGTATATGGTTTCGTCCGTAACACAGGAAGAAAGGAGTTTTTCCTATGGTCACATATGAAGTGTTGTTGTAAGCGAATTCACGTGTCGGTAACTGTAAGTCCCAGTGGCTGATGCCGTCATCGCAAGCTGTGCACAGTAGCTGTTCAACCATCAGATTGAGTCGCTCAGTCTGTTTGACAGTCTGGGGATGACATGCTGAAGGCATCGCAAGCTTTGTTCCCAACAAACAAAAGCTCCTTCCAGAACTTACTCGTGAATTTTGGGTCTCTGTCTGAGATGAGTGTAGCGGGGATGCCATGGATGGTGATGATGCGGTCAAAGAAGAGGCGAGCAGTTGCTTCAGCTATAGCTGTGGCGTGGGTCGCGATGAAGTGACCCATTTTGAAAAATTTATCGATAACTACGAGGATGGCGTCATTCCCTCGTGAGGTCGAAGGTAGTCTCGTGATGAAGTCGAGGCTAACGACCTGCCATGGCTGCTCCGGTACGGGTAGAGGCTGAAGTAACCCTGCTTTTTTCTGCTTGCTACTCTTCATCCGCTGGCATGTGTCGCATGAGGTGACGAACTGCTGCACGTCTGTTGCCATCCGGGGCCAGTAGTAATACTTTGCTATCCCTGCTAACGTCTTGTTGCTCCCAAAATGTCCCGCGTATGACACGTCGTGGAACTCCTCTAGTAGGATCTGCCGTAGCGGGGCATAGTTCGGTACCCAAATCTTTCATATTCCCTTCCTTACAGCTAAGTTCTTTTCCCACTGTAACAGCTGTAGCGATCTCTGCGTCCACGGAGTACCCATGTTGGAATAGACCCTTGAGTAGAGGGTTCATCCCGTCGAGCTGGATGCCTGCTACATGTCCGGGGCGGCTCAACGCGTCTGCTTTGTTGTGTAGCCCGGGCTTGTAGACGATGTCGTAGTGGAAGTGAGTTTCCAAGAAGTCCACCCACCGCACTTGTTGTCGTGAGAGTGCCGGCTGCGACTTTATGTATTTGAGACTGCAGTGGTCAGTGTAGACTGTAGTCTTGGCTCCCTCTAGGTAACACCTCCACGTCTTGAATGCTGTGACTATTGCTAAGGTTTCCTTGTCGTGGATTATGTAGTTCTGTTATGCTCCGTGTAGCTTTTTACTGAGGTTGGCAATGGGCTGCAAACCGCGTCCGTGATCCTGCATCATAACTGCTTCGACTGCCTGGTCACTAGCGTCTGCTTTCACCACGTAATCTCTGTCTGGCTCCGGTAGGATGAGTACTGACGATGTTGTCAGTGCTTTCTGTAGCTGCTCCTTGGCTTGTTGTTTAGGAGTATCTCACTTATAGGGCGCATCCTTTTTCAGTAAGTTCGTCAGTGGCGCTGCTATCTTAGCGTACTGTGGCACGAACCTGTTGTAGTAGTTGACAAAGCCTAGGAACTGCTACAACTCTTTCACGTTCTCCAGAATTTTCCACTTTTTGACGGCTTCGATCGTCCGCGGGTCCACATGTACGCCCTCCACACTCACAAATTGCCCAAGAAATCGCACCTCCTTCAGGGCGAAGTGGCTCTTTGACAGTTTCACGTAGAACTTGTTTTCCCGCAGGATCTCAAAGACTTTCCGTAGATGCTCCATCATGTTTTTGGAGTTGATGAGTATGTCATCCAGGTACACTACCACACACTCATCCAGCAGGGGCCGTAGGATGTGGTTCATCTCCACCTGGAACGTCGCTGGTGCGTTGCAAAGTCCAAACGGCATCACCAAGAATTCGTAGAAGCCGTATCTGGTATGAAACGTCGTTGTGTGGATCGAGTTGTTCGCAATTTCGATCTGCCAGTAACCCGGCCGTAGGTCCTGCTTGGAGAGCACCGTTGCTAAACGCAGTTGGTCGAGAAGATCGTCTATGCGCGGTATGGGGATTTTGTTCTTGACTGTCTGTTTGTTCAGTGCACGGTAGTCGATGCACATCCGTAAACTACCGTCTGGCTTTGGAGTGAAGAGAACCGGTGCACCGTAGGGAGAGGTGGATGGGCGGATCAGTTGTCTGTCCAATAGGTATTCGATCTGTTTCTTCATGTCTGTCAGTTCAGTCGGACTAAGGCGGTATGGTGCTCATGAGACGGGTTTTGCACCTGGTTCCTCCACGATCTCGTGCTCGTGGGTACGCGCTGGATGTACTCCTACTGGTAGGTCATCTGGCATGATGTCTTTGTACTACTCCAACACCTCCTTCACTGTTGCAGGTAGCTCCGTGTTTGGTTTTTCCTCCTCTGCTGCTGCCATAACCAGTGCTAAGTAACCCGTGTTACTCTCGTTCACCATCCGTTCGAACCGTGCCAGTGTCGTTTCAGGAACATCCCCTGTATCCGTCCAGCTTCTCAGCTCCACACGTTTTCCGTTGTTGTTGATGCACGCCTTCCTGTTGACCTAGTCGATCCCGAGGTTGAACCGCTTCAGGAAATCCCGCCCCAAGATGAAATCTAACCCTTTGATGTTCGTGATCGGCAACGTCGACTTCCATCTCAACGCACATATGTGCAGCTGCAATGATGCTTCGCCGTGAATAGGAAGCTTTGTACCGTCCATCATCGTTGCTATAAAACGGGTCTTCTCCGCATTCCCTCCAATTTTCTCCAACGTCTCGCGGTCACACGCCAAGTGGGATGCACCGCTATCCACCAGTGCCTGGAGGCGTCGCCCTTTGCATAACATCTCGAGGAGTAGTTACTTCTGCTGCGCTGAGTAGCCAAAGAGGGTCTCATTAATAGGATCATAGGGTACATCAAAGGAATTACCTGACTCAGCACTCTTGGCTTCCAACTTCACCTGGGGGGGAGGAGGACTTTTTCCCGAGGCTTGTATAACTTCTTCTAAGCCTAGAATTTTCCTCTAAGCCTTTGCAGCTGTGTAGGCTTCACCTGTGGGCAATGGGGAGCCTTAACACGGTGCTGCGGGGAGAGAATATTAACTCCACTGAACACGACCCCTTTCCACGCTCCGTAGTACTTTGCCCAACTTCTCAGGTACCTGAATAATTTCTAAAGATTTTTCTTGGCCTTTAATTCTCCCCTTAATTTTTCAAATGCTTAACCACAAGAAGTAATATTATTGTTACGATATCTTTTTACGATAACTTTAACAAATTCTTACTTTCGTGGGTGTTCGATTGGAGTTTCCCGGTCGGTAAAAAGTATTCTTTCGTGGAGCCTCCATTATTCTTGACGAATTCCCCTGATGCCGGCCGGTCGTGACGTTTTATATTCGTACCATTATTTTCTCTTTTTTCGCCCGTTCTGAAGTCGCCACGTCGTCGCCCTTTTTCTGTTTTTTGGACTTTACGCCATCGCCAGGTCGATTTGCGGCTACTGGCGATTCCCGTTTTTTTACTTCGGGGGTGCTGCACTGTTGCCGCCTAGTGATTCCGCACGTTACTTTTCATTTTCTAACCCTACAAAAATTGATGTCCTACTGCGTCACAAAATTCGCATTTTGTTGGCCGCGACTTCGCATCGTTTCTGTCGATATCCATCGGTTCGGCGAACGTGGGGGGTGCCGATCGCTCCGTGCCGAATGATCGGTTCGGCACGTGGCGTCGTGTTTCGGGTTGACCACGCGTCAGCGCATCGTATCGTTCAGCTACACGTATCAAGTCGCGGTAGCTACTGTAGTTCGCGGCGATGACCTGTCGGCGAATCTCCATTTTCAACCCCTTGGTGTACGCTTGGATTTTTTCGCCTTAAGTCAGGTCATTGATGCGGTTGAATAACTGCTCCATCTGCAGCATATACTGTGCTACAGTGCAGTTTAGTTTATGTCAATGAATCTGCTGCCGCGCTATGTATGTTGAATTAATTCGTTCGAATATTTCGATCAGGTCTGCTCGAAACTGCGCCCAGGTTCCCTCCCCGCGGACCACGTTACTGTAGTATTTCCACTCGAGTGTCGGGCCTCGCAACAGTGTCCCTGCGAGCCAAATCCGTGCTGCGTCGTGTGTCGGGGTCGAACAGCCAATGGCCTCGAAGTAAATTTCGAGGGTCGCCACGAATCGTCGAACGTCCGATCCCTTCGTGCTTGGAATAGAACGCTTCAGGGAGCCTCAGGCGAGCTGCTTCGAGGTTCGGTGGTGGTAGTGGTGCCATCTATCCGTGAATTGTCGGTGTCGCCGCTGCTGCTGCTGCTGTCGCTGCTGCATTCGCTGCTGCGTTTGCTGCTGCACTTGCTGCTGCTGTGGCGGCTGCCAATTGGTTCGCGAGGAGTGGTTCGATTCGCTGCACCGCTGCTCGCGTCTGGTCCAGGTCGGTGCGAATGTTGGCGACTTCTTGCACGAAGTTGTTGCCTTGACCTTCCATCCCTGACATCGTGTGTCCGAAAACTGAAAACAAGGGGATTGAAAAAACACGGAACCGGATTTACGTACCCGAAGTCGGTGTTTAACAGTCGTCGCCCCCGCGGTCTTCAAAGACTAGGTTTTAGAGGTCGAAAACAAACTTTGCGTGTAAACGGCTCTGATTACCAAGTGTAAGGACAAAAAATAGAGCTCAGAAAAGTGGGTTCTAAAATGATTGATTCACCTGGGTACAACACGAGGCTATATATAGTCTCGACACAAGGCATGTAACCCTGGTGTTACGCGAATGTTCTGATGGTCGCAAAGCGTCCCGAACAAAACCTTCCCGAACTCGGTAGAAAGCAATTCGGTGGCAACCGAAAGGCTTGAGTTCGGTACACGTAACCTGGTTCGGTGCTATAACTATAATAACATATAGGAATGCACCTAACCTAGGAAATCAAACAAATCTACGCATGCTAAATAAAACCTAAGCTAGAAATAGCATAATAAAGTCCAGGCAAGCTGATAAGCTGTCATACTCTCACGGTTGGGATAAAAGTCATGTGCATATAAATCTCTTCACCATTGTACAATAGTCGCGACACTTCTTTCAATGGTTGAAGAATACCGTCATCGCTCGGATAGAAGACATATGTGTCTTATCCGATATAGCTTGAACAAAATGGTTGTATCTGCTATAAACGGAAGGAACATCTGTATCTTATAAATCTTATAAAGAGGAAACTTTAAGAACCAAAATTGTCTCTACCTATTGTATCAGCTTAAATGAGTCGAGTCAACCAATATTGGGACACCCGAACACTGTTTGAGATGCTCTGTGTCAGGAGGAAGACTCGCTGATGCAGCAAGCAACTCAGGTTTAGAAGTATCTGTGTCATCACCTGTCTCATCGCACGGATAGATTCTTCGTGCAGTGGCGAAAATGTACGTGTCATGTTTGTTTTCAACAGCGTATTGAAAGGAACAAGTCTCGTTCATAAGACATGCAGTGGCGAAAATGTACGTGCCATGTTTGTTTTCAATGGCGCGAAAAAGTCTCGTTCATAAGACATACAGGTCTTATCTTATACCGCTAATATAGTATCCTATAAAAGGAACTTTTATTTACAAAAAAACACCTATTGAAGACACCCTCTCTATAATTCGAGACTATCTCCAATCCGGGTGATGACGATAATAATCTTTTGTACCTAGAACAATCTTGAGGAATAAGCGGATGCAGTCGAGCCAGCTGAGATTGAGGTGGGGAAAGAAGTCGTGCACTGACTCGAATACGTTGTCCCTAAACCCAAAGTGTCTGCAAGAAGGCTGCAATTCGAAGGTTGGTGGATTGACAATGGGGCAAGTAAGGATCAAATGTATAACCATGTAATAAAGGTATGTTTCTAAGACATCTCTAAAACAAGTTTTTTATCACACGCAGCCGAGGCAGATGAGGTTAAGAGGGTGATAGGAGCAAAGCAAATGCCCCTGAACCCTAAGTGCCAGCAAGAAGGCTGTGACTCGAAGGATTGAGGATTACACACTCCTAGGCAGTATGTGAGGATCGAGGATCGAGTTCAGAATTGAATAATGAATCCTGAGTACAACTACGTGGCTACATATAGGCACGATACAAGGAGAATAACCAGGATGTTACGCAAATGTTCCGTGCATTGGGAACCGTTGAGAACGGAACCTTTGCGTATTTGGTGGAAGAAATTCGCCTGAAAAGATGCGCACGAACAGTCACGCGACAATAACCGAAATTCTACAGAATTCGGTGCACGCAACCTAATTCAGTGCTGAAGCCATAATAAATATAGTAAAGCAACAAAACTAAGGAATAAGCATAAAATGAACATGAGAAAAATAGGAATAAGCAAGATTATGCAAGGTTAAGTAAATCTGGGTAAAACTAGCTGCTATACTCTCACACGTCCCCCCCTCAAAGCTGGGTGGCATGAGAAACACCCTGCTTGATAAGATACACCTTTATATGATGGCATACATTGCCCATATCGGCGTCCAAAGTACCCGTTTTAAAAAGGTTCAGGCCCTCATGCCCTCATGCCCTCATGCCCTCACGCCCTCATGCCCTCATGCCCTCATGCCCTCATGCCCTCATGCCCTCATGCCCTCATGCACTCATGCCCTCATGCCCTCATGCCCTCATGCCCTCATGCCCTCATGTACTCATGCACTCATGCACTCATGCCCTCATGTACTAATGCACTCATGCCCTCATGCCCGCATGCCCTCATGACCTCATGCCCTGACGTCCTCATGCCCTCATGCACTCATGCACTCATGCCCTCATGCCCTCATGCACTCATGCCCTCATGCCCTCACGCCCTCATGCCCTCACGCCCTCATGCCCTCATGCTGCTCGCATGCCCTCATGCCCTCACGGCCTCGTGTTCTCATGCCCTCATGCACTCATGCCCTCATGCCCTCATGCACTCATGCCCTCATGCCCTCACGCCCGCACCGCAAACGGTTGCGAATCCACGCCGCTAGCGCACTCGCCTCTCCCCGCCACTCATTTCTAAGCTTAGAGTGATGAAGAAGTGAACGGGTGGCTTCCACCAACGTGCGGTTGAGCCGCTTCGCCGCTTCATTGGCTGCGTTCTGCAGGCACGACAGAGGGGGGGGAGGCGGTAAATAGGAACCTTCCCCCAACTGCGTTTTTTGGATCAAACGCCCGGTCAGCCCGGAAAATGGATCCGAGCCTGCCATTTACCCTCCGAACGTAAACGAAGGTAAATGGCAACAGAACGGCCATTTACCCTCGAGGATATGAGGGCGTAGGAAGCTGCCTATTTCCCCACCCCAGCTTCCTTCTCTGCCAAAATTTGCCTCCTCCTCCCCCCTTTCGAAAACTGCTCTTGCCCTGGATGTGAGACGGAGGGGGGGGGAGGGAGGCGGGAGGTTAGGGAACACCACGACGGTTGAATCCTAGAAAGCAAACAGAGCCTCCTTTAAGTAGCCCAAACAGGGACGCGTCAAACTAACAGGAAAAAAAAACACAGCGAGGTTTGTGTATTGCTGGAGGGAGTGCTTGGGGACCCTTTTTTTCTACGTGGTAACCCTTCTCTAAACTTCAACCCTTTTTCTGATTTCGCGCAGCTCTATCTACCCAAATTCTATGCGGTGGAAATTGTGGCTGTTTTTTCGGCATTTACTTCAGCAGCTTCGCACCCTAAACCTGAAATTTCCAACTTGCGGTTGTAGCGGGGTGGGGGGGGGGGGATCGAAGGGGAAACTGCCTCAGAACCCTCGTCATTTCCTTCGCCCCCCCACCTCCCTCCCAAGGGAAATGCCTGCAGAACGCAGCCATTTTGTTTGGGGTGTGTAGGGGTGTTGTGACGTCGCGCTTGATGGCCTTGATCTTCATCCATTTTTCAAGCCCCGCGTTCACGAATTCACCGCCACAATCGGTGCGAATACACTTGATCCACTTCTTGTCGTCATCGCAAACTTGGAGCGCCCACTCTTGAATTGCCTTGGCCGCATCACCCTTAGCCTTCAAGAGGAATTGAGTTCCTCCCTTTGATACGCACCGGCTAGCGAATAGCTTGCGAGCCATTTTTCCTTCGACACATGCTGCGCACACGCCCTTCTCGTCGTCGCCGGCAATCATGTCCAAGCCCTTCGCACGTCTTTTGCTGGCCAACTCCTTGACCGATTTGTAGTTGACATGCGCAAGCCGATTATGCCATGCCTTGAGAGTCGCCTTGAAGCCTTGCATCACGTTGGATGAAGCCGCATTTGGGTGCATCTTGAGTTGGTAGAGTTGTCTGTTGAGAACGCCTTGCGCGAATTACTTCCCTTTCCAAAAGAGGTTCATCTTCGCATTGTTGATGGTAATGGTCACGCCCTTGTTCGCGAGTTGAGTGTCGAAGAGTAGACTCACCTTTAACCCGGGACGTGATGCACGTTCATGATGTCCACCAGCCCGCCATCGACGATGAGACGCGTACTCCCAACTCCAACCACCTGTAGCGAATTGTCGTTTCCAAAACTCACACGCGTGACGCCTCCCGGTGCACCGACGATGTCGAGGAGCGACGCCGAGTGCGTCATGTGTTGTGTTGCACTGGTGTCGAGGAAACATGCACCGCTTGAAATGTTGATCCCATTACCAGCCAATAACACGATCGACTCCCTTGAATCATCCGCCTCGCCATATGTGGTATGCGCGTTGCCGGTGAAAATGGAGGGACTAGTGGGAATGAGGGATGAAAATATTATAATAATGCACGGCTCACACTTCAGCAGAATGTGGCGGTGGTGGAAGAGTAGTATACTCACTATGACTGCAATGACTGGCCATCACATCACATGCGCACACACACAGCATGACAGCACACCATCACCATTGTACTCATCGATACTTTGAGATCCCTGGTTCACACTCCAGCAGTAAGGCAGTGGGCCAACCAAGAACGAGAATTCTGGGACCATAATGACTGAGAACACGAGCATGTGCACCCATCATACGTACCATCTTCCATCACCACCACCACCAACACACACCAGCACCATGAATATGCCCAGCTCAGACTCAAGCAACGCGTGGCGGTAGAAGGAAGTAGACTGTGAGTGCAAGACTTATTCACATCATAGTGCCTCCAGCCCCATTCACTCAACAGCACCATGAATATGACCGGCTTAGCCTCCAGCAGCATCTGGCGGTGATAGAGTGGTGCCCGCTGCTCAGTGTTGATTTGTGTTATGTTATCACACCATCACATCACCGTCATTGTGCCTCAAGCACCCACACATCAACACAATGAATATGCCCGACTCACACTTCAGCGGCACATGGCGGTTGAAGTGCGCTCTCATCACCTCACAGGGGCGATGGGGGGGAGAAGATTCTGCAGGATGGAATGTAGGAAGGGGAGAGAAGGGGAATGAGGTAGAGTAAGGAGCAGCTAATGAGTACGGTTTGAGTCGACTCAAAACACGGCTCATGTTACGCGGATTATATTTTGAGTCGACTCAAAACACAAAAGATTCTACAGGATGGGATGTAAGAAGGGGAGAGATGGGGAATGACGTAGAGTGAGTGAGGAGGGGCTAATCAGTAGGCAGAGTGTGGAAAGTGGGAGCGCATCACCTCACTGGGAAATGGGGGAAAAAGAACCCGCAAAAAAGGGGGGGGAGGAAGAATCTGCAAAGGGAGGGGGCAAGAAGAACATGCAGTTAGACTCGAACGAGTGATTAGGTCAAAGGGGAGGGGGGTACAAGTACAATGTCGAGAGAAGTGTTGTACCCTTAAGGCTAAACCCCCTACAGCCTAGTACAATAAGAACATGTAAGTTTGACACACCCCCATAGGCGAAATGGGGGATAGCCAGAGCAAGCAACGGTCACAAGACCAGTCAAGAGAAGAAGCAAAGCAAAGCAAAGCTCGGGGTGGATCTCAAGATCACCACGCATTCCGAGCACAAGCAAGCGGCCACAAGGCCAGTTCACATGCAAAGTTTATAATAGCAAGAGCAGTACACTGATCATAACCTACCAAGTGCAAGCATGCAGGTATACTCATATATATCAGTGTACAACAAGGGCAAGGCAAGATCAAGAGACAAGCAGGTGAGGCAGAGTGGGCACAAGCCCAAGAGCAGTGCAGAATTGCTGATGATCACCAGACCCAAGAGCCTTGGTCAAGATACCAGCAGTGGTGCCTGTGTGGCACGTAAGCAAGACGAAGCAGACCACGCTGTGTTGCAGCTCTCGCGTGAGGAAGTAATGCGAGAGCAATGTGCTTCGTTCTGTGATCCAGTCGCTGGTCTTGACACAGGCATCATGGCCTTGTTGTCGACGTACAGAACCGGAGGAGAACGAGGCCGCTCACCCAAGTCGGTCAGCAGGTAGGTCAGCCAGCATAGCTCTTGT